>JARHVA010000615.1:862500-1380000 GCA_037957365.1 Torreya grandis | reverse complement strand
ATTATATCCAAAAAGGAGGATATTACATTATAAATACATGGGAAAAGGATTTTTTATTTTCAAATTTTAAGTAGTATCAGATGGAAAAGTATAATTTCCTTATTCAGTTGATGAATTTGAAACCTTGGTATATGCTTAGAATAAAGGATATTACATTCCATGGGAAGAGAGTGAATTGTCAAGCATGCAGTTTCATCCCTTACCCTAGTTTGTAATGTTTACATTTTTAGTGACTCAGGGTATTATAATGCTATGGAAAATGGATATTGTAGTGATGACAATGAAATCACCATTAATTATATAATACCTAAAATTATAATTATTTTTTTCATTGACAATTTCATTCTCAAGCAAAAATGTTCTAGCAGAAATGAAGACATAGCCCAAGGTTTTGTAAATCATGTGCAAGAAGATCATAAAATTAATAAAGAGATATTGAGACCTCTGATGTTTGTTTTAATACTAAAAAATGTGGTAAATTTATGTTATGATTGCTCAAACTTGCTATGACCCAATAAGTTAATAGTATGGCCAATAAAACATTTATTTTTTGTGAAATAAGAATCGTGTTTATGGTAAATAAAGGAAGTGATCAATTGGATGTTTTTTACCTTGTACATAGTAGTGAACATAATTTCAAGTTCAGGGGAGTCATTTCTAAATTAATCCATTTGTGCTCATCCATAAAAATATGTTATAAAAGAAACAATTACAAATGTACTTGAAGGAGATATGGTAAAATTTATGGGATTGGATGCCAATATATTTGGTGTGCATATTTACAGATTAATCATCTATCCTTAAAAATTATGATCATTATATGAAGGATATCTCATATAATGGCCTAATAATAAATTATTTGACATAAATGGCTATCCTTTAGATGTCAAATTCGAAAAAGTCCGAGATGAATTTGAGGTGAACATGTAGGATTCATTAGAAGAGTGACAACCCCATTTAGTATATCTATTTATTTTTATGCCACCAATTACAATCATTCTAAAAGGTGATCAAGAGACCCTACAATGCTCAAAACATCAAAAATTGAATTTCTCTCTATCCATTTCCTCAAATTAAAATGTGTATGAGGATATAAACTGGTCATTTTTTTGGATGATGTGGTGAATATTAAAAATATTTTTTTCATATATAATGTTCTAAAAAAATTGTCACTTGTTTCACTCACATTTCTATGGCATAAAAATAGATCCATAAAATAATAATACATAAAGAATTTTGTGTTAGATGCATTAAAAAAAAATGCCATCTTTAATGTGGGTGATAAATCTATGGAGGTACATCAAATTAAATTTGATTGGATGGATTTCTATTAGAATTCATGGCACAAATCTTATGGGTAAACAAAGAGAACCTTCTATAGTCATAAATTAGACTAGATAAATGGTGGTAGGTATGTAGTAAATTCTAACATTAGAAAAGAGAAAGAAAGGTCAAATATGACCACAATAATTACTTGCATATAAATAATTATTGAGATAAATTTAGACATTTCTCAACATTTAACTCATTCTATAGGATTTGATGGGATTAAATTTACTCAAAGGTTTATTTCTACATTTTATACCCACAATTTAATGTGAAACAAGTGTAACAAGGATCTTGAATTGTTAAAAATTCCACTAGTGTCACAACCAAATTTAGAAATATAATGAATGAAAGGTTTCAACATCTTTTATTACAAAATAAAATTTATTTTTAAAGTTTTATAAGTTTACATATCTTTAAAATAGACATAAAGTGACCACTTGCCCAAAATAACTCTCAAACTTGAAGAGGAAAAACCATGGTGCAATTAATACATTCAAAGTTATCATGCACATTACTACTCCCATAAATTATAACCATAGGAACAACCTTAGGGATTCTTAAGCATTTTGCATGATAAAATTTGCAAAATGAAAATTTTCATACCAAAGATGGGAAACAAATCAAAGTTAATAAGTAATGTTATGAACCTTCTAGTTACTTTGACATGTATGCTCACACATGGACATAAGACTTGAGGTTTTGTGAACTTTGGCTTACCATTTGTTGAATGTCGAATAAACTAAATAGTAACACCATTATCTTTGTGTCTTAGGTAGCTTAAATAACTCATCACTGATGAATATGGGGATTTTGTGTGTATTTTTGGATCTTCTAAATATCCATTGCATGATGTACTTTTACAAAATGAATTTCATGAAAAATGTCAAGGGTACAAGGAATTTTTTTCCATGTTGAAGAAATTAGTGTTGCAAGTACAAGTGCTTCATTCAAAAAATAGCCATTGATCCTCTACCTATAATTTAATAATAATTAAATTGACATTAAGAATCATACATTTTTTTTATTTGCATCAATGTTGAAACAATAAGGGCATGTAAGCTTCCTACTAGTGGGACACACACATGATGATGCAAAAAAATACGGTCCAAAAATTTAGTTTAATAATTTTTATAAGATTTTTCTATTTTTAGAAATTGTATATTTTTAGAACCGAAAGTCAACTTCAATTTAATTTCATCCCATGGGATAATATTAGTGTTTAGAATATTTTGGGATATTTTTAGAGCTACATGCACTAGCATGCATGACTTACTAAAAATAGAAGTTTTGTTTTAGACATTAGTTTTTTAGAATTTTTGCATGTCAACTCTTAATCTCAGTTAAGACTTATTTAAGCATTGTTTAAGTTTTAATTATTTCAATCAATAAATATGAATCAATTTTGAGTATTATTTCAAGATCCTGGCCTATTGATAATTTTCTTATTTTTGTTAGTTTTCAAGTTCATTATCTAGTATCAGAGCAAGTTTGAATCTTGGAGGAAAGAAGAATGGCAAGAGGATGAGGAGGTATGGAGCAAATAAACTAGACTATACAAGAGATTTAGAGGCAAGTTAAATAATTAATAGAGGTTATCACCAATCAACAAAGAAGACAAGTTGGTGATGAGAAAGACACAGATTTTAATGAAGAAATTCAGCAAGAAGAAGAACAACAAGAGCAACCGCCATCAATGGAAGAGAGTATGGTTCAGGATTTATAAGGAAAGAATGAATAAATCAAGGTTTATGTTCTATATTATAGAGGTAGTTTAAAACCAAAAGAGTTGATAGATTAGATGAATAACATGGAGAAGTTCTTCGAGTGGAAGACTATGAGAGAAGACAAGAAGGTAAAGTTTACATGCATGAAATTGAAAGGTCATGCAATGATTTGGTGGGATCACGTAGAGAAATAGAGACAAAAAAAGGTAAAGAGAAGATTAATTCATGGAAAAATATGGAGAATAAGTTGAGATAAAAATTTCTTCTTGTGGATTATGCACAAACCCTATACAAAAGATTTCAAAATTTAAGGCAAAAAGATCACAATATATAAGAGTATATAGATCAATTTTATAAACTTTTCATATGAGTGGAGCATGATGAAATTGAAGAGAAGATGGCTGCAAGATATGTAAATATTTTGAAATTTTCTGTTCAAGTTGAATTCAGCATGCATAAAATACTTAAAATGGAGGAGGGTTATCATTAAACTTTGAAGGTAGAAGAAAAACAAAATAGATAGAATTTTACAAGGACATCTACTAGTCCAAGAAGAGGTGGATCCACTCTAATAAGGGAATGAGGTGGGTTTAATACCACTAGAGGTGGATTTAATGCCAATAAAAGTGAATCATCATGTGGTGTAGAAAGGCAAGCTGATAATAGGCAAGGGTTTTAATACCAACAAAGAGGAAGAGGATTTTAGAGAGGATGAGATTATGGTAGTGCTAGAGGATGGTTTCCAAATAAACATATATTTTATGTCTATTATAGATATGAAAAACAAAGGCATAGATAATTTGAGTGTTCCCACTATCAAGGTCAAGAGGAAATTTAGTTGAGGCTAAAATAAAAGAGCAGAATACTAAAGTTGCACCAATAGATGTTGAAGAGAATATCATGATGAGAAGAACCATGATCACTCTAAGGAAGGAATAAGTGTAGAATAAAGAAAGTGGTGATGCATGGCTGTGATCAAATATTTTTTGAACAAGATATACTTTGGGTGGAAAGGTATGCAAAGTAATTATAGATGGTGGTAGTTTTGAAAATATGGTTTCTAAAGAAATGATTAATAAACTAAATATGAAATGTTAAAATCATCCTAACCCTTATCAAATTTTATGGTTTAATAAAGGGAATGAAGTTACAATAGATAAAAGGTGATTAATCAAATTTTATATAAGAAAGAGTTATAATGATGAAATATGGTTTGATGTTATTCTTATGGATGCATGTCATGTGTTATTTGATAGGAAAGTAGTTCATGATGGAGCAAAGAACACATACACCTTTTGGAAAGGTGTTACAAAGGTAGTTTTATTACCTCTTAAAGATAAAGAGAAGACATAAAGCATGCTCTATACTAAATAATTTATCTAAGATATGAAGGTAACAGGTTGCTATTATGCACTATTAGTAAAGAATGAAGAAACAAAAATGGTACCAATACCAACAAAAGAAACAAGAGTATTGAAAGAATATGTAGATGTTTTGCCTAATGAGTTACCATATGGTTTACCATCAAAGAGCGATATTCAACATCACATTGATTTGATTCTAGGATCAATTCTACCTAATCAAGCAACTTATAAGATGAGTCCAATAGAACATGCAAAATTAAATAAATAGGTTACTAAATTGCTAAGGAATAAAGTGAGAAGGGAGAGTATGAGTCCATGTGCAACACCAACATTGCTAACTCCAAAGAAAGATGGACGATGGAGAATATGTATGGATAGTAGAACAATTAATAAAATTATAATAAAGTATAGGTTTCCTATACCTCGTTTAGATGAGATGATAGATGTGCTCATGAGAGTGAAATATTTTACCAAGATTTATATAAGGAGTGGCTATTATTAGATTCAAATTCATGAAGGAGATGAGTGGAAAACTACATTCAAGACTAGGGATGGCTTATATGAGTGGATGGTGATGCTATTTAGATTATCTAATTCACCTAGCACATTTATGAGGGTGATGAATACATTGATACAAGAATATTTTGGTAAGTTTGTAGTTGTTTATTTTGATATTCAATAAGACTAAATAAGAACACTTACAACATTTGAGAATTGTAATGGATTTATTAAGAAAGGAGAAGTTGTATGAAAATTTGAAGAAGTGCAAGTCTATGCAAAATAGTTTGGTATTTTTGGGATTTGTAGTTTTAGTAGATGGTGTGAAAATGGATGAAGAAAAGATAAAGGCAATTTTTGAGTGGCCTATTCCAAAAAACATTACAGAGGTAAGAAGTTTCCATGGTTTAGCAACTTTTTATAGAAAGTTTATTAAAATTTTTAGTAGTATTGTGGCGCCAATAATAGAATACATGAGAGGTAAATAATTTGCATGGAATAGAGCAACCATAAATTTTTTTGAAATTTTGAAGAAGATTACAGAAAGGCCAATTTTAGCATTACTAGATTTTAACAAGGTGTTTGAGGTTGATTGTGATGCTTTATTTGTGGGAATTGGTGTTGTGCTGATTTAAGAAGGAAAACCAATAGCATATTTTAGTGATAAATTGAATGAAGTAAGATAAAAGTATTTTACTTATGATGTTGAACTTTATGCAATTGTACACGAATTAAGGCATTAGAGGCATTATCTAGTACTTAAGGAGTTTATACTATTTACAGATCATGAGGCTTTGAAGTATGTGAATACATAAAAGAAGTTAAATAGTAGGCATGCAAAATGGGTTTATTTATTGTAGGGGTATACTTTTATGTTGAACCATAAATCAGGAAAATAAAATTAGGTAGCTGATACATTGAGTAGGAGGGTAATGTTATTAACTACTATGGTGAGTGAAGTAGTTGGGTTTGAAGCTATTAAAGAATTATATGATACTAATCTATATTTTAGCAAGGTAATTGAGCAATGTAAGAATTCATTAACAGGTAGGATAGATGATATTCATGATGAGTATCATATACAAGAAGGTTATCTTTTTAAAGGGAAACAATTATGCATTCTAGTTGAGTCTCTACAAGACAATATAATAAGAGAATTACATAGTGGTGGTTTAGCTGGATATTCTAGTAAGACAAAGACAATAACTTTGGTGGAGGAAAAGTATTTTTGGCCAATTATGAAGAGAGATGTGACAAGTTATGTTTCAAGGTGAAAAATATGTTAGGTGGCTAAAGAACATGCACAAAATATTAGACTATACATGCCATTACCAGTTTCAAGAGGACCATGGATAAATTTGATTATGGACTTTGTGTTGGGATTGCCAAACACACAGAGAGGTAATGATTCAATTTTTATTATTTTAGATACATTTTATAAAATAGTTTATTTCATTGCATGTAAGAAAACCAATGATGCCACTAGAGTTGTGGAATTATTTTTAATATATATTGTGAGATTGCATGGTGTTCCAAAACCTATTACTTTAGATAGGGACACAAAATTTTTAAGTCATTTTTGGAGGACTTTATGAAAGAATATGGGTACTAAGCTATAATTCAATAGTGCATATCATCTATAAATATATAGATAGATAGAAGTTGTGAATAGGAGCTTGGGAAATTTATTGAGATGCATAGTGGGAGAGAAGCCAAGGCAATGGGACTTGGCTTTACCACAAGCTGAGTTTGCATATAATAGTTTAATGCATAGATAAAAATAAAATTTACATTTTCAAATTATTTATGGGATAAATCCTATGGGTATTTTAGATTTGGTACAATTTCCAATTGTAAATCAAATTAGTGATGATGTAGAAACATTTGTAGAGTATATACAATAGTTATAAGTAGTAAGAAGAAAGTTTCAAGAAAGTAATGAGAAATATAAACTAGTAGAAGATGTCATAATAAGATCTAAGGTATTTGAATAAGGAGAGTTGGTAATGGTTTACTTGAGGAAAGAAAGATTTCTAAAAAGCACATACACTAAATTGAAGTACAAGAAAATTGGGCCATATAAAATTGTGAAGAAAATCAATGATAACACATATGAGGTGAGTTAACCATAGAATTTTGATATATCTATAGTATTTAATGTTTAATATTTATATGAATTACATAGAGAAGATGATGAAGATGAATAATTAAATTGGAAGCAAAAAATTCCAAAGAAGAAGAAAGAAAAAATAGTGTAGGTTTTGGATATGAAGATAATAAGCACAATGCAAGGGAATTATAACAGGTATTTGGTCTTATGGGAAGGATTGTAGTATGAGGACAACACTTGGATTATAGAATGTGAGTTGAAGAAGATTGGAAAAGATAAATGGTAGTATTACAATTAGGACAACTCATGGGAGCTGAGTTCTTTTCAACTAGAGGAGAATGATGTAGAAAAAATAGGGTCCAAAAATTTTGTTTAATAAAATTTTCAAGATTTTTCTATTTTTAGAAATTGTATATTTTTATAACCAAAATTCAACTTCAGTTAAATTTCATCCCATAGGCTAATTTTAGTTTTTAGAATATTTCAAGATATTTTTAGAGTTACACGCACTTGCATGCGTGACTTACTAAAAATAGTAGCTGCTAAAAATAGAAGTTTTATTTTAGACGTTAGTTTTTTTAGAATTTTTGCATGTCAAATCTAAATCCAAGTTGAGGATTATTCAAGCATGGTTTGGGTTGTAATTATTTCAAGCAATCAATATGAATCAATTATGAGTATTGTTTCAAGATCTTGGTCTATAGGTAATTTTCTTGTTCTTATTAGTTTTTGGGTTCATTACATGAGGATATATATGGAATTTTGATAGATTAAAAACATCATTATATAAATTGAACATATTTTATTTACCACATAGCATGAACACCTACATAAAATTCCAATAGGGGTTAATAACATTCACTCCTTACCTAATTGAATAAGTGTATTACTTCAAGGCCTTCGTGGTGCCACACTTTTTGGATGGAAACCATAAGATAATGGGTATTATAAAACTAAATTTTTTTAGGTTCTATGTGTTTGATGACATATCAATGATGAAATATAAAACAAAAATAAAGGATCTCTAATTGTCTTGTCCAATCCCGATTTGGTAGACAAAGAATAATGGTGAACTAAACTTTCCATAAGGGCAACCTCCTCTAGCACCTTTCAAAGAAATCAAAGAAATGTATGGTCTGAAAAATAGAATAAAATCATATATTTCACATTGGGGAAAAAGTGCAATAAGAGGAGATAGAGAATATTTGTCTCCAATTATAATGTATTGGGATTTTTTTTGTGTGCTGTAGATATATTATTTGTAAATTGCATCAGGATGTCAAATGTCTATTTTTTTCCATAAACAATACACGATAATGAAATTTATGACTAAATAATAGGATCCACACATTTTCATAGATAGGACTACATTAATAAACATATCCCAAGTAATAATGACATTTATCTTGGGCTTATTTATGAAAGATATTAACAAGTATTAAATACATTGATGATGTATATATGGGATAAGTGATTCTAGTAAGACCAACAAATGAAAATGAGAATATCTAGATGGGATGGGAAGATGGTGGTTATTACCTTAAACTAGAAGGTGAGGATGTGGCTAAACTCAAAAAGAAAAGATTGTGAAACATTTTATTGGTACTGCTTGACACCTAATAAAACATGGATAAAATCTAATGAAATTAAATAAGACATTGATGTGGATAACATCAAATGGAAATGGACACCAAATAAAAATTATCAAGGAGGGTCAATTAAGATTCTTCAAAAAGGATATGAGGCCATTGTTTTATACATTGCACTACTTGAATAGGGTAATGAATGCTAAGGTGAAACTATTAAATGTCATAAATTAATGTGATATCATCTTGGCATAGGATATGGGATTTTTGAAATTTATATTCTAAATCATGATCTAATAACTTAGCCTTACCATTTTACCATAATTATTTAATATGAATTGAAGATTGACATTTATTGCTTCTGTTTGACTAGCTTTTATTCAAGATTATTGTCTCTATTCAAGCTTCTTATTATTGACCCATTATTGGGGTAGCTATATTATTTATCAAACATGAGTTTAATATTAATATATAATTCATATTTTTGTTATAATTGTTTAGAGTTAATAAAATATTTAAATTAATGTTTAAGTATGTAATCAATTTTTTTTGAACACCTTGAATTTACTAGCATTATTCTACTTAAGTTCATGGGAGTTACACTACTAGTGATATAACACAGTAAATTGTAGGGTTCACACTAAGCTATTGATATGTGTTTTAAAAATAAAATAAAGGTTGGTTATGAAATAAGGAGAGGGTTGTGATGCATCTAATTATAAGTAAATTATTTTAAGTTTAGGTTTGGATCATCAAAAATCCATGAAGTCCTGGAGGCATAAATGTTTTTAAGGTGACATCTACAAAATACATAGATCCATTGAATATTTTAGTCCACTTTATCTCTCCATAGGTTCACTTTTTTTTTCTCAAAATATACTAACATACAAGGGATTATATGTTAACTTTAAAATAGAATGGGCCTTCGTGGACATGTTATTTAGTGGGTTTCACATTATATTGTTATTGGGTATATCAATCATGAATATATAATGTACACTATGGCATAAAACTAAAAAAATTAAACTTTGATTAAAACATTTATTAGTGTTTACATATTTTCACAAATAAAACAATAACATTTATAAATATATATTTTTATAATATTGCACTAATATTTGTAAATATTCCATATTGTGAGGTGATTAATTAATATATGATAAACTTAGGATGAAAATTTAAAATTAATATAATAATTATGAGGTAATACTATGACAACTATAGGGTCACATTATATAAATTATTATGACTCACTTCAATTATTAGACCCTACTCAACTATTGTCCCATTTCCCATAAATATGAATCTAAGAGTGAAAACCCAGTTAATATATAATTTTAATCTAATTCCACACTATACTTTGGAATTCAATAATATTTATATTAGAATCTAATATCACACTAATTAAAATGAATAATAATAGTATTAGAATCTAATATCCAATTAGTTAAAAACCAATGATAGTAATATGAAAATCTAATTTTAACAATTATAAAACCAACAACGGCTATATTATAAGTCTAAATTCTTGGGAATATATCTATATTTAATGAAATTGTGGTTATATGATAACTTGTCATTGATGTTGATATAAAATTTATTAACAAAATTTTAAAATACACACACTAATTTGAGTGGGAGGTCATAGGAACATCATGAAGTATAGTCCTTTAAATTTCTTGGAAAGTAATTGGTCAACAATTTATCATTATATGAATAGTCCAAACATGCTATATGAGTGGATCTAAGATGCTATTCAACATCTATTTTTATATAATATAATTTAATAATAGGGAGAAAAATATTTTACTAAGGGATAATATAAAATATCTAATTCTAATGGATTGTGTAATAATTCTTGAGAATAATTTGAATGGTTTGATCTAGAAGGACATTGGTACAATTCTAAGACCTTAGCTTTAAGGTAAAAACTAGTTTGCATTGTAGTTGAGAAGAAGGTATTAAAAAATGTGTAGAGATAACTTATGTGACATGAGTAGTAACCTTAGAAGTAAAAATTTTATTTTTCATAAGAGCCATATAAATATGGGGAATACCTTGTGTTTCCCCCATACAATGGGATAAAATCACAACTAGACAAAAGTGTAACATATGAATAATATTATTTGAAGTATTGGTTTGAAAATATATTTTATGATTTATTCTTATAAAATATAAAATATAATTATTGAATAAATAGACATTTTGTTCCTCAAATGTAGGTTCCTTAGTAAACATTTTAATTTCATCTCTAGTTACATGTAATAATGCATCAATCATGTGTGGATTTATTTTAATATAATCAACTAATTTATTTTGTTCTATATCATAAAATGTATCATGAAAATAAACATAATAATTTAAATTAATAAAATATACATCAGTTATAATTATGATTATGTCAACACAAATGAAAAAAATTAGAAATAATATCCAAATCTTAATGTACAATAAATTTGAAATCCTAAGAAAGAAGGATGAAACCCTAAGCAATAAAGACCTAATGTTTTTTACATTCAAAACAAAGGTCAGATTCACCATAATTATTTTAAATTAATTTAAATTTAAATAAATAAATATAAAACTATTGAAATCATATTGCATAAGATATATAACATAAAATACATAAATCCAAATGGTAATAAATTAATAATTGTAGTTATTAAATATATAAATGACCAAAGGATAAGGCACTTAGCTCAGTTAACATTTTATCTCTCTCTTATAATTTACACTTTATAATATGATTTGAAATGTATTTGTCATCACTTAGATCAATAAACTGACTATTATAATATTTTAAGACATTGTCAATAGAGACTCGACACTTGCAACCAACAAATATGTTCAATGTATGATGGCATTATCCCTATGTAATTTTTAGACTATGCTATCATAGAGTGTTATGCCCACCTATAAATATTATTCCTATGGAATTTACACTCTTTAGTCCTATACATATATATTATTTTATTCTCCATAATATTGAAACCCTATATCCACTTTCAACACTTGCTTGACCTATACAAAGGGTTTACATATATGGGTTGGAAAACTCTAAATGAACCACACTAAGTGGTTGAATATTTCCTACATTCCAATATTCTGAAGAGGTAAAACCACACATAGTTATCCACCTATGTGAATGTGTACTTAATAGTATTATGCTAGAATGAAATGTATAATTTTGGATTTTGAAAATTCGTAACTTATTAATTTAACCTTGAAATTAATTTTAAGACTTGTCATTTGGGAAATTAATTTGATATGTTTTTATATTTGGATGATTTTGGATATCATATCAAGGATGTGAAAATATATTCCTAAATGAGAAAGTTAAATTCTATATGCCTTTTAGATATATATGGTCTTAGGTTAGCCTTGTATATATAGATGGCTCTTTGGGTAAATTACATTCATTACCAACATGAGAAACATGTAGTATATCCCAAGGGAGCTATTTTGATTTTAAAAATAGTTATTTGAGTAACCTAGGACACTACCAATGAAGGTAGACACTACCCATAACTGGAAACATTTAACTATTTTTAACATTGTTTAGGAAGGAATAAATAGTAATATGGAAACATTGAAAATTTTATTTAGTATAATAAAATATTATGGCACATATTAAGGTTATCTTAAGTATAAATGATAGAAATTTTAAAATCCTAAGTTCATAAATAAATAAATATAAAAGGTAAAATGTAATTAAGAGTCAAATGTATATACATAAATCATATACATAAAAGGTAGTTCAAAATAAATGTTTCTAAATATTTAATAACAAATTTACATGTCCATAATTATGTATGAAATTATAATATACATCACTTTAATTTTTTTAGTATTTTTATTTCATTATGGTTTAAAATCTCAAAAATAATGTATCCTAAAATATTTTTTTATGTCTAACTTTTTAAATAAATTATCCCCAAAATATTTTTTTATGTCTAACACAAATATTTTGGGGATAATTTATTTAAAAAATTATAACACAAACTAACATGTTTCATTGCATCAATGATTTAGTATAAAAATTTGAAGAAATTTTGAGTGATTTAATTTAATATTAATTTTTTTTGTGTAACACGTAGCTACCAAATATATTCCATTTTTTATTTTTTAAAAAACATCAGGTATTAATTTTAAACCATTATACTTTTTTCAAAAATTATGTAAATGTGTTTGTATCTAAAATTGTGTTCATTTGTTTATGTCATAAATTGTATCAATGCACCTTTTTTATCATTTAAGATACAATTTTAAAAAGTGTGTATCCAAATTCAAAATTTATAAATTCCATTTTTTTGGGGTTATTAAACATTTATATTGTTTGATAAATAATATTAATTAGTTTCATTAATGTGATAATTATATATATATTTTTAAAAATTATATGATTAAGATTCCAAGTATTATTATTAAAATAATTAAAAATTAATTAATAAAATATAAAAAATTATATAAATGCTATAAAATAGTGGTAATTATCAAATTTACTATTCAAATCAAAGTTTAATATATTAATTTTCATCATTGAAAATGTATATGGGTCTAACATCAATTTCATCATATTTGATATAGGAAAAGAGGCCATAATTTTTGATCCATATCTCTATTTGAGCCCATCTTCGTGTTAAAATGACCATCTCAAAAAGCTAAATACAACCATAGCCTTATTATCTAGTTATAGATATTTTTAATATTTTTTAAGGCCATATGTGACCATCTAAGGGTTTGAAATTATAGTTTAATATTATTTTTGATATTTTTCTAATTTTAAAAATTGCCTTGTTTTGTAACCAAACTTGAACTTCAGTTGATATTTGACCAATAGCTTAATTTTAGTGTTTAGTTTGTTTTTGAATATTTTTAGATCTGATCACACTTGCATGCAAAACTTATTAAAAATAATATCTATTAAAAATAATAAGTCAAGTTTTTATTGATTTTAGAGTTTCAAAATTTTGCATATCAACTCCAATTCTATGTTGAGGCTTATTTATGTATGGTTTATAATTATTTGAATCATTAAATACAAGTTATTATTTCATAATATTTACGCATTGAAAATTTATTATCTTGATAGTATTCAAGTTAATTATTTAGTATCAGAGCAAGTTTGAATCTTAGAGGTGTAAGAGATGGTGACAGGATAAGGAGGAATCACTTAGATGAACTAGACTATGCAAAAGATATAGAGGTAAGTAGAATAATTAATTGAGATCATTGTGAATTAAATACAAAGGAGAGTATAACATGATGTTGAGGATGACATAAATTATGAAGAGGAAATTATGCAAGAAGAGTAATAGAAACAACCACCATCAATGGAAGAGAGGATGGTTAGAGATTTAAAAGGAAGGAATGATAGAATCAAGGTTGATTTTATAGATTGTCGAGGAAGTTTAAAACTATAGGAGTTGATAGACTAGATGAATAACATGGAGAAGTTTTTCAAATAGATAACTATGAGAGAAGACAAGAAGGTAAAGTTTGCATGCACTAAATTTAAGGGTCATGTAATGATTTAGTGGGATCACCTACAAAAAGAAAGATAGAAAAAGGTAAAGATAAGATCAAATCATGGAAAAAGATGGAGAAGAAGCCAAGGGAGAAATTTATTCATGTGGATTATGCATAAACCCTATACATAAGATTCAAAAATTTGAGGTAGAAAGATCACAGTATACAAGAGTATACATATGAGTTTTTCAAGCTTTTCATATGAGTGGATCATGATGAAAAATAAGAACATATGGATGAAAGGTCTATAAATAGTTTGAAGTTTTCTATTCAAGATGAATTAAGCATGCATAGAATAATTTGCATGAAAGAAGTTTATCAATTAACATTGAAGGTAGAAGAAAAAAATAGATAGAATTATAAAATATTGGGCCAAGAAGAGGAAAATACCCTCCAATAAGGGGTGGAGGTGGATTTAATATAAATAGAGGTGAATTTAATACCAACTAGAGGAGAATCATTATGTGATGGATAAATACAAGAAGATGATAGACAAGAGTTTTAATACCACAAAATAAGAAGAGGATTTCATAGAGGATGAAGCTATAGTGGTGGTAGAGGATGGTTTATAAATCAATGCAGGTCTTATGTTTATTAAAAATGTGGAGAATAAGGCCATATAGAATTTGAGTTTCCACACTACCAAGATCAAAAAAGGAAGCAAGAGGATTGCCCAAGAGTGAATTTCATTGAAGCTAAAATGGAAGAGAAAAATATTGAAGTTATAGTAATAGATATTGGAAAAAATCTTGTGATGAAAAGAAAAATAATTGTTCCAAGGAAAGAACATGTGCATAAAAAATAAGGTGGTGATACATGGTTGTGAAAAAATATATTTCAAATAATGTGTACTTCAGGAGGTAAGATATGTGAATTAATTATAGATGGTGGTGGTTTTGAAAATATGGTTTCTATAGACATAATTGAGAAACTAAGTTTGAAGTATGAAAAACATCTTAATCCTTATTGGATTTCATAATTTAAGAAAGGGAATGAACAGTAGATAAAAGGTGCTTAGTCAAGTTTTCTATAGGTAAAACTTACAAGGTTGGTGATGTTTATACCAATAGATGTATGCCATGTATTATTGGGAAGGCCATGGTAGTTTGATAGGAAATCAATTCATGATGGATCAAAGAACACATATAGTTTCTAGAAAGGTGGTATGAATGTAGTTTTATTACCTCTTAAAGAATAAGGTCAGGTAGAAAGTATATTGATATCAAAAAATTTATCAGACATGAAGATGACAAGTTATTATTATGCATTAGTAGCAAATAAATAAGAAACAAAAGTAGTGAAATTACCAATAAAAGTAATAGTAGTGTTGAAAGAATATGCAATTGTTCTACCTGATGAGTTACCAAGTGGTTTACCACTAAATAGAGATATTCAAAATCATATTGATTTTATTACATGATTAGCTCTATCCAATCAAGTAGCTTATAAGATGAGTCTAATAAAACATGGAAAATTAAATAAATAGGTTACTGAATTGGTGAAGAAGGGTGTATTAAGGGAGAGCATGAGTCCATGTGTAACACCAACATTGATAACTCTAAATAAATATGAAGGGTAGAGTATATGTGTGGATATTAGAGAAATTAATAGATTTACAATCAAGTGTATATTTCCTATACCTCATTTAGATGATATGATGGATGTTCTTATAGGAGTAAAATATTTTACCAATATTGATCTAAGGAATGAATACTATCAAATTTGGATTCATTAAGGAGATGAATGGAAAATAGAATTTAAGACTAGAGATGGTTTATATGAGTGGATGGTGATACCATTAAGATTATTTAATGTACCCAACACATTTATGAGTGTGATGAACACAATGCTATGAGAATATAGTGGTAAGTTTTTGGTGGTTTGTTATGATGATATTTTAATATTCAATAAGACTAAAGAAGAGCACTCACAACATTTGAGAATAACATTAGATTTTTTAAGAAAAGAGAATCTCTATGAAAATTTGAAGAAGTATAGGTTTATGCAAAACAATTTGGTATTTTTGGGATTTGTAGTTTGAGTAGATGGTGCAAGAATGGATGAATAAAAAGTAAATGTAATTGTTTAGTGGCCTGTCCCAAAGAGAATCATAGAAGTAATAAATTTCAATAGTTTAGAATTTTTTTATAAAAAGTTCATTAAGAATTTTAGTAGTCTTGTTACACTAATAACAAATTATATGAGAGGAAAATAATTTACATAGACAAGGGTAAAAATAGAAAGCTTTGAGTTATTGAAGAATAAAATTATAGAAAATCCTATTTTAACATTACCAGAGTTTAGAAAAGTGTTTGAGTTTGATTATAATGCTTCATTTATGGGAATTGGTGTTGTGTTGAGTCAAGAAGGGAAGCTGCTTGCATATTTTAGTGACCAATTTAATGAGGTAAGAAAAAAGTATTCTATGTATGATGTTGAATTTTATGCCATTATAAAAGAATTAAGACATTGGAGGCATTACCTAGTACCTAAGGATTTTATCCTATTTATTGATCATAAAGCTTTGAAGTATGTGAACACTCAAAATAAATTAAATAGTAGGAATGCAATGTGGGTGTCTTTATTATAGGTTTATACTTTTGTGTTGAAGAATAAATTAGGAAAACAAAATCAGGTAGATAATGTTTTGAGTAGGCAAGTGGGGTTGATAACTACTACAATGAGTGAAGTAGTTAGATTTGAATTTATTAAGTATGTGATATTAATCTAGATTTTTGAAATATAGCTGAACATTGTAGGAATCCATTAACAAGTGAGACAAGTATTTTTTATTATGAGTATCTTATGCAAGATGGTCATCTCTTCAAAGGGAAATAATTATGTATTCCAATTGGGTCTCTAAGAGACATTAATATAAGGGAATTGCATAGTGGTTATCTGGCTAGACATTTTGGTAAGACAAAGATAAAAGCTTTGGTGGAGGAGAAGTAATTTTGGCCAAAGATGAAGAGATATGTGATAGGATATGATTCAAGGTGAAAGATATGTTAAATGGTGAAAGGACATGCATAAAATATAGGGTTATACATGCCATTACTAGTTCCAAGGGGACCATGGATAGATTTGAGTATGGATTTTGTGTTGGGATTAGCAAACACACAAAGAGGTAATGTTTCATTTTTTTTGTAGATAGGTTTTATAAGATGGTTCATTTTATTACATGTAATAAAACCAATGATGCCACTAGAGTTTTAAAACTATTATTTAAGGATATTATGAGATTGCATGGTGTTCCAAAAACCATTACAATAGATAGGAACAAAAAATTTCTAAGTGATTTTTGGAGGAACATGGGGAATAAGGTTTAATTTATTAATTCATACCACCCCAAAATAGATGGATAGATTATTTTTTTAAATAGGATCTTAAGAAATTTATTGATATGCATAGTTGGAGATAAGCCAAAACAATGGGACTTAGCTTTACTATAAGTTGAGGTTGCATATAATAGTTTAGTGAATAGATCAATAGAAAAAATAAAATTTTAGATTATTTATGGGATAAATCCTATGAGTTTTTTTAGATTTGGTACATAGACCAATTGTATAATGAGTTAGTAATGATGTAGAAGCATTTGTACAACACATACATTAGTTACAGGAAGTAAGAAGAAAATTATAGAAAGTAATGAAAAGTATAAAGCAAAAATAGATGTCATAATAAGGTCAAAAATATTTTAAGAATGATATTTAGTGATGGTTTACTGAAGGAAATATATATTTATAAAAGACACATATAATAAGTTGAAGTATAAGAAAATTGGACCATGCATAATTGAAAAGAAAATCAATGAAAATGCTTATGAGGTGAGTTTACATAGAATTTTGATATATATCTAGTATTTAATGTTTTAAATTTATATAATTTACATAGAGAAGATGATAAAGATGAATAATATGAAGAATTAGATTGGTATCAATTAGTGACAAATAAGAAGAAAGAAAATATAATGCAGGTTTTAGGTAAGAAGACAATAAACACAAGGCAAAAAAGTTATGATAGGTATTTGGTACAATGAGAAGGATTAAATTAGGAAGCCAACACTTGGATTATAGAATGGGATTTGAATAAGATTGATAAGAACAAATGGCATTAGTAAAATCATAACAACTCATCGAAGCTAATTTGTTTTCAACCAAACAAGAATGATGTAGAAAAAGAGGCCAAACTTTTGGAGGCCATAATTTTTTTTTATCTATAGCTCCGTTTGAGCCCATATTCACACCAAAATGATTGTCTTGAAAATTTAAATGTATCATTAACCTAGCCTATCTATTTATGTAAATTTTGATATTTTTTAGAGGTCATACATGACCATATGAGAGTTCAAAATTGTAATTAATATTATTTTTGGTATTTTTCTAATTTTAAAAATTATCTATTTTTGTAACTGGACTTGAACTTTAGTTGATATTTATTTTATAGGTTAATTTTGGTATTAATTTTATTTTAGGATATTTTTAGAGTTGTGTGTGCTTGCATGTGGAACTTACTAAAAATAACAACGATTAAAAATAGAAGGTCATGTTTATTATTTTTAGAGTTACAAATTTTTGCATGTCAACTCTAATTATGAGATGAGACTTATTTATGCCTGGTTTGTAATTATTTTAATCATTCAATACGAATCAATATAGGTTATTATTTTATAATATTTTCCTATTATAATTTTATTATCTTGATAATATTCAGGTTCATTAATATTAAGTTGATATAAAAAAACTCAATTATATAGTAATAGCTAAGATTTGATCATCATGATCATCTACATCATCATCATCTACTCCAATGATACTATTTCCATATTCTTTTTCCTTATCATGATCATCCTCATCGTAACTCATTTTCTATAATATACATGACCAAATATTGGTTTCCAATTATAAACAAATGAAGAAATAATTTTTACTATAATTCAATTAATATTACATATTTATAATTTTAAACTGCTCTTAATATTTGATGTTGCATACATGTTTTAGGCAACAAGTTACGATGAGGATGATCATGATGAGGAAAATGAATATGGAAAAAGTGTCATTGGAAAATATGATGATGATGATGATGAAGATGAACATGATGATTAAAGGTTAAAAATTAATCTTTAATTATCATGATCATGATCATCTTTACCAATACCATTATTTCCATATTCCCTTTCCTCATCATGGTCATCCTCATTGTAACTCATTTCATGCAACATACATGCAACATCAAATATGAAGATTAGCTTCAAATTATAAATATATAATATTAATTTAAATATAGGAAAAATTATTTCTCTGTTTGTTTCTTTTTTTATACATACATATATACATATCACTATAAGTGAATAACTACTTTAATTAAGGTACAATTAAGAGAAAAAATATGTTACATGAAGTTAATAATGAGAGTTAGGAACTCCTTTTATAACACAAAGTTTAAATAATCAATATTTAAGTGCATAATATATTAATTAATAAATTATAATAATAATTTAAAAATTTATGAGTAAAAAATTTAAAAATATATATAATATTAAGATACTATAATAGACCTAATATAATAGTTACTTGAATTCATTATACCATGTTGATGCTCTTTATTTTTCATGCTCGCCCTTAACTCAATTCCACATGTATGTGATCATTTGATAACTCTATTTTGAATGTTATTCATTGGGCAGAAGAAAAAATCACATTAATTAAAAAAGTGCAAATAAAAAAATACTACAAATTATGAATAAATAATTACTAATAGAAATACTTATATAAATCATCATGATATATTTTCATATGTAATTATGTTTGATCAAATAAAAATACTACAAATTATTAATAAAGAATTAATAATAGACATACTTATATAAATCATCATGATATATTTTCATATATAATTATGTTTGATTTAATATGCATCTTATTCATTGCCTTTATATTAAAATTTTATATATTTCTAAAAAACAAGGAAAAAAATGTTAATAATTTGAAATTAAAAAAAATGAAGTATTGAAAAATAATAATAAAAAGTTTATAAAAAATAAAAAGGATATTTGTGTAAGATTAAAACCCTACTAGCACTCCTTGTAAGCTTTTTTTTTTGGCATATGTAATGAGTATCTAGGTTATTATGAAGCTTTTTTATATTTATTTTAGGAACCCAAAATTTTATTTGTTTCATCTTCTTCTTCCCATTCTCTCCATATTTTTAGTTAAAAATTGACACCCCTTCTTCGTATAATGTATGGTATGGATGGTTTTATGTTCAAATATTGATTTATTATTAGTTTTAATATAAGTTATATATCTTTTAATTATAAGATAATTAACCGTATGTTTGAGTTTTTTATTCTCATTCATATTGTTGTCATAATATATTTTCATTTAAAAAAATTCATAGTTCTTTTTATTTCTAAGAAAATGAGTCAAATATAGATGATTCAGTCATTCATGATTTTCTATATATTTGATCACTTCTCTCATGTGAGATAATTTTTATTTCCAAATGTCACCTTTTTATTTAACAAAATTTCTATAGATGTGGTCCCTAGTGAGCATATATGATATGTAAGAAGAACTTTAGTAGGCTATTTATCTTTGGGTTCTAAGTTGGGTAAAATGTGATGGTCATAATTGATATCAATTTCACCAATATCATTCATTCTTTGGAGATCTGTGATGATATTTTAACCCTTCCAATAGTTTTTAAATTTTAAAAATTTATAAGGTTTTTCCCTAATTTTTAAAATGTATGAGGGGGTTTATATAAAATATACAAAATAGAGGCTTCATCTTGAAGAAAAATATACAATCAAACAAAATATTAGAAAATAAAAATTTAAAATATAATCATAATGGAATATTAATATCAATTTTTCAAAATCAAAGGATATGTATTGAAATTAAAGTGTGAGGATTCAAGTGTATGATTTAAAAAAAAAAAAAAACCCATTCTTGATTTGTAATTAAATTTAAAAAGTTCCACTTTGTACTTATTTTATTTTATTTTAAAATAAATTTATGAAGGTAGAGTGTAAGGAATAAAATGCATAATTATTTAATAAAAACCTTTTTATATTTGAAAAATAAATTCAAAAATTATAATATACATTTATATTATTTAAAAGATTAGAAATAAATAAATAACCAACATACAAATTTCTCATCTTTTTCCTTATATTTTTTAAACTTTATATATTTAAGTTTTTTATTTATTTTTATGTAGTCTTTCTTTACTTTCCATCTTACAAAAAAGAAAAGAAAAGAAAATATCTCACACATAATAATATTTTTTTTTAGTAATTTCAAAATAATATTTATCTCTCTATGTTTTATAAGGTAAAAAGATATAATGTCACCCATATAATTTTAGGAGGTAAATATTAAATATATGGTTATATTTGGCATATTTATTGATGCTTTTGAATTAGAAATGAAAAATAAAAATGTGAGATTTAAAATCTCAAAAATTAAACAATAAACTTAAGTACATTTTAATGACCATTAGGCAACAACAACAACAAAATATATATTCATAGAGAAAATGTTGATAAAAATATCAATTTTTTTATATAAATAATAAACAAAATTTGTTAAGTCTATTCCAATCATTTGTAAGAAAAAGTACATGACTTGAATTGATGGATATATTAGAATGAAAACACTTGAAACTAATATTTAATAAATTTATCATATCATATATTTTTTAAACCTTGGAGTGAAGATGAATTAATTACAAGAAGTACATGAATTAAATGACAAAAACATTGGAATGAACACACTTGAAAAGTAACCGTAAAAATTGATTATATCATACACAATTTTAAGGAATAATACATGATTTGAATTGATAGATAAAATAAAATTAACACACTTGATATTAATCCATAAATAATCGAGTCACATCATACATATTTTTAAAGTCTAATCCAATAAATTACATGAGAAGTAAACATCTTGAATTTACTAATACATTGGAATTAATATATTTGAAACTAAACCCTAAATAATTGAGTTTCATAATACAATTTTTAAATATAGTCTATTAAATGTTAGGAGGAACTAAATGACTTGAATTTATGGATAAATTAGAATAAACACAATTAATACTATACCCTAAACAAATGAGCCATATCATACATCATTTTAAGGCTAATGGAATTAATTGTAGGAAGAAATATATGACTTTAGTTTATAGATTGGGATGAACACACTAGTTGACTCTAAGACCTAAATAATTGGGTGATGTCATACATATTTTTAAATTATATTACAATCAATTACAAGAAGTACATGAATTGAATTAAAAATTATATTGTAGTAAAAAGACTTAAAATTAAAGCCTAAAAAATTATGTCAAATCATTACCATTTTTCCAAGTTAAATTTAAACCTACTTTTTTTTAGGGTAATGGTGTGATAAAAATTAACTATTGGTTTTTAAATTGCATTTAAAGTATGTTAATTATGTTGTGTTTATTTGAAAAACTATATTTTCAATAGTTAATTATGTCCATTTCATTTATGTTATTTAATTAATTATGGAATTATCTATTTTATATTAAATACCAAACATTTTGAACCCAAGTATTACTTTTAATGTTTAGTGATATGAATATGAAATCAAATATTTAAACTACATAAGTAAATGCCATATTTTAAAAATAAGATGTATGTGAAACCATTGTTTATAAATTTTATGATGTTGATATGAGGGAGATAAAGTGTGCTATAAATGGTTCTATCCGATCTGGCAAGAAAATTTTCAATGATGATGAATAACACACTTATTACAATAATGGATATGAAAACAAGGTATAATGCCAAAAAAAAAGAATATTTATTCATATAAGAAATTAAATGTGGGTAAAATGCATGACTATGGGTGTTTTAAATATAGATATCATAATTTGATACCCATATTTATTCTAAAAAAGACACTTCAAAGTGTATTTAAAATGTATTAAATATGATACATTAGGTCTAGTCACCTCAAACAAGAGTGCCATAAAATTTATCATTGGGAAATATCCAAATATGTAATTGAGGAAATGCCAAAATAATTTAAAAAATTAAACACAAGAGTAAGCTCTTCTAAATGAGAAAACAAAACCAAAAAACAAAGCATACTTTTATTTTTATTATTGAATTAACTACTATTATAAATGAATTTATCTCAACATTTTTATTTTTTTGTTTTGAAAATAAATAGTATAAGAACCCAACCTAATATCATATATGATATCTCAATATGAATGAATATTTGTTATGACACATGTAGATTACAAATTAACTAAAAAAATCAATTTTTTTTATAAAAATTAAATGATTATTTCATTACATTATGATGAAATATCATTACCATCAACACATTCAGAGTCAAAATAAATACTATTAAATCATAATAATAATTTTGGAAAAATGGTGGATGGATATGGAGGTGATGACCTTGAAAAGGTTAATACTATCAAGGAAAAGGAACTGAAAAATCTTAACAAGATCTTATCTCACGGCTAAAGGCTTTAAAGAATTTGTTTTGCCAAAACCTCAAACCCATAATGGAGAAAAATGAGGTGATATTGGACAGCCCTGATGCCATTATGGAAAACACTAGAGTGTCTTTTAAGAATTCACTGTTGGCAAAATTTTATGGGTTCATACCTCAAATCTATGATTTTAGAGACTGGGTTACCAATAAATGGAAAGCTATGCACCACATGGATATGGTGGCCATGACAAAAACTATTTTCTAATCTCCTTTTATTCGTTGGAAAAATGTGAGAAAGATTTAGAAAGAGGACTGTGGTATTTTGGAAAATCTTTCTTATCTCTTAGGAAATGGAATTTGGACTGAATCTTTAATGTGACACCCCAATGGAGCTTCCTATGTGGGTTTACCTTCATAAACTACCCTTATAATTTTGTTAGGAAGAGTTTTTCCTTAGGATTCATTGAACCATCAAGTAACCAATATCTATTGACCCAGTCACCAAGAAGTAAAAAAGAATACTAATTGAATCCAAGATCAATGTGTATGTTTAGACAAACAAACCAGTCCTCAAGAGCATATAAATAAGTTGAAATTTAGAAACTAGACCCAAAATATTATTTATGAAAGGGATGAAATCATTTGTAAAAGACGTGATTATGTTGGTCATGAAAGAAGTCATTGTCCATTTTTTCAAAATATGGCTAAAAAAGTGACACCTATAAAGTCATAAAGAGTATCAAAGGAACAGATCTTAGGCTTGAATTTGTATACCATAGAATTTTAAAAATACACCAATCCTTATGTGTCTAATATGGATTCATTTTTATCAATGGAGTGTCGTAATCAGGAACCTTCATGTACCAACTCTGAATTTTAGGGACCCACTATCCCTTAATGAATGTAAGACGATTTTATTATATGATGTAAGGGTCCCCCATTAAATATATGGAATATAAGGTTCCTCTTATTATGGTGAATAATAATTTTTTGTGGAATATTTTTAGGATTTTATCTCTAGGGAAGAAGGATGAGGAACATCAATATCTCAGCTCTCAATCAAGATTACCGCTTGGCTAGATTTTCTCAAACAACATTATTTCTACCTAGAAGGTCTAAAGAAACCAAGATGACTTAAAGGGAACCCACACTTTAGGATAATATAATTATACAAAATTCAAAACATTGAAAAAAATAAAATGAAAGTGGCCCCTAGTGCCATTACAAGAGGGAGAAAGACTCAGAATGGTAAGGAAATAGTCTCTAACAATATAAAAGGAAGTCAACAAGGATCACTAAGGATCATAAGATAGTCCAAGATTATGTAATTCTAATGAATCTTAAATTTATGTTCTAATACCTTTTTAGATTCTTTAGTTTTGAAGTGACCTTTTGGGAATCAAAGTTATATAGCCTTGTAAAATTTTCACTAATTTTTGACATTCCTTCCTACAGTATAAAATCTATTAAATTTGGTTGGTATTGTGATTTTGGAAAAGATCTTAATAATTATTGTTGGTTCAATAATTGTGAGTCTTTTTACACTAAAATTTTAAATATTTGGGTCATTAATCCCAAAAAAAATTGGTGGGACATCCATTCATTTTCTCTCCTACATGGGGGGACTTTAAATTTCAAATTCCTTCAGAATGTTTCAAGGATTGTTGGGTCTAGAAGTCATGTTCAAAACTAGGATAGTTAAATATTATCTTTTGTTGGAAGAATGGAAAATACTTAATCCTTATATTTAAGTACTAAGAATATATAAAAGAGTTCTTTCATGTATCTGATTGAAGATCATAAGAACAAGAGTCTAACATTATATATCCCTGACAAGATCCTTGATGAAGCAGAGGCTAAATATAGTAATTCTCTCATTAGAAAATTTATTGGAGGAAGGCATGATATTAATGCTATTATGAACTAGGCTAAAATGAAATGGGTTGAGGTCAGATATGTTAAAATTATGGATCTGGCTAATAATTGCTTGTTATTCTCTTTTGAGGGTCAGGAAAATTATCTAAAAATTATTAATGAAGGCCCCTGACTCACGAGAAAGGTATTCCTTATGCTTCAAATTTGGAATCTCAATTGGTCTTCCTCAAATTTCAAAGAAGATAGGATCCATCTATGGATGGAAATTCCTAATCTCTCTCCTTATTTCTAGGATGACATAATCCTATGAATCATTACTAAAATTATTGGTATGTTAGCAACTATTGATTCATTTAGCAACTCTTATGAAATAATGGCCTCAATAAGAATGTGTGTGTTAGTCAATAAAAATAATATTATTTCCACTTAAATCCATCTCAAGTCTTCTCTTGGCTCCTAGAGTAAATTTATTTAGTTTAATAAGGAAAATGATATTTGTCTCAGTTGTAGGTTTTTGGAACACTCCAAATACTCTTGCTCAAATTCACAAGGAACTAAGGATGGTGTTCAATAATTTAAACAATCGAGTGATGATCAAGTTTTTTGGAAGAATGAAGGGGAATACTTGAATCTCTCTACCATAGATCTATTGTAAATAAGTTGTGGTCACGATGATCACATTCTATTTTTGGATAATCTATGGTTCTTTCTGTAAACTATTTTCTTATTTTGATAGTTCTGAGATTGCTCTTTTTGTCATTTATTTTTTGGCACTTATTTCCTTAGTCATATTATATGGTTAGTTATTTTTAGGTCTTGTGTTTATAATTCTATCTTTTGGTCTCTATTGATTTTTTCTCCACTATTCAATTTTATAGAGATTTGGGCCTTGTGATGTGCCCAGACTAGTTTCCACACCAGTCAAAAGTGGGTTTACCTTAATATAAATATCAATTTATGTGCACAATATTTTTTTCTATAAATATTGATGAAAATTTGGAAATTTGATTATAATTATCATCATCTAAATGAAAATTAACAATAAATTTAATTTAGGAAAAATAAGAATACAAAGTAATATTTTCATCCTCTTTATATTCTTCACTATCATCATAGTACTCATTACTAGCACATTGTTTTTTATCTTCATCTAAATTTGGATCATTATTATGGTATTCATTGACAACACATTATTTTTACTTGTTTTCACTTTATTACTCATTGATAACTAATTATTTTTCAATATAATTTACATGACCTTTATACTTCATGTGTTTTCCTTGTACACAAGGAAAAGGGCACATTCTCCTTTATAACTATAATTCCTCAAGATGAGATAATAAAGTTGAAATAGAGTTAAAAAATCAATGATTGTGTAATAGGGGTGGATTTATAGGTGTAATTGCTTATAGGTTTGAGCTCACTAGGCCAAATAATCATTTGAAACTTAAATGTGTTTGTTAATAATGTTAAACTAGGTAATGATGAAATGAGTGTAAGGTGTGGATATAAATATAATCTCATGAATTTATTAGTCACATATATATATATATATATATATAATAAGGTTTTGGATAATGACATGAGGAATTGTTATGACATGATGGGGTTGAACTCTCCATAAAAACATCATTAAATTACGAAGGAAAAAGGAAAAACAAAGTCTACAAACAAATCAAAGAGAAATATAAAAAGGTTTGGCCAAATAATGATAAAAGAGGAGGGATACATTACATAATCCAAAGGTATCTTATAAAATTCAAAAATTATAATTTATAAATTTAGTTAACTAATGAAATAAACTAAACTAATTCATATAAGTAAAGGCAAGAAAAGTAAGATTTTATAAAATTATAAACTATAACTTTTATAACACTTAAATAAAAACATTTAACTTAGATAATGATGAGATTAAATGAGTAAATTAGAGTAAATATATTGCTAAACTTTTTTTTTTGAGGTGGATTGAAAGTCTTTATTTTGTTTCTTTGACTCTAGAATATGGGATAATTTTCATGATCAAAAGAATTTTACAGAGATTTGGATGGATTCCAACCATTGTGGATGAGGATTCACCTATATCATTACTCAATAAAACATGAAAGGGATAAATTAATGATCAATGAAGGAATTATAAAACCCTTGAGGGAAGATTCATCATAAACACTTTATAAGATGATTTTTTAAGGATGTAACTAATAACTATGAAGGAAAAAGGTCTCCTAATAAAACATATTAAAATATGTCATTAAAAAATATTATAGAGATATAATAATATTATAATTTGATCATTTCCATAAAAAATTATGGACTTTGTAATATGTTCCTTGTTTCATAAATAAGGTTTTATTTTTGAAAAAACCCCTTTACCTCTATAAGTTTTTCCAACAGATAAAGTGATATTTGATTTTTATTATATGGTTAGTGAGGAAGTTCTAATTTATAGGTTCAATGTTTTTTAGACCACTTTCTTATTCTAAATGAATGGATAGGCTAAAATTATTATCCTCTTATCTCTCAAGACTTCAAGTTTTAGTCTTGTGTCCAAGATTTTTTTGTAGTATGTTTTTTTTAGAATTAATAGACAAGGATGTTGTTTACAGTTTGGGAACTTCATTTTATGAAGGGGTTATAATTTTCATGAATCTATGGTTCTAAGATTTTTATCTTTTATTTCAAACCCTTTATTTTTCCTATATATGTCAAACTATAGAATTTACTTTTACATTTTTGGATGCCTTCAAATTTAAAATAAATTAGTAATGTTATCTGTAAATTCATTTCCATTTAACAATAAATAATTAGTAATTTAAAATAATATGTAATAGTATTTTTTAGAGGTATATTTTATTAAATTACTACTAACTAATTTTTCTTTATTTCAAGGTTTTTTAATAAAACTCAAAAGATTGATTATGAAAACATTACTTTAAGATGTATAAAATGCTTTGAATATGGCCCCTAAAATATTTTATACTCAATTCATTCATATCGAATATTAATATCACCAAAATAATTATTTAATGGTACGTATTTTGATAAAGTATTTTAGGTGGTACAAAAAAACAAAATTAAAAGGTTATCGGTGGAAGTATGCTTCAACATGACATATTTGTGTTGTAATTCATGGTCAAGACAAGGTAAAATTATATGAATTTAAATATTTTAATTTTATAAAAAATATAAGGAATAATAAATCATGAATGATTACGAGGCTTTAAATATTATTTTTGTTGAGAACAAATATGTATGTTTAGACGAGGGGTGTAAATCTATAATTAAAATAAAAAATAATGTAGAATACCATCTCATATTGAGAACAATTTCCCTTCATGTGAACAAGGACAATAACTCAAAACTATTCCAAAAAATTCAAGGAAAAAATAGATCCCATGTATGATGGCTTTTATGGTCAATTAACTTTGGAATGTGGAAACATTCATGTTTGCTTATTATTAGTTAAACTTGCATGATAAAATAAGACCATTAAAAAAGTATAAATTTTTAAATTTCATTCATATATATATATATTTAGTAGATAAACATAAATTTAAATATAAAATTCATTTTAAAAACATGTATGTTATGTTTCAAATGTAGGATAAGGATGTAAGAAAATATGGGATTAATAATAATAATGATTCAGCTTCATTATAAAAACTATATTTTTGGTGTAAGAGCAAGATGTTTAATAACGTATATGAGTTTAAAAAGGCATGAATGATATAAAATAAGGATCATGGAAAAAAATACTTTTTACTTTTATAAAGCATTCTTAGGTGAGAGTAGAAATAAAAAATAATTGTAAGCTTGTTTTAAGGGGAATAATTATTAATTTCCAAGAAATTATTAATTTTTTTTATACGACTCATGATGAAATTGTGGGATTTGATCCCATTTTTTGTAATATATTTTTTGCCCTTTATAAAAAATATGTTTTTGAGGTATCTGATGTAAATTCAAATAAAATATAATTATTAATTTATAATACCAAACAATAAGAATATTAAATGGGATTGAAATGACTATAACAAATGGAAGAATAACAATAAAATAAGGTTTTTGACTTGATAATACGATGATGCAATTAAAAATTAATAAAATATTTATTTCAAAGTGTAAATGATAAAAAAAAATAAGTATAAAACTACATATTTGAGAGCATGAAACAATAATATTTAGTAATAATTGGGAAAGAATTAAATAAAACACAACTTGGAAAGAAACAACACTTTAAGAAAAAAAATAGATAGAACAACGTGAGTGTGTAAAGGATTTTAGGTTGATAAAATAAAGAAGTATAGCCTAAACCCATTTTTAAAAATTAAAAAATAAATACAAATATCAATAAATATACTTGAAAAATTATATTCAAATAGATGTAAATTGACATGAGCATAACCTAAAAAATGAAATTTGTGGATTACAAATGACTATAAGATAACAACTATGAAATAGTCCTATCAAAACCTTGAATAATATATGATAAGGATAATTAATAAAATTGTAATTAATATCTAGGACTAAAAAATAAATGAACATAAAAATCAAAATACATGAAACTATGTTATACAAATTATCACAACTTTTAATGATATAATTTTTTTTTGAAAACTAAGAATATCTAACATTTCAACTATAACTTGAAAAATATAGATTTAGAGGAAGAGGTTCAAAATCCTTAGGGTTAAGCACTTGGATAATATATGTCATGTATTATCTCAAGTGAGACCCAAAATGTATGAAAACAATCTCCAAAATACTAAATCCGACTATGCCAATGAAGAAAATAAAACTAAACCATGGTTCTAGATAAATATAAATTTGAGAATAGGATTGAATCATATAAACTTTTTATAATATATGAAGAGGAAATAAAGATGTATATATAGGAAAAAAGGTAAAAAAAGGTATTTGGGTGCAACAATATGACTCTATAAGTGTCAATGAGAAGATAAATTTATAGGAAGTGATTCTTGTTCCATTACAAATTCTTTGTTTTTATGATGAAACTATAGGTTAATGTATATTGGTAGTTTCACAAACATTTTGATAGTTTTTCCACTTTTTAAAAAAATCCAAAATGGGATAAAAAAATGATAATGGAAGGAAAAATCAACATAAAGGGTATATAATAGATTAAAAGGTATCAAAGAGTAGATACAAAGTATGTTTTTAACCATCATTTCATTAAATCTAGACATATTCTTAAGAATATGGATTTATAGTATTATCATTTCTGGTTCCATAATTATTGAAATTGGATTTATTATTATTGTTATTGTTATTGTTGTTTTTATTATTATTATTATTATTATTATTATTATTATTATTATTATTATTATTATTATTGAGATATTAGATTCTAATATTGTTATTATTGAATATAATTTATGTGATATTAGATTCAAATTTAGTTATTATTGAATTCTAAAGTGTAGTATGAAATTAGATTTCAATTATATTTTAACTAGTTTTTTACCTTTAAATTCATATTTAAGGAAAATGGGCCAATAGTTGAGAATGTTATACTAGTTTAAATGGGTCTTGATAATTTACATATTGTGACCCTATAGTTGTCATAGTATTAACTAATAGTTATTATAATAATATTCAATATTTATTCATATATTAACCAATTGCATCATGACATGGAAGATTTAAAAAAAATTAGTGAAACAATGTAAAAGATACTTATTGTCACCATGTACAAGTATAGGACAACACTTTTCATTTACCATATGTCCAATATAAAATATACTTGTCTGTATTATTATCTTGTGTAGGATGGGGATGTACCCATTCTAGACTAGATAAGAACACATGATTATGTTTCTCATATTATCAGTTTAGAAGTCATTATTTTTATTTGAATGTGTGGATTGGGCATGTGCCCATTCTATGCAAGATAATAATATAGGCCTACATTTCTCATGTTATTATTATATTATGTTGAATGGGCATGTTCTTTTAAAAATAAAGTGGTTACCATGTACATTAATAACAACTTTAAAGGTTCACACTTTATGACCAAGGAATGTGAAATAATTAATCACTTCATGGCCACACTAATATTTTTTAAATCAAGGTTCAAATTTAATTTCATTCCACATAGTACATGATATCTTCATGATTGATGGAGCCATACATAGTCTAACTTAGATGAAATCCATAAATTAACATGTCTACAAAGGCCTATTATAATTTAAAGTTAAGACGTGATCTAGGAAAGTCCATGAATCTATGACCCATTATGATCATCAATGTATTAAATTTTCTATCAGAAGTATGTTATTTATTAGTTTTTGAGATGTGATAGTAATAGGCTTCCATATTGTGAGAATAAAAATCTAGACATATGGAGAGAAAAAGTGAACTTAACCTTTCAACAAATCCATGCATTTTATCGATGCCACCTTGAGAAAATAGAGACCTCTATGACTTCATGGTTTCTTGATGATTTCCATGTGTTATATTTTGATGTTTTATAACAATTAAAATTCATATATGTGATTTAAATGTTTTAGATATTTTATTTATATTTATTTCATGTAGGGAAGCCACTGATGTGAATGAAAGATAAAGTGAAGATAAAGGTTCAATGGGTCCACATAATAGGAATAAAGTCATTTAAAAGTCATTTAACCCAAACCTAAATTTTAAATAATTTCCTTGTAGTTCAACACTTCAAACCCCTCTTCTTGCATAACTAACTTTTATAACTTGTGTTCTTAAAACACACATCAACAAGTGTGAACCCTAAAAATTATGGTGCATTGTGATTGGCACATCTCTAATGAAATTAATTATAATAACTAAAATTTTAAACAAATATTAAATATTTTAACATTAACTAAAATATATTATTATCTCAATAATTATAAAAACTAATTTTATAAAATAAATATTAGTCTTACACTCATATTTAATAAACAATACCATTACATTTTTATGGTCTTAATGTAAGTATTTAACATGTATGAAAAATAATTTAATGCAATAAACATCAATATTAAATTCATATAAAATAATAATATAAATGTATAATCAATATATTGTATCATGATTTGGAATAGAATTTAAAAAAAATATGCATCCTAGTCTAAGATGATATGACATATAAATCTATAATCTTCAATAGTTTCACCTTTAATCATTCATTACCTTATTCAAGTAGTGCATATGATTAAATATCCTTGTGTCCTTTTTTTGGTATCTTAATCAAACCTCTGTTTCATTTTTTTAGGTGTCCATGTCAAGATGACTATATCCACTTCAATGTCTTGTTTAATTTTTTTTGATTTGATCCATGTTTTATTAGGTGCTAGCTAAACAACCCCAATACAAAGATTCACCTTTTTCTCTCCTTTAAGGTTTTAAATATTAAAACCTCACCTTTTTAAACACATTATCACCTTCTATTTTAAGTTAAATTATATCCCCATATTCCTTTCCCATCCATATATTTTCATTTCCATTTGTTGGTCATACTAGAAGAATGCTTGAAATCATCCACAAATAAGACCGTTAAAATATCAAATAATATCTATTGTAATATGTTTATTAATTTTGTCTTATCTGTGAAAATGTGCAACCACATAGATATGTTTCAAATCAAGTTTAAAAAATTTTACTTTCATGCCACATACTACATGATATCTTCATGCCTAACAAACTCATTCATAGTTTTATGTGAAATCCACTAATTAACATGTCCATGGAGGTCCATTTTATTTTAAAGTTAACATATGATCCATAGTATGTTATCATATTTTGAGCACAAAGAGGTGTACATGTGGATAGTAAAAGTGGATTTTTTTTTTCAATATATCTGGGCATTTTTTTATGCCACCTTGAGTAAAAAATGGATCTCCATGACTCCATGGATTCCTAATGACCCAAAACTAAAATTGAAATAATTTTATTTTATTTCAATGTTTCACAATCCTCTCATGATTTCATAATTATCTTTTAATATGTTTTTTAAACACATGTTAACAACTTAGTGTGAGACCCTAAACTTATAATATTGCATCACTACTAACACATCTCCCATTAACTTAAGTAGAATATTGCTAGTAAATGAATATTGTTTGAAAATTATTTGTATTACATACTTTAAAATTGATTAAAATATATTATTAGATTTGCATAATTATAAAAAATATATGAAATTAATATTAATATTACACTTATATTTGATAAACAATATAGTTTCCCCATTAATGGGTCAATAATAAGAAGATTTAATAGTTGTAGGGCTAAGAATCTTGAATATAAATTGATAAAATAGAAGCAATCAATATAAATATTCAATTCCTAATAAAAAAAATTATGGTATAAATGTAAGTTCAAATTATTTTTATGTGATTTAGAATAAAAATTTAAAAAACCCCACACTTTGGGATAAGATGCTATCACATATTAGTTTATAACCTTTAGTTATTTCAAATTAACATTCATTACCCTATAAAATTAGTGAAAGTTATGACTTAAAGGCCTCATGTCCATTATCAGGAGTATTAGCCAATCTTCCTTTCCATTTTTTTAAGTGTCCATGCCCATCTGACATTATCCACATCAATGTTTTATTTAATATAGTCTAATTTGATCCATGTTTTATTAGGTGTCAAAGAGTCCAAATATAATGATTCAATGCCTTCTCTCCCTAAATATTTCCAATATTGAATCCTCACCTTTTTATCCATATTATCATTTTTTAGTTTAAGGTAAATATCTCCATCTTCCCTTCCCATCCATATATTTTAATTTTCATTTTTTGGCCATAAAAAAAGTATTTGTTCCACATACACATCCATAAATGGCATGAATGCTTGTTTACACCTTCCAAAAATAACCCAAACATAAATATAATTATTTATTTTGATATTTTTATTAATGTATTATTATCTATGAAAATATTTCTCCCATTATTTGGTCATCCGTGTCATTGTAAAGTATTGTTTGTGGCCAAAAACAAACATTTGACATCCTACTACAATTTACAAATAGTATATCCAAAGCACACAATGTTTTTAACAATAAATTATATTTAGAATCTATTATTATCTATCCCAAACTATTTCATTTTCCCATAAATGTTTAATATATGATTTTATTCCCTTTTTTAGATTTTTCATTTTTTAAATTTCTTTGAAAGGTGTTAGAGGAGGTTGCCCTTATAAAACATTTGGTTCATCATTATTATTTATACACTAGATTGCGATTGGAAAATACCATTAGAGATCCTTTATTTTTTATTTATATTTAACTACTATTATGTCATATAAAACACGGAAATTGAACATCTTTGGTAAGATAAAACCCACTATCTTTTGGTTTCCATAATAAAAGTGTGGCTCCATAAATGCCTTGATGTCATACACTTCCTCAATAAGGTTAAGAGTGAATGCAATTAACCCATCCTTTCATGTTATTTAGGTTCCATTAATTTTGGAAAAGAACATGTGTATAATTTCCATATTGATGTTTTTAATTTGCCAAAAGTCTCATATATATCCTCAAGTGTGAGTCCTACTAGTAGGAATCTTCATAATGTTAAATGAATTTATTATTTCCAAAACTGATGCAAATGCAAATAAATTCCAATTCTTTTTTTCACTCAAAGCATTATCTAATTTCAAAGAGAGGATCAATGGTTTTTTTTTAATGAATTAATTGTACTAGTAAAACTAATTAATTCAACATGAACAAATTTTTCCTTATACCCTTTACATTTATCATGCACTTAATTTTGTAAAAGTGCATCTTGAAATGGTTGTTTGGATGATACAAAACTATAAAATAAAACCTCATACTAATTAATGATGGGTTCTTTGATATTATTAAGACATAAATCCAATGGTTTGATTGTGTAGTTTGCTCCACATTTAACAAAAGGTAGGCCAAAGTGGCTAACACCCCTAGTATTGTGTCCATGTATGAGTATACTATTCAAAGTAACTAGGAGGTTATTATAATTACTTATTGACTTTGGATTTTTAAACATCCTTGGTATGGAATTTTTCATTTTGATCTATTTTATCATTAAAAATTCTCAAGAATATTGAAGTTTATTCCTTTGATTTTAATATATGGGATTCATAATGTACATTACAAATTTTATTGTATTAATTATGCCATGTTTGTTTCTCTTCAAATTTTGAGAGTGATTACGGGCATTTGGTGGCTCAATTTTTTTTTAAAAAATATTTAAACTCACCAAAATTGATGAATAATTTGTTATTTATAGTTGAAACATGTTGAAATCTTCTGGTCATTATCTTTCTAAGACTTTATTCTAACATTGGTGGAAGTTTCAACAATATAATATCTTTATTACACTTTATTGACATTAAATTATGGGTATAGAATGAAATAAGCAACCTTTTAAGTAAGTTTTATTCCATCCTATCCTATAGAATGAGATGAATGTGTAGAAATATATGAATTTATCTCAATGATTATTGATATGCAAGTAATTGTTTTTGATATAATAAGTCTAAAAAAAGGGTGTGAAGCCCATGTACATAATTCCCAAGGGGTATTAGGATAAGCCAAAGGTACTAGCAACATGTAAACAACAAAAAGATGATAGCCAAATATAAAACCAAAATAGACTAGAAGATAACCATGGTAGAAGCACTACTTGTTAATCAAGTCTTTCCAATCATATTTAATGAAATTAAGAAACTCCTCCTTATTAGAAAATTTCCCTTAAATATCCTTATCTTATTTTGGGGCCTCTTTTAGAATCATTAGAGAGGAAGCAACATGATGAATAACTTTTAGGTAGATGATTATCAACACTTTCAATTTGTTCTAGAGTGAACACAAACCATTTTTTACTTCTTCCATCTCCCTTTTAATCTAACTACCATCTTCACAAGTGTCCTCAAAATCCTCCTTAATTGAGTCATATATGGAGTTATTCAACTCCTCAAAATGATTGTTCCCCTCCTTATCAATCTATTGGTCTGAACTGGGCTTGAATTTTAGAATACCCACTTCTTCCCCCAGATCTGAAGTAGAGGTATAATCAACAATTTTCACCAAAGGGGTTTTACCCCCTACTAGTATGCTGGACCTCTTGATATTTAGCTTTCTATCCATGAAAATCCAAGGTTTAATTCCATATGCTTCATCCACATCCACATCCCCTTGCACTTGGGTCTCTAGTTTCTCCTTATCCGTAGCCAGATTCATAAGCTCTTCACCCACCACTTTTTTAGTCTTTTTATTTCCCAAATTTTTATTCATATAAACATCTTGAGGGGGAAAATTCCTCTTCTTATTCCTAGAAAAAGGACTGGTCTTAAGCTCACATAGCCCTTATGTAGCCAAAGAATGAGAAGGATTGAGGGGTTTAGATTTAAAAACATCATGGGATGGACAAATAAACCCCAACATGAGAGGGGAAAAGTAGTATTTCTTAAGGGGGAGATCAAAGAAGGGGTGATAATTTCCTTGGACTTGGGAAGGGAACCATGGGAACCCAGAGAACCAATCTAACTCTTAGGGGGATATGGTAATCTAAGTCACTATCATGTGTATCTTTTGTAATTAATCATTATATGCATAGCTGATCTTTATTTCTCTTTATCTATGTTACCATTTATTTCATGCTTATCACCATTTATCTAGTTTAAATTATGACTATAAAAGGTGATCCTTGGGTACCCATAAGATTTATACCATGAATTATGATAGACAACCATCCCATCAAAACTAATTTTATGTACCTCAATATATTTTTCACCCACATTAAAGATAGAATTTGTTGTTAATGCATCTAATAAAAAATTAATTCTAACTTTTTTTGTTCATGGCTCTAGTTTTGTACCATATAAATGTTACTAAAGAAAAATGATTTTTTGAGATGATGAGATTTACAATAATAATTATTCACATTTACCACTTAATCTAAAATTGACAATTTTATATCCTCATCAACATTTTGATTTGATAAACTGGTTAGAAGAACATTTAATATTTTATGCTTTTGAGCATCATAAGGTCTTATGATCATCTTTTTATAATGATTGTAATTAGTGGCATAAAAATAAATTGGATATATCAAGTAGGGTTTTATCTCATCTAATCCATCCCACATGTTCACTTTAACCAAATTTAGGACTTGTTTAAATCTAACTAGAGGAGAATTACTTATGTTAGTCAATTTCCTAGTAGGCCATTATATGAGAAATCCTTAGATAAGTAGCATCCTTTGTAAGGAGGGATGAGAACTCTATAAATATGCACACCTAAGGTATTAGAATCCAACCCATTAAATTGTACCATGTATCCTTTAAGTACATTTTTAATTGTTCCCTCTACAACATATTTACTTGTGGAAGAACATAAATGGATAAATTTGGAAACAACTCCCCAAAAATTAAAATTGTGTTCATTGATATGTATAAGTTACAAACCATATAATTGATCACAAAATTTATTTTATCATAAGGGCACTTATTTTTCAATAAAAATCAAATGTTTGACAAGATATCAATTTATTAGGTTGTAACAAGTTTGAATATATCATAACGTAAATTTACCACATTTTTAAGAATTAGACCAAACATCAAGGGTCCAAATATATCTTCGTGAATTTTATTATCTTATATCATATGAGTTACAAAATATTATAATACGTCATCACCTCTACTATAAAATTTATGTTTTCAAATGAAATTATTGGTGACAAAATAAGTTCTATCTTTAGGTCTTGTATAATTGATGGTACTTTCACTATCATCATTGAAATATCCCTCTTCCCTAGCACTATAGTCCTCTGAGTCACTAAAAATCTAATCAATACAAACTTGGGGAATGGATGAATTTTCATGCTTTGACAATTCACTCTCTTCCCATGGAACATAATATCCTTTATTCTTGACATCTTATAAGGTTTCAAATTCATCAAATAAATAAGGTGATTTTACTTTTCCATCTAATATTATGCTAACATTGAAAATAACAAATTCTATTCCCATCTCTCTATAATATGATATCCTCATACTTGGATACACTCTACCCTCTAAAAATTTGGTACCTTTTTGAAAATAATTCCACATGATCACCCTCTCCAAATGTAAGAGACATTGATGCTATAGTAAAAAAAATAAATGTGAGATGAAAGAAAATATGTAAAAACTTATCAAATAAAAAATTAAACATAAATTTGAGAATAAATTAAAAATGTATAATAATTATTAAATGTAATCTATGTCTCACGTAAGGATATATGTGTTTCTAGGAATACTAATATGTATATAAAAATAAAAATAACATGTGAGAAAGTTGATATTATGTGAAAAAAATATTGTGATCTAATGTATCATTGATCTAAATGTATCATGAAAATAATGAGATTTTATGATGCACTCATTTTTAACAAAAATATCTATCTCATTCTTCATGCATAGGTTCTAGTCTTTATCTAATTGTTTTATAAATCTTAATACTTTAAACATACTACTTACAATTATTGAGTATCCCTCACTATCTACAAACCCTTTGATGCATCATTCTATGATCAAGTATCAATGGATACTTTAATAAAATGGAATTATAAAGTTTGAAATTCAAAAATCCCATAAAAGTCTCATAAATCTCTATAAAAGTCTGCATGACATGAAAATCAACATCACTAGGGATAACTTGATGGAGAACATGTGGTGTAAACCATGTAATAATATGACCCTCTACTTCCACCTAGTAATGAATGCCTTTCACAAATAATGCTTTCTTAGAAATGAAGGTCTGCCACTTGAGACTTAATCAAAACTCAAGTAATTTTAGTTGAAGACACTTACTGAAACTACCCTATAATCTCTAAACTAAACTTGCCAAACTTTTACCAATAAATTTCAAGCCTTAAACAAGCTTTTGTACCTTTAATAAAGGTTTCATGCACTTTGTTCTAATTCTTTATCCCAATTGGCAGTTTATCTCCTCGATTCATGTCTTATTTTCTTTCAAGTTTTATTATTTGCTATTACATAATTGTCTTATTTTTCCAATATTTTAGTTATATCCATACTCCTCACTGTCACTTTTAAATAGGGCCTCACACTCTTTCTTATCACCTTCATATTCTTTTCTTGGACTCGGCTTACTCAGTCAACTATCTTTACAACTACAAGTTTTGTATTTGCATATAGACCTGAGATCTCAAGCATATCAATTTCAAACACCAAAAAAATCATCACCAAGCCTCTAAAAAGAGATGTTAATTAATCAATGAATTATCATCACCTTCTTCATTGCCTTTATGTAACCCTTGTTATCATTACATCTAGGGTTTAAACCTCCCAAAATAGCCTTTTCATCTAACATCATGAACTTCATCACCATATCAAGTTCTATTCTTTTATTTTATTTAACTAAGCCCAAGAGTTATGTCATCACCATTATTTTTATCTCAATTGTTTCAAATCAATTAGAACTGCATTCCACTTTAGTCAAATATTTCAATGGTCAAAAAACCCCTATGTGCTTTCAACTACATATTGTAAAAATTTCTCCATCTCCTTGCATAGTAGGTTGAGTCTCATATGTCCTTTGTATCTTTATGTTAATCTTGGAAAATACCCTTAGCTCAAGATATTTTGAAAAATTCAAGAATATTCACCTTCTTGTATCTTCTTGAAACATTATTGAATCAACACAAAAGAAAAAAAGATTCTAATATCAGGTCATACAAATTGTCCTTCTTGACAAAGATCAACACGTTCTTCCCTTATGATAGCATATTTTCTTGAGTGCAGATTTTAAGAGAAACATAATAAAATATTTTTCAATAAGAAAATGCTTCTCTTTTATTGATATTTATATAAGAATACAATATTTTAAGTTGTCTACCTATTTCAGACCTTCTCTATACTCTTCCTTACTTTTGTAACCTCTCTTACCTCCTTTCTTGTATTCTGTAACTTAGATAAGGCTTGTCATCCTTATCTCTATGTAATTATGAGACTTCATATTAGGATTGATCTTAATTAGGACCAATAGTCTCTCTTTTTAAGGAATTTTTATCCTCAACAACCATCCTTATAAACTTGTTATTGGATTTTATCCACAATAACTCATTCCTATCTATATTCCCTTTTTACATTCAAATGACTTCTCAATTATAACACACAAATCCTTCTCGACTCCATAATTATACCTTTATCCTAAAAAACTAATTATTATAATCTTGGGAGGTTAGAAACATCCTCTAAGATTCTCTCGTATCTTATCTCAATCTTATCTATATTATCTCAATGTAAACATATATGTTTGCAAGGAAATAATAAACCCTTTACATATATCCTGAAAGGCTTAAAAACTCTTACTAACTTGTAAATATTTAAACTATCCTATTACAAAACACTCCAAATGAATTTTTTTGAAACACTCCTAAAACCTTACAAATCTATAGAAAATATTTACATTGGATATATTATGATGCTTCTACATCATGTATTAAATTTATTACAATTATCTAAAAATAAATTTTAAAAACTTACAAAAAATGTTTAACAACATATTTTTTGGTAAATTATGTGGGACCCTTCTATACCCATTCAAGTTCAAATGCCAAACATTTATAAGCTATTAAATAAATTATGCCAACAACCTTTATTGAGATATAAGAAACATCTAAAAATATATAGAATATATAGCCAAATATTAAAACATGACATAAACATACATAAAATACTTGACTATTTAAACAACGACATTTACCTTAAAAAATAGTTATCTTTTATTGGAAATCATTGATGTATCTATTCATTATAGAATACACACACACACACACACACACACACACACACACACACACACACACACACACACACACACACACACACACACACACACACACACACACACACACACACACACACACACACACACACACACACACACACACACACACACACATTCTATAATGTTTATTAAATTGAGGATGTTTTTTTAAATACTAATCTAAATCCTTTTATAAAAATATTAATCTAAATTAATTACATTAAAAATAAATTACAATGTTGTTTTTATTAAAATATTGTTATCATAATAATATCAATTTAAAAAAAAATCGTAAATGTTCTTATTACATTGTTACTTAGTATCAAGAAGTGTTATGGATAAAAAACCTTTCATGTGTCTTCACCTCGTACCTCTTTAGGTCTTAATTATAAGAGAATTGGTTACAAAGGTTTGTGATAATGTAACAATGCTATATACTACCATGAAACACTCATGACTTCTAAAAAGGACATGTAACACTATGAAAATTTATCTGTGGAGCAATAATGAATGTAATAAACATTAAAAGAGGAATGAATCAACTTATAATAAACCATGAAAAATCAACACCTCTCAAGGAAAGGTTCCATAAAGCCACAGGTTACAATATAAAATTCAAATGGAAAGTTTAATGTTATAGAACATTGGTAATTAACTAATTCCCATGATTTATCCATGACTAACCTTGGTTTAGTGCCTCATGACTAGAATTGTATGTTCTAAAAGAATTTTTAAAACCATTTTAAAATAGAATATTAATGAAAATTTAATATCCAAAACTCTCTATTCCTTCACCACTTCTATAGTTTTCACTATTAATTCCATTAATCTATTATAATGGTGGTTCCCAGTCAAACTCAATCTCCCTCTTTGATCTCATTTAGAAAAAAACTAGTAATACAAGGACATGAATTTTGATTCGGTAGCTTTGCATGGGGAATTCTCTCATTATACAACCATTTACGAGAAGGTAAACATGACAAAGGAGTAAAATGATTATGATGATGATTTTACCCTCTAATATGGGATTATTATGTCTTAATTTATTTAATGACATTATTTTTCTACCAAAAGTTTCCCAGAGCCACTTGCATGGACACCCAAAAAATGACAAAAGGATTTGTAAATATTTTGACAATATTTATATTGATAATTTTAGGCATTATACACAAAATATAGATGATGAATTTTACCTTCCTTCAAATTAGGATATTGATATGAATCCTACATCAAGGCTATCTAAAAAAATAAGTGGGTCTCTGTATGTATAATTATGGTGATTATTAGTTTTACCCTAACCACACAATTATAAGAGTAGAAGGATCAATAGTAACACCTCTCCTCTTACCAAGTTGTGTCAAAGATAAATTGGCCAAGTAAAAAAAATCATTCCAATTGATTAGGATCATAGATAGACTCTGAAAAATGTCAAGGTGGCCATATTGCATACAACACCTATGATTTAAGGTAGGCAAGAACATTTTTTGACAATGGCTCATTCTACAAAAGAAATTATTAAGAATACAGGATTCTTAATAAAAAATATTATTAATATACTATACCCTTTTATAATAGGAATTTTCCCTTTTTAAATAAGTCCATAAGAATTTTATCAATTAAGAATCTAGTTCAAAGTTCCAAATAATGAAATTCTATGATATCATCACTTTATGAAATAATGCCACATGTATTAATTTTGCACTTCTATGTGTTATCATGTTTTAAAACTAGTAACAATGAGAACAAAATTATATAATAATGTGATGATGCCACATGTTATAATATCACACTTCTACATGTTCACAAGGTTTTAAATGGGCAAAGGATGAAAAAATTCAACAACACGACTCTGCTCAATGATACCTCATGTCTCTCAATGTCACATATTCAAGTTGTAATATGCATTATATAAAATGTACTAATCAATTATAGCATCAATTTATTCACAATATTATAATGTTCTGCTATGTGGCACTCACAACTTTCCAAAAGGGACACACCACAATGACAATTTGAATTTCATCAAATCAATTTTAATTTCCATTTTTCAATCAAAATATTTTCAAGATTGAGTATTCAAAGATATTTTTTTCCTTTGGCTCCTCTAAAATTTCAATTATCCAATTTAAAATTTATTGTAATGGCATCCTTGGTCCACACTAAAACTCCATCTTTATTGACTATTAAAATAATGACATTTACATAGAAATAATAGTTTACTCTTTTATTGGAAGTCATCAATGTATTTATTAATCACAAATAATAATAATATATTGATACCAATTAGTATTCATGGCCTATTTAAAACCCCACTAATTCCATATATCATGCTCAAACTAATAAAAATTAAGATTTTAATATATATATTCTCTATTATTTCTTATTTATATTATAAATAATATTATAATTTGAAGGGCAATGCTGAATAGATAATAGTCAAAAAAAAATCATGATAGGCAATGTCAACTATCAAATTTAGGCCCAACTTCCATTTTTAGTAAGAGTCAAAATTTATGGTCAGCCTTGCCTCTATAATTTTTTTTATGACTATTATCCATTCGACATTTCCCTTCAAAATTTACAAAAAACCATATTTAAACAAGTTCAATGATGTAACTTTAATACATGTTATTATATATATATATATATATATATATATATATATATATATATATATATATATATATATATATATATATAAAATTAAAACAAAAAAAATCAATTTAAATATCTTAAAAAGTGAAAACTAAGATGTATTAGATGATTAGAGGGTTGGTTTATAAACATTAATCTCAATAATTAGAAATATTAACCTAGCTTAATAGCATTTAAAAAACTACACACTTATTTTATTAAAAAAAATTTATAACACTTACAATTTTTTTTTGAAATAATAAAAAAATTTCACATTCTTAAATGAAAAATTTAAAATTCCATATATATATATATATATATATATATATATATATATATATATATATATATAGAGTTATGACATCTTTAAAATGTGTTCTCATTCAATTTTAAATACATTTCAAAATGCTTTTAGAGAATTTATATTCTCATATATATTATAAGAAACATGGATTCTCTAAACTTTTTAATAACATTATCGATATTGAAACCCTAAAATATTTAATTCAAAAAACATTTTTTTTAAATTTTATTCTCCATTTTTTTGGCTACAAACAAGGAGATAATCTTTAGGGGTGGGTATTATGAATGATATTATATTATGCCATTTTTTTAATGTGATGGATAGGTGTCGTTATGGCATATGGGTCTCATCTACCTTACATATAGATGGGATGGTAGCCCAAGGATAGAAGAGAGGACCATATAACTCTTGATGGACATAAATTCATTCATGAAATAAGGATAGTTTTAAAATATAATTTTTTCTAGTTGATGAAATTAATTATGGATAACACTCAAATTTTAAAAATCTTTTTTAGAATTCGTATACTACAACTATCACCTGTTTCATCTATAAATTTTATATACTAATTGTATGAGCTTAAATGTGTGATATGAAAAAAAGGATATATGTTTTGTTTTTGAAATTACACCAGTCAAATAATGAGAGGGAAATAATGTGTAGTATTTATATGAAGCAAAAAATAAAAATACAAAAGAGACAAAACAAAAAAATAGAATGCAATTAATATCTATTGAGAATTGGGCATTAGTAGTTTCTTGTTTCATTTGAGCATTTACATCTTAATTATTTAATATTTTTATAGAAGTAATACTCTCAATCTAATTAATTTTTAATTCTTTATATTTAAAAATTTCCAAAAAATAGATATGATTATATAAACCCTATTAATACCCTAACTCTTAGGTTGTTGAGAATTTAAGCATGGAAGATCAACATCAAATATTGAACTTAGTAGGAATGAATCTTACATTAAATGAATTTAATTTGCTTGAGTAAGCCTAAAATCAATGTATATTAGGAATTAGGCATAGGTGGTTTCTTATTTCATTTGACAATTTGCATCTTCATTGTTCAAGCTTTATATGGTAGTAATACTCTCAGTATATATTTTGTAGTCTTTCTCAAATATTTTAACAACATCAATGAGTATAAGTAGTTTTTTGTTCGATAGAAGCTAAATAAAGTAGTAAGATACCTTGGGATATCCATAATATTCACATGCTATATAAGTGGCCTCTCATAAATATTCGTCATGACTACAATATTTTAAATGACATCCCGTATTAAAAATTCTAAAACTATGTTGGATTATAAATTTTAATATGGATGCACTAAAATATAGAATTATTATTTGATTTTTGGCAACTTATTTTTAATTTTTTTTGTATTCAAAACCAAGATATGTGGGGATATGTTTTGAATTTTATTAAAATATTATATTATAATTAATCTATAAATAGTATTTCACCTTCCAATATATGTAAGAAATAATATAAATTCACAACACATTTATTTCAATTCTAATGATCTCTAAATTAATGTGCATGCTTCTTGTAATATTGATTTGATAACTTAGTGTACATTTAAGTGTTACATCTCAAATACAAGTTTTATAGATATAGGTCAATACATACATAATAATAATAATATAAATATGGATGTATGGATATATTATCACTTATATTCACTAATAAACTAAATACAATATTACATAAAAAGTGTCAAAATAATTGTCTCTTCTTCATGAATACTCTTCCTTGTTATGTTCCATATAATGCTATGAAGAAATGAAGATAATTTGAAGTATGTCTGTAGATGTCTGATGTCATGATGTGAATATATATTTATACTCTAAATCAATATATTGATTAAAATTACATGTATCAAACTTATTTAAATTATATGATATCAATATTTTAGATGATATCCATACAACATATTGCTAAGTCTAAACACCATACGTAGGATCAATGGACACATATAGTCCTTGTGGCCATACAATTATGTATTTCACTATAATATACAATGAATTATGAATGATGTCATGATAGATGATTATGTCTAATGTCATTATATGATTTTAAGTCTTTTCTATTTCCTTTTTCTCAAGTTCATGATCATGATCTGAATATGGAAGGATGGATCTATCTCCTTTAAATTCACTACTAAAACTAAATACAATATTACATTAAAAGTTTCAAAAGACTCATATTATCTATGAGTATTTTTATCTCTTTTGAATATGTATGATTCTATGAGGCATTATCTATACCTCAAAGTATTTTTGTATATGTTTGATGTCATGCTATGACTAAAGGGTTCTAAGGTTTTCCTTTATACTCAACATAAGGAGTTAGGAATTATGTAGGTGAGGTCGATGTGAATGTATATAGGGTGGTAACTTGGTGGGGGAGAGTGATGGTAGAGTGATTTTTTATGGAGTGGGGTTTAGGGGTTTTTTTAATGCTATTTATCTTGTAGCTTCATCTTATACTTGTTTTTACTTTGCCTTTTGTGGTAGCTTCAATGGAAAGTATTATGTAATAGTTTTTTTTTATTAATGTCAATATGAAAACAAAGTCAAAAAATGAAATCATAGTTCTGTGTTAATATGAAATACAATACAAAAGCTCAATAAACACATATTTTCTTTATGAATATCCATTTGTGTTCCTTTATGTGAGATGCTATGAAGTACAATTAATACCACAAATGACATATGTGGTTTATGAATGTTGTGGTATGATCATGAGCTTATTTGATTTTAATTTTTTAATTAATATTAAAATGATGAATTACATAAACATCATTCCCAAACTTAACCTTTGCATCATCCTTCAGAAAACCAAAATGAAGAACCCCATAATTATTCACATTACTACTTGTTTATATGTCTTAATCTTCCCCAATTTATTACTAATAATTATTACCTTTCTTTGGTTATATGCTTAGGTCCTGTATTATATTTTCATGACATTATCCAAAACCATAACACTTAGTGACAAACCATTTATGGAACTTTTGGGGATGGATCCAATAATTATAAAGGATGTAAATTATAGCAAAAAATTATGATGTGTGAGAATTAGCCAAAAAGAAGAAGTGTGCCACAGGTTACAACCATAACACTGGGAATATACATTAACATGCATGATTACATTAATAAAAATTTATAATTAAAATTCCTAGTTTGTTAAATAAAAAACTACCATCATTACCTTACTATGCATTGGATTACCATTTTATAAATTCTCTTTGATTGGCCATCCAGTTGCTACGGCTTGGTTAATGATCCCTACATATCATAGTTTGTCCTATTATCTAAATGCACAAAGTGAATATTAAAACCAAAGAAATAATAAAAGTATAATATGTAGGCTTTATTTAGAAAATAATAATTTTAAACACAAAACACAAAGATATGCACATCATATTGATTAATACTATTTGATAGGAAAGGGATAGAAAATGTAACTTTATGCACTTAGTAATGTCACAATGGAATTAGAAAAAGAGGTTTCAAGTAGTTTTATATATGGTTTCTCAACTCATCATACCCCCAACTAAAATTGTTGTTAGTCCTTGAAAAATATAAACCTCTGCACATGGGATCATATCAATCAAAATTCAAATGGTTTTATTGCATATGTCTCATGTTTTGTATAAATCCTTAAATTGTCTTTTATCCTCTTCCATTTCCCATCTTTAGTTCTTTTATTGAATTTATCTCTTCTCCAATAAATAGTGGGAAACTATAAATTAAGAGGTTGATATGTTATGGCAACCCAACTAAATATCTTCCTTATTTTCACATAAATATATTTTTTGACCCTTGAAATCTACCCTAAAATCATACCTCGAAATTGGATCCTCCCATTTCAATTCACAGGTAATCTCATTTCATCTAACTAAAAAGCATTGTTGGTTTCTTGATTTTTTTTGTGATCAAGGCCAAGCACTAAATCTGGGCATCTATTTTTTATTTCCTAGTTATTACATCTACCTCCATTTTATTCATTAAAGTAATCCAATATGATTTTCACTATTTTTGGGCCTATATTTTTTATGTCCTAGTTCTTACATCTACCTCCATTTTGTTCATTAATACAATACAATACAATATGATTTTATCACATATGGCCTAGTAGCTTCCCCTCAGACCATTAATTTGGTTTCTTTCTCTTTCTATAGATACTCAAATAATTCCTCACCTCTTATTTTCTTATTAGAAATATAAGAATTAAAATATCTAAGAAGTACAAACCCCAAATATAGGTTTGGATTCCATTCTTGGTAATGAAGAACAATATAGATATGTATATGTAATTTACATAATTGATTTTGATCCTTAGGAGTTCTACTATTATATGTTTTAAATAAGTCATGAGGTGCACTTACTAGTCTGGTCATGTCATAATAGACTTTTTTGAGATAAAATTTTAACCACTACTCAAGGTAGACAACATACACTCTTGTAGAAGGTTATTAAGTCATTAATTATATTGCTAACTAACTCATATATTCAACCTTATCTTTTAGTTTTAATTTTTTTGACTCAATCTCTTCAAACTTATTCATTAAACCTTTGTTTTCATATATTAATTTAATGAACTAATTGTGCCATTGAATCTTCATGGTTTATATCTTGACATCTCTTTTCATGAATAATTATGCTTGATTGAATTCTTTGGTCTAAGTGGAAGTGGATGAAAAAGTATTATTCCATGTCTCCTATACCTATAATATTCTCTTCTATTAAATTTTTATTTGGGGCTTTAAAGTGTCCACTCTCTGATTATGCCACACTAACTAGTGTATCTATCCCATTATCATTTTTCCCAAGTTTCTCAATGTATGCCTTAAGGGTTTCAATTCTTAGTGATTCCATTAATTTATTATTTTATTTATTACATAGGTAGATCATGGGTTATTTATTATAGCACTAACACTTATTATTATACCACATTATCTTCTTATTACTCCAATTACACCTCTAATCCTACCACATTTAGTGAATTACTCCAATGTTCCATCTCTCTAAAGGATGGAATCCCAGAGCTAGATGTAATAATTTTTTTCAAATCATAACTATTGGAAATGTAACTTTCATCTACATTGATTTCATACTCTTTATCAAAATATTACCCACTCTCTATTTGAATAATAATAAGGACTATTAGAATGTGTTTTCTTATTATTATACACCTAATACTTTGATATTATCTTGTAGGAGCTAGTGGATTATGAAATTTTTTCTTCTTTCTATCTTTTAATGTAAAGGAGGTGTCTTTAGTCCTATTATTACCCCTACACTATGATTATGAGGAATAAAGAGATAATAGTATTAAATTTTTCTTATTCCTTTCCTAGGTCTCTCTATATTCTCTTTTGCCATGTGTTCTTCTTCTTAATCTATAAACCCTTCATGATCCTCAACATCCATGCCTTATTCTTCAGAAATTGCTTCATGTTCTTCTTATTTTAGTATTAATTTAATTGTTAATAAATTATCCCACTATAGGTTAGGTATTATTTCCTTAAACATCTATGTACAGTCAAATAAATTAGATAATGATGGGATAAATATGTTTGCTTCCCCTTCTAGTACTCCTATACCATATTTATTAACATGTTTAATTGAAATATCACTACATTCAATTTATTCCATGCCTAAGATTATTAAGAATATTCAAGTGAAATACATACAACATTAATTATCTTCACTAAAATTTTAAGTAATTTATAATGTACATGGAAATTTATGCCCAAATCCAAGGCAATAAATAATGAAGTAAACATTTTTTTAAAGAATCTAACTAATCTCTTTATATGCAAAAAATATCCATGGGTGTATTAGCATTGGGATTATTTTTCCAAAGTTCCCATGTATGAGGTAGATTAGTTACCTCTTTTACAAATTCTTTAGTGACCTCAACTTGTAGTCCTCTAATAATGGTTATATAAGTTGTATAAAGATAATATTTTTCAATTTTATCACTTAATCACACTTACTCTCTTTTAGTAACCTATCAAGTTTTAATATCTCTAATTGAATGCCTTAAAGGGTGTATTGGGAAAGGGGTAGACATGTTTTTGGTGGTTCGTGATATATGTTGATATTTGCATCATGATCATATTATTCCTACTATTAGTACAAATTCATTATATTTTATATGAATTTATCTCTTATGATGTCTCCATAAAATCTTGGAACCCTAAAATATGTCCAAGTCTAAAATTTATTATGACTCTCCAAGACCTAAAATTTGCATTATAACTCCTAGAGGTCCAAAATTGCTCTCAAACATCCTAAAAGTGTGTGTGTGACATATAACTTAAATTATAATAAACTATATTTCCATAACTAAATTTAAATATATACTTAAATTTTTATTTTATATGTACTACCTATCTTATCATTGTTTTCATCTTATCCTACTACATCGACCATGGCTGATACTATCATTATACTATAATAGTCAAGTAGATAAAATCCTATGGTATTAGCCTTGGTTGATTTAGTATTTCATGCTTCCCAAAAAAAATTAAAATGAGGTTGGCCCAAGATGATGCAACCTAAAATTTAAGGTACACACTTCACAACTAAGTTGGCTAAGTTGACTTAGTTTGAAGTTAAACAACAACTATCTAAACCATGTCAGGTGGGTTGTTATTGTCAGCTAAAATTTTATAAGGGTTTAGGGTCAAATCAACACTATAATTATAAGTCTCATTTCAATCCAATAGAGGGAAACATTTATTTTTAAACTATTACTGCTCATAATTATGTTTTATTCTATATTTGAGAGAAACCATTGCTTTTATCTTATGTTGAAGGGAAATATCTTGTCTTGTGGAATCTTGGATATAGATATAAGAAGTATTTTATCCTAGATATTATTTCAACCATTTTTATTCTTAAAACCAAAAAAACCTCTTTCAAAGCACCATTGGCCAAGGGAGAGATTAAGGCTCAGTGGGTTCTATTTAAGATAAGTATTTCTAATCTTATATCTTTCATTTAATAGATAGATATTTCATAATCATTAGTTTTGAATTTATAACTCATTTTTTAGATCTACTCTACACTTAAACTTAGTGTGGCTATAGGGTTATCCAAACTTGCCTTTAACACCCTAGGTAACCTAAGCCTTCATTTGCCTACCATTGTTCATTACCCTTTTTAGTTGTATTTCAATCATCTCCTTATTTGTGTTACAAGATTTAATAATACTAGATTAGATTAATTCCATTATTATCATTAATAAATCTAATTAGGGTTATTTCATTGTAATAGTTACCTAGAGGCTTTAAAACCCTCTATATTTTTGTTGTGTGATAAGTTCTTCTCTAGCTAGATTTAGAAAATACAATTGGTTATGCTTTGATATAACTATCTAATGGGTTTTCATTGGTTTAGTTTATTTGAGTCTGGATCTATTCTGTAGGATAAGTTTTAGGTCTATCTTAATTTATTGTATGCACCATACACAAAAGTTTCTATAAACTCCTAAGTAATTGTAACATCAAACCTCTTTATATTATTAAAATAACAAATCCACCCTAAATTTAAAAAAATGTTGGTAACTTTAATTCTTAAAGTTAATGTCTTGAGGTCTATAGGTTCTCTTTTGAACACATTACCTCCCATATTTATTGAGTTTCTTTCTTGTAAAAAAGGTGGTTTCTAATTATGTTGGGAAAAATAAAGGGTTTTATACTATGTGTTGAGAGAGGTATAATTGAAATGATTGTCGATGTTTTATCCCTTCAACGTATCTTTCTCAATTTCCCATAGATTGCTAATGATTATTATTTTTACTTGATTACATTCTTGGGTTCTTATTGTCTTGTCATGGAATTTTCCACACATGTAGCAAAAATTACAACATGAAACATTTAGTGAATTCAACCCCCCCTCAAACTCACAAGTCAATTTTTATTGAGTGACAGACTATGTATAAAACTTATGCAATATGGAAATTATAACTATATAGGAAGGAAATTATAATGGAAAAGTATTATGAAATATGATTACCCAAAATGGAAAAGTATGCCATGGGTTGAACCTGTGGCATAGGGAATGTACATGAATTTTCATGATTACATTACTAAAAGTGTTTTAATGAAAAAACCTAATTTTTTTAATAAAAAATTGTCATCATTACCTTACTATGCATTATTTTACCATTTTTTAAGTTTTCTTTGATTGGTTTACATTATTCTAAATTATGCATTATCTCTAATTATTTTTTACTATATTTTACTTCAGAATTTTCATCTCCTTTTGCCACAACAACTCCACTTGATTCAAGATTTATCTTTTCATTTTTAAACTTCATTTTCTCATTCTCTCCTCTCTTTCTAATATTTTTTTTCCATCTTCTCATCTAATTGTTTATTTTCTATTTCTATCTTTTCCTTTTGTTATATTATTTTCATTACTTCTTCTTTGTAAGTCCTAATCTACCCATTTTCTTCTACCTTATATTATAATTTTATGTTCTTTTATTTATTTATATTCTCATCTCCTCTTTCTTTCTTCTCTTATTTATTTATTTCTCTCTACTTTATACTTTATTCCTTTTATTTCTTTTTACTTTCTTTTTTTCCTCTCTTATTTCTCTATATTATCTTATCAACATTATATATCCCTCTTTTCACTAATCCCTACTCAAATATTTCATTAAGTTCTTTAATTATACTTTATTCCACTTATCCCCAACCCTCTTAGACATTTCTACTGATGTCATAGTAAAAGTATTATTATTGCATTAATTTAACATATTTCTAAAAATAAGAATAACTCAATAAAACATCAACAATATGTAAAATAGATAATGATGAAGTTTTAATTTTTAATTACTTATTAATTAATGTACATATATGAGAATATATTCTCAAGTATTAATATATTCTTATAATTATTTTTTAAGAATAAATACAATATAAAATATCAATGACACATCTTTTATTTGTGACTATCCATTATTGTTATTTTTATGAGATGACGTGAAGTATAATTGATATAATGAATGATGTGTGTGGTTGTTGGATGTTGTGGTATGATCATGTACATCCTCTTAATTTACCTTTTATACTCAATCTTTTAATTAATAATCATGTAAAAATGTATAATGGGGCATAATACAAGCACTTATTTATCAATGCTCATAATATTATTATTTTGTGTAGAATGGGCACATGCCCATTCTAAAAAGGATAATAACATTATAAATTAATAATCTAATAGTTATAGTTTGTGTATAATGGGAACATTCATAATATACATAATATAAGAACATTGGATTCTTAATTGATAATATTTTATTATATTTATCTTGCATATAATGGGCATAATATGAGCACGTCTTGCTCCATCTTATGTAATACAAAGATAATAACATTATCAATTAAGAATCTAATAGTCGTATCTTGTAAAATGGGCACATGTCATGAGTAATCAAGAAGAATATAATCCATGTACCGAACATGGAAGGGCATGTACCACCCCAAGGTTAAAGCATATTCCTCTATTCATTTCATCCATTAGACTCACACATGAAGATAAAAATTGAACATTGCATGCATCAAAGGTAAAGAGAGTGTCCCACATGAGGATGGGTAATATATAAAATAAAAATGGCTCTACAAAGTCAAATTCATTAAATAAGGATGTTGAAGGATATGGATATGATAAATAGAACCATTTGGGTGATACGATGTACACACAATGTAATAGTTTCATAAACTTCATGGTTTCCATACATTCAAGAAGTTATTGGCTTACACTAACTTGGGTCTTATAATAATCTAGGCCAAGTAGGTAATAAGGTGTGTTGGCTTAAATTGACTTGGGTCTTATAGTAATCTAGGCCAAGTAGGTAAGAAGGTGTGTTATGTCAAATTGTAATAATATGCAGACATATAAGTATATTTGATGAGGTTGGATGTGTTTTAAGAACTAAAAGGGTGCTTTGTGCCACCCCAAAACACAATATCTTGTGAATAAATGACAATGAGAACCATGATGAAGAAAATAAACACTACGGTAGAGGATCAAGCACATATTTTAGTATGGGTAAGGTGGTTCCTTATAAGGTTCACATTTTATACTCAATATTCCAATGAATTAACATTAACAAGTCTGGTATGTTAACAATATTATGAACATTGAGCAAGGTGTATAATATGAGTAGTTATTGCTCAATTATCATAATATTGTTAACATTGGTATATTATCAAGTCTGATAATATTGTTAATATACCAGACTTGAATATTCCAATGTTCATAATATAACACATGAAAATTGTATTCTTAATTCATAATATTCTTAATATACCAGACTTATATAGAATGGGAATAATATGAGCACTTTTTGCTACATGATCATAATATTATTATCATGTGTAAAATGGGCACATGCATAATTTACATAAGATAGGAACATTGTATTCTTAATTAACAATATTCTTAATATACTAGAGCTATGTAGAATGGGAATAATATGATCACTTCTTGTTCTATGATTATAATATTATTATCATGTTATAATGAACACATGGAAATTATACATAATTTAAGACTATTGGATTCTTAATTAATAGTGTTTGAGACTTTTTTATAATGGGCATATTCTAATTGTTAATATATTAGACCTATGTATAATGGGGTATAATATGATCACTTCTTCCTCAAAGCTCGTAATATTGTTATCTTATGCAAAATGGGAATGTTACCATTTAAAAAAGTTAAGAACACTATCAATTAATGATCCAATAGTCTTTTCTTGTGTAGAATTTGCATTTAACCATTCAACATATGAATAAATATTAGATTATTAATTGACAATATTATTATATGTTAGACCCATGTAGAAAGGGGAATAATATGAGCACTTCTTGGTATATGCTCATAAAAATTTAATCATGTGTATAATGGGCACATGTCCATTGTACATAAGTTAATACCATTGCATTATTTATTGATAACATTTAGGAAGTTTTTAGAATGGAAATATGACCATTATTAATGTACTAAACATGTGTGTAGTGGGGCATAATATGAGCACTTATTACTCAATGCTCATAATATTATTATTTTTATGCCCAACATATCCCTTTTCCTAGAATAAATAGGGAACTCTTTAACCTAATAATTCCTTAAATAAATCCCAAAATAGATCCCTCTAAATTCATGTTTGTTTTATCTTTGAAATTGGGCTCATACTTCAGAAAAATTAATTTAATCGAGTTTGAATCCATGTATTCTTTATGAAAATACGTTGTTTCTCCCTCTTAATTATTTTATCTCTCTAAATTTTGTCAATTTATTTTCTTATCTAAATCTATCCTCTTTACACCTTTAATTTATTTTACATTTTTTTTATTTTTTTATTTTTATTTTTATGGCTAACTTTTATTCTGAACAAGTCACAATTTGCCACATGTCTAATTCTACACCTAGATAACAATGATGCAAATATATTCTAGGGTGGGATTAAATAGTATAATATGGTAAATTCCAACCAATCAAAATTAATTTTTAATCATGCCAACCTCCCAAAACATTATTATTTGTTAGAGAATCATATGATCCCAAGACATATCAACTAGTTATAAAATTCCACATGGCATCAATATGTTTATTTGGGTGTCATAAAAGTATGTATTGAGATATATTGACCAATTAATACATGCCACATATCTTTTTTTAACACTAGGAGTTCCATACATTTAGTACAACATCCTATATGCAATGTCATCTTAGATACCTACTTGATGTTCACTTTGACACCCTAATGACACTTGGTAGACTCTATAAGCTCCCCAAGTGGAAAAATTTAAATCTTAGGTATGTTCTTATAAAATTCTAAAGCATCCAATAGGTCAACATGGTTCTATCCTCAAGGTCTTTTTGAAATTATAAATTTTCTACCTAAGTAGGTCATATCACCGAAAATGTATTTAAATCTAAAATTAAGCTTTAAAACTAATTAAAAGTATAAAAGGTGTATAATTTTAGTTACATAAAATTGAGTAAGTACACCTACCATGAATTTCCATCACCATTACTGTTAGATTGATCTAAGACTATAAGGTCCCAGTAATTTGATAACATGATCATTATATACTCAACTCAAAACTAGTAGACCTTTGAGTATCCAATGAATGAAGCAAAATATGAGCCATTTCCTATAGATCCTATTGTTCTCAAGAACAATTCATTATTTTATCCTATTTTGAAATAAAAATGATAGCCACATCCTTGAAACCTAAGCCCTTTAAAAGTTTAAGGATAACAAGATTATCTAGGGAATTGTTAGATTCAAGCATTATAATGAGGTCTTTAAGACAATTGATGATGTATGAAAACTATTTAATAATGATGAAGAAACTAATGAGGAAATTGATTTCTTGGATGAATTATCATCCATTCATCATGTAGACACCCTATTTTGGCCACAATTATGTTCCAACTAGACTTCAAATTAATTTTTACCAAACAGTGCAAATTAAGATTAGGCATCACTGAATGTCCCAAATTCATTCACAAATGAGACATTAGTCCTCAAAATTAGGTTAAGGCATCCCTATTTGGGGTATTATCTTGTACACATCAGTAGCCTCTACATTCATCTCTAGTCAACTTGAAACCTAAGAAACTGATAGTTTGGCCTTTGGATCCATTAAGTAGGGTACTTGAACAATTTATAAAGTACAAAAATGCTAAGCAGAGTGAATTTAACTAAGAAAATAAAATAATATGCTTAAGTGAAATTTCCATGTGTAATTAGTGAAAATTAATTTTGTAAAAAAGAAATCTCAACAAAAATGAGGTCATGATAATATTAACATCCTCAAAGTCAAGGAATTGAAAATATCTTTCCAAAATCCTTAAATTTAGAAATGGAGAGCCAAAATTAATAAATGGGATATCTATCCCAAATATTATTTGTTTGTTTCCTTCTTAACTCAATTAGGGTTAGTCTAAACATAACCATGGTTAACTCTAACCTAACTACACTTGGGTTAGAGTTAGTTTGGAAGGCTATAAATACAAGGCTTCACCCATTATTTATTAAGCTCTTTTGGTATAATTTTATCATGGAAAAATACATTCAAATACCATCTTTATAGTGTTATAATTCTCATTTGTTGAGATAGAGCCAAGCCAAAACAAATCCAAGCCTAAAATTGCCAAGGTGACAAGGAGAGATGATGCAAGTAACACCATTTCAAAATATTATTTTATCACACAACCGAGCACATCCATATATGGCCAATATACAAATCTTGTTATGAAAGAAGGTAAATAATGGTTGTTTTATCTTCTATTGATGGTTACTTATATTGTTCTCTTTTTCCTTAGGTATCTAGGCTAGATGCATTAGTTTTATTAGTGTTTTTTTTAAAATCATAATAACATAATATGAATCTCCCCTTTTGGATCCCTATTGATCACATAATGGCACACCCGATGGGACACACAGCCTACAAAGCTCTTCTAGCTTCTTTTTAAGATGTTTTAATAACCATTATTATGCCAAGTTTTTTATTTAATCAACAAAAAAGTGAATAAATTTGAACTCTAATCCAAGCCATAGGGATCAGTAATGAATGTAAAAAATTAGGGTCAATTTCAAGAATCACATCGATCAAAGGAATAAAAAAAAATATCTACATCAAAAACACAATCAAACAAAAAACCATAAACATAGTAAAAATCAAGTTTTTATTACTTTTATTAGGGCCTAACAGTCTATTTATTTTATATTTAACATTCTTATTATAGGGTAGTGATAATTTTTGAGTTTAAAACATTGTTTATCAAGAATTTTTTATATGCAATGATCATGGTATAATTAGTGTCAATTACAAGAATTGGCCATGATCCTTATTGATCATCAATAATTTCTCTATGTTTTTATTTTTTAGAAACTAGAGAGTTAAAAGTTTATGTTTGTATTGATCTAAATTGTAGGAATATAATATTGTCTCAAACTCAAATTAATCCACTAACTTTTTTGAAGGGAATTAAGACAATGAAGAATAAGTTTGGGTGATTTTTAATCAAAATTTTATTTTTTTGAAAGTCAAAATTTTACAATGGTTAAAAAATCATTCATATTTGGTCAAGGTGTTTTAAAATTCACTTAAAAAATTGTGTTTTTATAGTTTTTCAAGATTTTAGAAGTTAAAACATGGATAAAGGGCCAAAAAATTTCAAGAACATTTCAATTTGGTATTATTAAAAAGAACCTACATCTTTAGTTAGATCTCCTAAGATTTTTTTTAATTCTGGTTTATATTTTAGACTAGTTTCAAATTAATTAAATTAAACTCTTTGATTCTATAATTTTTTTTTGTTATAATGTATGCTCTCCCCCTTCCCCTTTAGGGAACTCAAGTGACAAAAAGTGCTTAGTTCATTTCCCTTGTTTATAAAAATTTGTGTCACAAATAATGTCATGTATGTTCTCTCCAAGATCCAAGTGACTTGGGTGATTCAAAAGTGACCTCTAAAGTATTTCCATTTTTCATTTATTTATTTTATATGCACTTGGATTGTGGGTAGGATTTCATCAAATCCACATGAGTTATTTAAGGGTACGTTGACTTGGGGCTTCATCTCCCAACAATGTACCAACCCCACTCCATGGTGGGGTATACAAATTGGAAAAATTATTGGATGGGATAGTGGTGAGCAATAAGCTTGACCATATTAATGGGTAAATGGTCCATGCAATAAATAGACATTAGAATCCACTAAGTAGTAAAATAAGGAGTAACTATTCAAAGGAATAGGCCATTGTATAGTAAGTTAGGTAGTTTGGATTCAATTTTCATGATTGTGCCCTTGTGCTAACCACCCTTGGGACCATCTAGTACATGCAAAACTTATATATTTTTAGTCAAACCCTAATTTCTATGGAATTTAATGATAAATTTTGAGTGATCCTTAATCTAAGTTTATATAACTTAGCAATGATTGAGAGATATATGGGGCATAAAAAATCTACCTACACCTGGACTTTAATTTTTGGATTAATAATTAATTCCTCATGAGCATTGGTATAATGGTAGAAACATTAGCTAAAGCTATATAAAACCATGTCAATTATAGGGATATGATGATGCATTTGTGATACTTTAATTTTATTTGATTTACATGCATGTTTTGAGACTATAAACTATTTTTTTGTTAAAAAATGAGTCATAAACCAATCACATGTTTTTACACCACTTTAGCTTAAGAGGTGTTATTTTTTCTATTTAGTGTCACACTTTTACCTTATAATTTTCATTCCAAAACATTTGTGTGTGTGTCAATTATTTAAATGGGACATCATAACACTACCCATTTTGTCCCAAGTATTTCCTTTGGTGTTTTGAAAACCATTGACATTCCTTTTGATTAAAGTAGCGTCATTATGCTACTTGTGTTATTTCAAAACATTACCTTGTTTCAAATTGAGTTCAAAATAATGTGTGCCTTTGGTCTAAAATTTGGTATCATTATGCCATATATTTTGGTATAGGATGTTATACGTTTAAAAAATCCAAATATTTTAAACCAAGTTCAAAATTTGTCTTATGAAGTTGATTTTCAAAATTGAGTGGTTTATACCTATGCATTGATTAATTTAGGCTTCGGTGTTTATCTCTCACCTTTGAATTATACAACTTGGACTAATTCATTTATTGATTTAAATACTCTTTTTCCTATATTTAAGAAGTGGTTTATTTCCTATGTGCCTCGAGTTTTTTTGTTTCCTTAAACTAAGGTTAAAACTTTCTTTTGAATTAAAACCTTAAGCATGGTTAGTTTACATTGGAGCATTGATTATCAATTGGGCTTGAATTCTTTACTCATCACTCATATTTTTACTTACTTGAGATATATTTTACCAATTAGTTTTAGGCATGTGCCTAGGTGAATGTCTTATACCAAGGTCAAGTTTGTTTCTGAATCCATGTGCCTAGATTGAGTTTAAGTGTTTAGAACTATTTTCCTTAGAGATAATATTAAATGGAAGTTTTTACCTCGACCTAGTTTGTTTGAAAGTCTAGCTTTGTTCCTTCTCACCAAAGACCTAGCATATGCCTTTTATTTTTTAGACCTAGTTTATTTTAAAATTATATATTTATGCCTTGTTTCTAAAGACCTAGAATTTGGCTTAGTTTTTAGATTTCATTTGTATTTTTTGAGTCTGTCTTTGTGCCTTATTCCCAAAGAGCTAGAACCATTTTCATTTTATAAATAGATTATATTTGTTTGAAACACTTTGCCAAAACTAGGATTCAAATTTTCCATTCATTTGACCATTTGTGTACAAGACATTAGACATTGGAGATATTTGATACCAAGCTTATTATTGACAATTTTGGAGAAGAGATCCATTCTAGTCCAAGTTTAAACCATTTACAATAGTAGACCAAGTTTTCTATCTAGACCAAGTTTCAGGACATACCAAACATTGAATAATATTTTTAGACCATGTTTCATGAGTTTTGTGAAATCTAGATCCTTTCTTCATGAGATATTGGTCACAGGTTTAGATATACCTCACTACACATGTAGTTGAACCATGTACAATCTAGATTACAAAAATGTAGTCACAAATGATTCCTTTGTTCACGACCCATATGGTGATGATGTAGTTTGTGATATGGATCCATATCCTCCTTACACAACTCAATATGTGGAATAAGGATAAGATACATTAACACACTACCTAGTCAATACACCTCCTTATTTAGATTAGGAATAAAAACAAACAACTCAATACCTTGATAGTGTGTAATTTGTTATCAATCAAGTCCAACAATAGCCTTACTATATTACCATGCCATCAAACTATGAATCATACTTGTTCGATCGTCACCTTATTAAAAACAAGGATGAAGTTTTGGTTAGATTTGTAGAGGTAGGGGCCAAGTTTCTGGAAGACTTTCCCCATGAAAACCTACTTAGTTTAGTTAGAGTGCCTCATAACATACCTTATATCCAAACTATCGAATAAGATTATAATAGTTACCCTTAAGTGCTTATGCCAATGATAAACCAAGATTTAAATATTATTTCAAATAGGAAGGGACCCATGGAGGAATAATTCATACAAATGAAACACACATATCAAAATTATCTTAATTTAGCATGAATTTTCAATGTTATGGCCATATTGCATGCTTCACTTATAAAACTAACTCCTTCAACATGAGTAATAGTTGATTCATTAGGTCAAGCTAATCTAGATGTGGACCCATTTTTCCAAAGTATTTTAATGGGAGACATGTTTAATGCCCCATTAATTTAGGAAGTCGATATTTCCTCTACTTAGGACCATGTGCCAAATATAATGGATAACACATAAGTATCTTCTGATTCAGGCCAAGGTCAGGTAAATTCACCACCAAATAATCTAAAATAAAATATCCTCTTACTAATACCATAAATGGTTTACAATAACAAGGGAAAAAAAAACCTAGTTCCTAACCACAATAGGTTACTCACCCTCCTTAGATAGTTACTTATTCAAGCATGAAACTATAGGGGATAAGTAATCAAGCTCCAAAAAATGTTTTACTTCAACAATCAATGAGTGGTATTCCAACTCAACTAGTGTTGACTAATATTCTACATCTATAGGTACAAACCAATGTACTAAATCTATAGAGGTAGAACACTACACCACCTCAATAGGGGGAAACAAATATTCCACTTTAATAGGTAAGATGAATGTACCTATACAATCATAGACCAATGTAAATCTCTAATCATAGACATTGTCTAATCAATAACATGTTATTATTGGTTAATGACAAATACATGTGTTTTTTTAAACAAAAAGGTGCAAATGTACAACAAGTAACTTTTAGGAAACCATTAATTTTTACCTAGAATGTGCCATATATTCAAAGATAGGGCCTTAGTTAATAACAAGTACTCTTTATTTAGTTAGTTTTGACTAGTTGATAACAAGCCCCTACTAAAACTCAATAAGCAAAGTACCTTGTACAAAGCCATATACTTCCATCACAACCATAATTACCTAAAACCCAAGGCCATATTCCAAATCTAAACCATAATATTTACCAATAATTCATGCAATATCAATAACCTCATTCCAATGTACAAGTGCATTTTCCTAGTCAATTGGTCCATCAAACCAATGTTTCACAATATTTTATAAATCCATTGTACCCTAGTCAAGTTAATCCACCTTTGACCACCCATCCACAACCAAAACCAAATGTGCCATCAAATTTAATTAACCCAAGAATTGTACCAATGAAGGATGCAATTGTATCCATTTAGATAGGAAAGCATACCAAGAAGTTCAAGTTAGATGGTGTGTGTTCATACTTGTTTACCATGGATTATCTTCAGATATCATTTCCTCTAGATTATAATCCACTAAAATTTGACAAGTACAAGGGTAAAGGAGACCCTAGAAAGCATCTAAAATATTTTTTTGTCATTTTATAGCTAATGACCTATAATGACATTTACCTATTTATTTTGCCTCAAAGTCTAGCTAGATAGGCTTTGGAGTGGCTTATTAAGTTTTTAAATAACTTGGTATCTAAATTTTATGATCTATCAAATAAATTTATACAAGATTTATCCTAAAATCTCAGGAATGATATTTTATTAGTTGATTTGAGTTAGGCCAAGTATAAATTTTGTGAAAGCTTTATGAGCTACTTATAGAGATGGAAAGTGTTTTCTAATCATTTCACCCATAACTTAATAGATAAAAAAATGGTAGTTATGTTTATCAATAATTTTCATGGAAAAATATCTTATCACTTAGAGCTCTAGTGTGATCACAAATTCAAGGAGATCATTGAGAAAAACATACTTATCAAAGATTACCTTATTAACAAAGGTATTATCAAGTTATCTTCTTTAAACTAGAATCAAAGCCAAAACCAAAATTTAAGACCAAGTTAAAACCCTAGCCCTGTCTAAATGAAAGCATCTTCACCTACTTAGGATAATAATTATTAAAATCCTAAGCCATAAAACCATAACAAGAATGTTGTAGGTAATGGAGTAACTAAGTTACATCATATTCAAATGGTGTAAACACTATTTGCTTAGTTTATGATGTAAATGTAACTTATTCCATAAATGTAGCCTATCTAGAAAGTATAGCCTATGCTTCAACATAGGCCATCACCTCAAATTCTACAACCACCACCTTTAAAAACCCCTCCTCCAAGAAGAAGACCCACTCGTAGAGTCTTCAACAACCTTGGTAACCCTATTGAAGTAGTGTTTTTCAAACTAGCCATTGTCAATATGATTAGTTGGCTAATTCCAAAATACTTTCCTAAGGGTATACCTTATCTATATTGGTAAAAAGAGTATGATTTATATGAATACCATCATGTTCATGGAATTTCTATACATTATTGTGTGCAACTAGATCACTTATCATGAATATGTTAGAAAATAGAGAGATCAAATTAGATAATAGAGTATCTACTTCCAATCAAAACCTATGTATATACCAAAATACTTTACATAGAATAATAATACCAATCAATAAAAACAAAAAAAATACCTCAACCATAGTAACAACCAAACAACAATAGGATTAACAATATCAATAACAATGTTAACCATCAAATGGAAATAACCAAGGCCAAAATGACCCCAATAACCAACAAAGATATCACATAGTTTCACATGACTAGAATAAAATTGTAGGTCATATTGCAAGAGGTCATGTATCTACCATTATCATCAAACCTAGACCTAGTTCCAATAGACTAGAACCATTATCTAATAATGTCAATCAATATTCTAACACCGATAATATTTCCTTGACCTATGACTACATCCAAACACAAAAAAAACCAAAGATTACCATTTCAAGACCTTATGTCAATAAATCTTCATTACCCCATGATTTTAACCAAGTGCAACAACAATTAAGAATTATCTTCTCTATCCCATCTCCATCATTTTATAGTTACAATATTCTTGTACTCATTATAAATTTTGAAATCATGACTCAACAATCTAAAATCACCATGCCTTGCCCACACTCCCCTAATAATGTGTTAATCCAACCCATTATGTTGGCTAAGATTAAGCTAATTAAAAATGTTAAGGAAAAACATATGATATTTTAGAAAAAATCAAAAATAAACTAGCACAAATATCCATTTTATATTTTTTGCATAGGTCTACCATCCATAAGAATTTCCTTACAAAACTCTTAGTCCAATCCCAAGTGATAAATGACATTACATAAGACAAATTTCAAGCTTTGGTTGGACACCTAGCCTCAGAACAATAGTTGACCTTTGACCAAAGTGATATGTTATCCCTTGGCCCTCTCCATAATAGCCTATTATACATTGAATTTGTCATCATGAGACACTAAGTTAATTGTGTCCTCATAGACAATAGATTGGGTTTTAATATTATCTCTGAAGATTATCAAGCATATAGGATATATAGTAATCTACCTTCATCTAGATACTATTACTATCAAGGCCTATGATAATGAAGAATGGGAATAATAAGGAACGATAAATTTTCTAGTGATCATTAGGTCTTTAACCCATGATACACTTTGCCATGTGATAGACCTAGATTTATCATATAATTTGATTTTGGGTAGACTATGGATAAATGATATTCATGTAATCCCTTCTACATTGCACCAATGTATCAATTTTTCTCACTTAGGGATGGAAGCCACTATCTATGGAGATTTACAACCATATGAACACTATAAACATTTGGAGGATAAATATGAGAGCTAAAATTACCATTTTGGTCTAGACCTAGTATTAAAGAAGGACATAGATAAAAGAGTTAATTGTTGAATTGTTAGATACTAATTTCATAGACCCTAATAGCCTTGTGTCATATTCACATACACCTATTAAAATGTCTAATCATTTTAACATCTCAGACAATGGTCTAAGATATTATTTTACCCATGATGCATTCCACATAGCCAATCTTTCAAAGAACCCTAACTCCTATGGAAGGCACAAAGCTAATCCAACTTTCATAGAATGGAAACAAAAGGGAAAAGGAAAAATTCATATCTCAACACTTGTTATTTTCACACCTATCACTATCCAAAATCAAAACACACTTACCAATGATGAATCCTAATTATATAATGACAAATTAATTAATTGCGACCATAGTACAAATTATCACATCCCTAACATGATCATGGATAACTAAGTGTATGAAGGCATAGGCTTAGGGGGAAATTAGTAGGGTACTCTTGAGCCCATTTCTATGAATAAATACAAAGGAACTCATGGTCTTAGATTTAAACCACCTAGGGGTGACCCCATGTATCATATTCATATTATGATGCTAATGACTAGTGATGATGATTCTGGAAGTGAATCGAGGTCTGATCATACCATATACCAAGACCTTAAATGTACCAACTTATTCGACCCATATACCATTTGTACCATTATGCTAGTAATTTGACATTCCTTGCTTCCCCTTTATCATCCTAAAATTATAGAGTGGGGCCAAAAAGAATCCACAATACATTCAGATGAGTTTGAGAATGATAATACCTTTTTTGATTTTCTAGGCCTAAGAGAGAATGTTCTATTGAGATACCAAAAAAAAGATTTCTTTATCAAACTGGATCTTACAAATTATTTTAGAGAGTGGATGAACACCCTTAGCTAAAAATAAAATAATAAAAAATTGAGGTCCCAAATTGAAAACATCTTTGAGGCACTTTTATAATAGGGTAAAAGTAAAGAAAAAATACAGTCTCTTAGTGAAAACCTACCTCAGGCATTGTTGATGCCTAAATGTATACCACAGGTGCCTAGAGTGTTTAGTGAACACTTCTCATTTTTTAATTCCTAATAATCCAATGCATGATTTGTAGGTTACCATAATCTTATTACCTATTGGTGGAATAGAGGCAAAACAATTTACTATTTCATAATATTTATATTAGTTGGTGGTTGAGAGCTACCATGGCCAACTAACAGATCTATGTAGAATATGTAGTAACTATGTAAATAACAATGAATTATGATCAAGAACTAAATTAAGAATTAATTTAAGATGGATATTTATAATGACAAGCTAAACTAAGGTGATCAAGTTAAAAAGGAAGAAAAAGGAAGGGTAGGGTAGAAAGAAATGTTGTTGATCTTCATTCTCGACATCATGAAAAAGTTCAAGTCTCATCTAGGCAGATACTTAAAACCAGTGTATGCTATGAAAAAACTTGAGCCCAAATATTACCATACATTAGGAAAAATCTTAGAAAAGGTGAAAATAATGTAAATAAGAATCAGGTTCACTTTAAATATTTTACCTTTACAAGTAAACACATTAGCCCAAATATAAGAAGATTAAAGGAAACAAAATAAAACTAGAGACTTTCAATCAACCTAGAATTAGCATAAGTTAAAAACTCTACAATTAAAGGTGCACACCAAGAATCCATAAGAACCTCTCAAATCTAGAAACTAGAATAAGAAAATGAGAGAGAAGCCATGATAGCAAACACACAAATAAATACTGGACAATATTTGTAGAATTTCTTGCTTGTATTGCTTGCTCTAAGTTTAAAAAGTAATTTTGGCTCTAATAAATCCCCCCTTTACAAAATGGTATTACTACCTTTTATAGAAGGATAAGGTAGTATACCAGTCAGTTGTAAGATATAAATGTACAAGAAGTAAGGACAACTATCCTTTTTCTACAAAGTTATAGAATACACTTGTTTTTCTAAAATAGATTGACCTAGAAGCAAATATGCTAATAAACTAAAATATGCATTTAAAAAATAATATTCCATTTCCAAAATGCTACAATGATTCACAAAAGTGGAATATTAACTAACTGTCAAGTGGGTCCTATGCTTGGGAACTTGTTTGTTGCTGGTAAAGGATGTTCATAGCCTTTTGATGCTCTTCATTTATGAGCCCCAAATCCACAACTAGACTTAAGAGACACTCTTATTCCTTGTCAGGTAGACCATTCAACTCTCTATCATTCCTATCCATAACTTCTTTAATGCTTTTGGCCTCAGTTATCCTTTCTCTTATATTGAGGATCATGTCCATGATCTTACTATTATCTACCCCAGACTAGCCTTAACTCTTGCCTCTATATGTTTGCATTTTCAATCACACAAGATCTTCATTTTTGTCACTTTGTGATTATACGATGCTTATTTGGAATCTATCTGGAACTTTCATGGCATTTTTCACAAATGCCTTCAAAGCACTAGCCATTATTTTTAAAAAATTATCCTTTTGTTTCATGCCATTGGATCATTACCCATGGATTAATGTGGGTCATTGATTACAATTCTAGACCTTTCATATTATTGGCCATCTTTATATCAAGCCCCATGCTTATGCCACTTGAAACCTTCATGGGATTTCTGAGCTCTATACTCTACCTCAATCACTTATTGAATGTTCATTCACCATGTGTCAAGCCCTTGAACTCTTAGAGCTCTGTTGAATAGTCATTAGTGATTTTTCACCATTGGATCATCTAGTTCAATGAAGTATGAGCCATTGATCTTGAAAGGTTCATGAGCTTTAATTAGTACATGACTATATAAAGTAACTTAGGATAAAATGTTTTGAGCTAAGTTTATTTTATGTTAAAAAAATTCCATTAACTTAGGTTAAAGTATTTTATGTTAATTTTTGAAACATGATATAAAGTGTCCCCTTAAAATGATATAAAATACATCTATTTGCCTAGAAAAAATGTTAGTTGAGCTTGAATTTTATGGTCTCATGGATGTCAATGATGGCCTCATAGATGTCAAATGATGTTCACAACGTCAAATTTAAGTTCATGAATTCCTTTAGGTTTGGTGGGATTAAATTTTATGATCTCATAAATGTCAATGATGGCCTCATGAATGTTAAATTATGGTCATGATAATGTCAATTTTAATCTCATCAAATTCCTCTATTCTATAGATCTCAGATTTAATTCACTTCATCTGATCAATATCTATAATGAAGTAAGAGTAATCTAATCAAGATCCAAGTGAGTTCATGCCATTGGTTCACTTTAATGTGTGGGACCCTTTGTTATCAAGATTCAAATATAGGGGTGCCATGTGGTGACCCTGTGGGGATTCCTAGGCTTTTAAATTTTCATCCCTGTGTTTGCTCCATTGGATCCTCAATCAAGATGAGGTGAGAGTATTTAATCATGATTTGGGTAGTTACATGTCATTAGTTTAATTTAATATTCAATACCCTTTGCTATCAAACTTTGAATGTGGGAGTACCACATGGTGGCTCTGTGAAGCTTCATGAGCCTTTGAATTTTTGTCATTGCATTTGCTCTATTGAATATTTGGTCTTGATGAGGTGAGAACCATTGATCATAATATATATTCTAAAATATTATTGGTCCAAAGGAATAAATGCTTAGGTTCATCAGTGTTTTCTTTTCTCCATTAGATCAAGAATCATGAAGTACAGACCATCAAATCTACAAAGAAACAAGGTATTTTAGTTAGGACTCGATTAGAAAGAAACTTAGGATAAATAAGTAAGGATAAGGTATTATTCATGTTAAAAAAACACAAATGGGGTTAGGCTAAAATGGTAACAAATGGGCCATGTTAGAAAAATTAAAAGGACCCTGCCAATACAAAAGTTAGACTATGTTAGAAATACAAGGAACAAAAAGGGGAGAAAATAACGAGGACTAAGTATAATTTTTAGGCTAAGGTTTGGTCATGTTAAGAAACATCACCAGGACTTAACATGAAAATTAGATTTTATGTCCAATATAAATCGAAACATTCCTACCAAAATTGTTCCCTCCAATATTTGAATTTGAATGAAGGGTTCAAGTTAGGGTTTGTTTAAAAGAGAGTTTTGTTACATGAATCTAACAATGAGATTATTCATATAAAAGGATAGTAAAATATTCATTTAAGATAAATAGTGGGGATTTAAGCATGATCTATTCATAAAGGCTCCATGAAACTTACAACTTATCATATGAAGAGCAACTGTTAGCAACTTTAGGTAACCTTAAAGCAAAACCATAAACTAGTAGGCCAACTTTATCATAGTGGATGATCTTCAAATTATAATAATGTTAAAAATAAGCCATGATTTTAGTGTTATGTTCAAAGTATCTCAAGGTTCCTAATTTTCAAAAACAAATGGGGGTATATTGTCCTCAACAAATGGCAAATTCTGGGGGAAACATATCAATATGTTAGATTTCAAAGGCTTTGGTTTGGACAAGTGATTAGGTTACCTATTTTACTTGATATATGCCATCACCAAGATTAGTTTATGTTTGAAACAATTTTTTCACATGTAGAATTAGGTTCAAATCTAAAGATATAACCATATTATGTGTGTGTTTTGATTCCACTTACTATTTACCATGGGACTCAGGGGACAACTTCAAAGTTTCATGCCTTTAATCACTAACATTGACTTAGAGAATGTTTGGAGATCCATTAAGGACCATGTTTCTAGTTTAATAAGGGATTGGACATTGATCTGTTACCAATCAGGCATCTATAGCCTTTCTAGAGATAACTTTGGCTCCATTCTCAGCCTTGCTTCACTGCCAACTAGGCATACATAGCTTTGGTGGAGATTACCAAAATCACCTATGCTTGAAAATATTTTGATTTTGAATTGAATTCTTATTTTTTTATTTTTTTATATCTTTTATGCTTTTAACAAGGTTAGGAACTAGGGTAGATAGGTTGAAGGATTTGGTCAAGTGTTTGATCTTCAGGTAATCACCTATGGCTATGACCTTTGTCCTAAGCAAGGATGTTTGTTAAGTGCAATCATGATTATGACCTAATATCTCAAGATTTCATTACACATGTGCAACTCCTCTTAAGACCAAGTTTAGATTATAACAATGATCTAGATATCATAAAACACTTAACTTATTCATTAGTCTTTGCTAGTTCATCTATATTAGAACATCAAGCTCATATTTCAAATCCATGGTCAACATGTGTGTGAGGTGCATACTTGCAATTTTGAACTATGAAGCTCTTTCATAGTATAGATAAAACTCAAGCTGAGGGATATCCAAAAGGACTTATTTAAAATCAAGGAACAAAACATAAAAGGAAAATAAATATGTATAGGAATTATATACAAACAAGGGACAAGAAGGAAAAAACAAGAAAGAAAGAATATGAAAGAAACTAATCTAAGCCCTATAATAACTTCATAAAATACTTACCTCCAGGATCTAATGGAAAATTATTTAATCTACTACAGAACCTTGAAACCTGAGTGTTTTTTTATGGCATATTACTATAGATAGGGGCATTTAGATGTCTAGGTATTCTAGATGGTGTAACTTGATACCCTATTAGCCTCTTCCGATGCATGGATAAAAAATATGACTCTAAGACCCAATCATATTCTTCTTAAATTCTCCTACTTTGTAGTGGGAGTGATATTTTTTTTCATCCATAGATAGATAGTGGCTTATATCATCTTCACCCAATAATGGTAGCTCAACTAGTATCTTTAGACTGATGTCTTCATTATGTTCTTTCTGAGGTGGACTACCAATCTTTGTATAAAAAACTCCAAGTCATCCCAAAAGGATTATTCATCTTGATCAACTATATGATGCTTAACTCGAATCCCATAATCAGAGACATGTTGATCCCCTATTCCTAACCTCTTGATGAAGTCATATGATAATTCTTGATCTAATTCACTACTCCATCTTCATTTTCAATGAAGGGAGGTATCTCTTCTATCCAATTAGGCTCGAGTTTATCTTGGTTTTAGTCTTCCAAAATAATATTATCTTATAGGAACTCTAGATCATTGGTGAAATCCTTAGATTAAGCATCAATGTGTTGTCCTATTCCATCATCTGCCATATCCATCTCTTTGATTCCATTTAAGAAATCATGGAATGACCTCTTCCAGTGATCATCTTCTTCAGGGGCACTCTCTATTTCACAAATAAATATGCATGGGTTATCTTTCTATCTACCTTAAAAACAAATATCATGTTGTACTTGATCCATATCTACTTCCATCAACTCTTCCTCTCCATCTATAGGTGTACCAATGATGACATCTTATTGATCTTAAATTGCAATATATTTTACATCTTTAGGAATATAAGTTCCCTTTGATGCATTTTATTTAATTGGCTCATCTTCATCTTCATAATATTGTTCAAATAAAAAATCAAAGGCCTGTATGAAACCTTGAGATGCTCCTGTAAATCTAGATGTCCCTACAGTAAAGTCTTAATTAGGCATAATTTTAGGGGTTTCAAAAATATTGCAATAATTAGCCATAAAAATATCATGGAAACTCATGTGTATGTCCTCATATTATACCTTATTATTGATATTGTGAAACTCATTTTGAGGCCTATTAAACCTTTGGGAAGCATAGTTTCTATCATAGTCTTCCCTTGTATTTCCTACTTGTTTTTGAAACTAATGAAAGTCAATTCTCAATTTTTGGATCATTTATAATGTTAAGTCATGTGAAATTTTTGGTGTCTCAACCTCATGAATTAGAGCATTATTATTGGTTATGGGCACTAAAGTTCCACGATTTTGTCGATGAAATCCACTAGTAGTGCTATTCGAGAACTCTAGGTCTTAGCTAAGATATATTTAACTTAAGGTAAAATGGTTCTAAATTGGTGTTAAATTAGGCATACTAGGATTATAATTCTAGATATGCCAATTCAAATTGACATTATGTATGGAATACACCATTTGACCTTGGGGATACATTTGGTCATTAATGCCTATAACTTCAAAATAGGCCTAGGTTAATGTGTTTATGACTAGAAGAGACCTTTTCAAGAACATAAAGGTCAAGGTATCTATATCATCCTTATAAATATTTAAGTCCAAATCCTCATTGGTTATAGTTTTACTAAACATTTTTTGGAACTAAGCATTAATGGCTCTGATGGTCTCATTAACATCCCTTTTAATTGTGGTGAACTATTGATACAAGACATAGGGAATAATACTTTTTCCAAATTGATTAACGAAGATATTGTTGAAGTCATTCTAGATAATAGTGAAATCCTATGAAAGGTTAAGAAACCATTCATATGCAACATCTTTAAAATTAAGTGGAAATAACCTATAGGCTACATCTTCATGAATTACAATTAACAATCTCAAAGTAACTTTAAAACTTTTAACATGCTCTTCAGCTATGACAACATTATTAGGACTATACAAAGGTAAATATATTTCAAGATTTTGAGGAAGATCATGTAATTTACCTAGAAAATTTATTGAAGAACCACATATCCAAGCCATACCTTGAACACATGAGTACCTTGAACTAGTGAAGTGTTTGAGACTTTGGGAATTTTGCTTGCCTAAGCCTTGCTTTAGGTAATTCTAGCTTGTGACCTTAAAATATACTTGAAATATGATGCGTAAAATAAATATTTACAAATAATAATGATTATATTTTCACATTAAGAAAATTTTGCAAAGATTCATATAATTAATAATAAGAGACAACACTCTTTAACTAAGTTAGCTAAAATAAGTATCCAAATACGCTAGTATGAATGACCTTTACATGTTTAAGTCCAAATAAACTCAAATATGCAAATTAATTATGAATATTTTATCAAAATATCTATTACTAACATCAAACTAGTTGGATTCATAGATCTAAGGCTATCTTTACTACAACTAAAAATATGCATTCAAATAATGTCAATCATTATCTAAATAAGCCTAATGATTGATCTAAAATTGTGAATATCACCAAATTTTACATAATTATAATAAAATAAACATAAATAGGTAAATAATAGAGTGATATTTGATCAAAATACACCAAAAACAACAAATATCCTAAAAATTCACAAAGATTTGTTAAGGGCTCTCCTTCTATCAGTAGCAAATCTCCTCTTGTTGATGCCTAAATATGTACCATAAGTGCTCAGAGTGTTTAGTGAACACTTATCATTTCTAAGTTCCTAAGAATATAATGCATGAGTTATAAGTTGTAATAATCCTACTATTTTATTAGTCTAATATAAGTAGAACAAGTGACTATTTCATAATATTTATATAAGTTGGTGGTTGGGAGCCACCATGGCCAAACAATAGATCTATGTAAAATATGCAGTAACTATGCAAATAATAGTGAATTATGATCAAGAACTAAATTAATAATTAATTTATGATGGATATTATAATGAAAAGTTAAACTAAGGTGATCAAATTAAAAAAGAAGCAAAAGGAAGGGTAAGGTAGAAAGAAATGTTGTTGATCTTCATTCCAAACATCATGACAAAATTCAAGTCTCATCCAGGTAGGCACTTAAAACCAATGTATGAGATATAAAAACTTGAGCCCAAATATTACCATATATTAGATAAACTCCTAAGGAATGTGGAAATAATGTAAATAAGAATCAGATTCACTTTAAATATTTTACCCCTATAAGCAAACAATATTGGCCCAAATGTAAGAAGAGTAAAATAAATGAAATGAAACTAAAGACTTTCAGTCAACCTAGCATTGGCACAAGTTAAAAAATATGTAATTAAAGGTGCACACCAATAATCAATAAGAACCATTCAAATTTAGAAATTAGAAAAAACAAATGAGAGAGAAGCCATGATAGCAAACACACATATAAATACTGAACAATCTTGGTAGAATTTCTTTCTTGTATTGCTTGCTCCAAGTTTACAAATTAGTTTTGGCTCTAATAACTCCCCTGTTTATAAAATGGTAGTACTAAATATTATAGAAGGATAAGTTAGTATATCAGTTAGTTACAAGATACAAATGTACAAGAAGTAAGGATAGTTGTCCTTTTTATACAAAGTTCTAAAATACACTTACTTTTCTAAAATAGACTAACCTAGAGGAAAATATGCTAATAAACTAGCATATGCCTTTAAAAAATAATATTCCATTTCCAAAATGTTATAATGCTTCATAAAAGTGGAATATTAACTAACTGGCTAATGGACCCTATGTCTAGGAACTTGCTTCTTGCTACTGAAGGATGTTCATAACCTTTTGATGCTCCTCATTAGCAAGTCCCAAATCCACAACTAGCCTTCATAGACACTCTTCTTCCTTGTTATATAGATCATTCAAATCTCTATCATTCCTAGCCATATCTTCCTTAATACTTTTGGCCTTAATTATCCTTTCTCTTGCATTAAGGATCATGTACAAGATCCTCTTATTATTTACCCTAGACTAGCCTTGACTCTTGCCTCTATACATTTGTATTTTTGAGCACATAAGATCTTAATTTTTATCACTTTATACTTGTGTGACACTTATTTGGCATCTATCTAACACTTTCATGGCATTTTTCACAAATTCCTTCAAATCACTAGCCATTATTTTTAAAAATTTGTCCTTTTGTTTCATGCCATTGGATCATTGCCCATAGATCAATATGGGCTATTAATCATGATCTAGAACCTCACCTATTATTTTCCATGTTTGTATCAAGCCCTGTGGTTGTGACACTTGGAACCTTCATGGGATTTTTGAGCTCTATACTCTACCTCAATTACATGTTGAACACACATCCACCATGGGTCAAGCCCATAGGCTCTCAGAGCTCCACTGAATAGTCATCAATGATTTAGTGCCATTGGATCATCCAGTCCAATGAAGTATGAGATATTAATCCTATAAAGTTACATAAGATTTAATCAGTACATGACTATAGAAAGTAACCTAGGCTAAAATATTCCATAAACTTAGGCTAAATTATTTTATGCTAAGTTTCAAAACATGATAAAAAGTGGCCACTTCGAATGATATAAAATACATCCATTTGCTTAGATAAAATATTAGATGAGCTTAAATTTTATGGCCTCACATACATCAATGATGGCCTCATGGATGCCAAATGACGTTCATGATAACTTAAAATTTAAGTTCATGAAGTCCTTTAGGTTTGGTGGGCTTAAAGCTGACAGTATCATAGATGTCAATGATGGCCTTAAAGATGTCAAATGATTGTCATGAGAACATTAATTTTAAGTTCATCAAATTCCTATATTCTATATATCTTAGATTTAATTTTCTCTATCTAATCAAGAGCTATAATGAAGTGAGAGTTGTCTGATCAAGATCCAAGTGAGTGCATGCATTGGTTTAATTTAATATGCAAGACCCTTTGATATCAGGCTTCAAATGTTGGAGTGCCATGTGACAACCCCAAAGGGATTCTTAGGCTTTTAAATTTTCATCACTACATTCACTCTATTAGATCCTTAGTAATAATGAGGTAATGTCCATTAATTGCAATCTAAGAAATTATACACCATTGGTTCCATTTAATATGCAGGACCCTTTGCTATCAAACTTCAAATGTGAGAGTGCTATGTGGTGACTCCATGGAGCTTCATGAGCCTTTGAATTTTTGTCATCATGTTCACTCTATTATATCTTTGGTCCTGACAAGGTGAGAACCATCAATCATGATATATATTCTCACAAATGATTGGTCTGAAGGACTAAATGCTCAAGTTCATTGGTGTTTTCTTCACTCTATCTGATCAAGAGTCATGATGAAATGCAGACCATCAGATCTACAAAGAAGTAAGGTATTTAAGTTAAGACTCATTTAGAAAGAAACTTAGGCTAAACATTAAGGTTAATGTCTCATTCATGTTGACAAACATGAATGGGGCCTTAGAATTAAGACTTTAGGATAAAAGGGTAATAAAGGGGGCCATGCTAGAAACATTAAAAGGACCATGTCAATATAAATTTAGATTATTGGAAATATAAATAATAAAAAAAGGGGAAATTAAAGAGGACTAAGCATAATTTTTATGCTAAGGTTTGGTCATGTTAAAAAACATAACCAGGCCTTAGCATGAAATGTGGGGCTTAAGTCCAAAATAAATTAGAAATATTCTTGTTAAAAGTATTCTTGCCAATATTTGAATTTTAATGAGGGGTTCAAGTTAGGGTTTGATGAAAGGAGGATTTAATTACGAGTCTAACAATGAGATTATTTAGATCAAAGTCAAATAAAATATTGAATTAAAATAAAGTGGGGATCTAAGCATGATTTATTCATAAATGCTCTATGAAACATGTAACTTATCACATGAAGAGCAATTGTTAGTAACATTAGGTAATCTTAAAGAAAAACCATAAACCAGTAGGCCAAATTTATCATAGTGGATGATCTTCAAATTCTAATAATGTTCAAACAAGCCATGATTTTAGTGTTAAGTTCAAAGTATCTCAAAGGTCCCAATTTAAAAAAAAATGGGGGTATGTCATCCTCAATAGGCACCACTAGATGGGGATGTTTACCCTACTTTTAATGAAGCTCTGGAGACCACCAATAATGAACTTGCTTTTGGGTTTGAGATCAGTACATATGAACAACATAAATTTTATAAAATTATTTGAGAATGTCCTACATTATTTTTTACATAGAAATTAATAGTGTTAGGTGATTTAGGCTCATCTTGTTTGGGAGATCTTGAATAACTAGTCTGACCATAGGACTTTGAAATTACAAGCTAATTCACATCCTTGCCAACTATTATGTAAGATGGCTCAACTCTCCTAGTAGAAGATACTATGAAAGTCTACATTGGGACTCTAAAACACCCAAAGTGAATCAAATTAGGTGCATTTATCACTAAAGAGGAATGTGAAGTTTTTACAACTATTTTGAGGGAATTTGTTGACATTTTTTCATGGGCCTATTCAGACATGTCAAGTTTAAACCCTACCTTTGTTATTACCACCTTATTATGTATCATGATGCCAAAAACATGAAACAAAATATCCATAATATTCATGCTGATATTATTGTGTTGGTTATGAAAGATTTGGAAAAACTCTTAGAAGTGAGATGCATCAAATTGATCGACTATTTAGAGTAGATCTCAAACAATGCACATATTAGTAAAAAACCATAAAGGATCAAAATATGCACTAATTTTACAAACATCAACAAGGCCTACACCAAGGAAAAATTTCCTATTCCAAATATTTACATGATATCTGACTCAAAATTTGGGTATGAAATGCTTTCCCTCATAGATGGCTTTTTAGGATATAACCAAATTAGAGTCACTCTAGAAGACCAACATAAAAAAATGTTCACTACTCCTTAGGGAAAGTTTTGCTATCAAGTCATGTTATTCAACCTCAATAATGTTGGTTCCACATACTAGAGATCTATGACCATTATATTTCATGACATTATGCATGATATTATCTAAAACTGATGACATATTGGGTAAACTTAAGACATGTGTAGATCATCTAGCCATACTATGAAGGATATTTGAAAGGATTTATGAGTACACATTTTAGTTTAATCTTGAGAAGTGCATATTCAATGTCATTCCAAGAAAAATTTTAGGCTTTATCATCTCTTGTTGAGGAATTTAAGTTGATCCTACCAATTTAAAATCCATTATGAATATGTATACACCTTCCACTTTGAATCAACTCCATCATTTTCAAGGTAAAATCTAGTCTATTAGATGCTTTATTTTTTAGTTGGATGATAAATGTCATCATTTCAATCATTTATTAAAGAAAGGTATTAGATTTATTTGGGACACAAAATATTAGAAAGCCTTTGAGAACCTAAAGGAATACTTATCCAACCCACTTGTTCTCTTACCATCAATTCTAGGGAGGCCATTTCCAATGTACCTATCTACCACCAACAATGCCTTGGGGGCACTTTTAGATAAACATGATGATAATGTGAAAGAGCATGTCATATACTATCTAATTCATACATTGGTATCATATGAAAATAAATTTACACCAATAGAAAAATCTTATTTAGCTACGGTATTTATAGCCTATAAGCTCTATCATTAAATGCTTAACAACAAAACCATAGTCATTACCAAAGTAGATCTTCTCAAGTATCTACTATCCAAAATAACTTTACAAGGATGCATGGATAAATGGATCATGCTTATGAGTGAAATTGATATTGAGTACATCAATCAAAATTCCATAAAGGGATAATTACGTATATATCATCTTGCTAAACTCCCCTTTTAGACACTCAACCACTCACTTTTGCATTCTTTGACAAGTCCATCATGACTATCATAGAAACACCTCCTGAGGAAAAGCACTTGAATCTATATTTTTATGGGTTAGGAATATTCCTATTATTTATTACACCATAAGGGGATATCATTCCCAAATCATTTTATATTAGTTTTCCTTTTACTATTAACATGGTTGAATATGAAACACTCATTATAGGGATTTGTCAAGTAGTATAGTGGAACATTAAACATCTCTTGGTTCATGGTGATTTCCAATTCATGAATCACTAATGAACTCGATTGGATCATTAGCTCTGTCTAAAATATGAATAAAGTATGAATTATAGAATGAGGTATGGGATCCATAAAATGATCTAATGCATAATTCTTTGACCCTGAGAAAGAATATCTTTCAGATGAGGGATAGTTTACTCTGAATATGAGTAGAGTAAAATGGAAATTGATCCCATCCAGATCAACCAATTGAAAAGTGCTTTGATTTGGGATAATTATTAATGATTTTCTTATTTGACTTTTTCCTGAAGAAAGGAGCAACAACATAAGTCTTATAAAAAATACTTTTTGAATTAAAGGGATGGATGTTGATTAACACAAGAGGTAACAACTACCTTATGGGATAAAATACATATATCTATTTGATAAATTAAGTCTAATAATAATCAATTCTACACTCCAAAAGGCCTTGTCAACTAATCAACAATCGGGTTATAGATCAGTTCTAGACCAAAATATGATAAGTTAGTACCATACAAGGCCATGGTAGACATTATTAGGTATTAGTTTATCCATATTTAGTTTGAACACATACATAGAGCCAATAAGAGGACAATAAATGTCATGGATATCATTGGTTCTTTGATCTATAATAGAGATAAGGAAAAAGACTACCAGTTCCTCATTTAACATCTTCTAGTTCCCATTCATGAACATTCAAACCTTTGAATGATTTGACATTATTGGTACTAGTTATATTTGGTATTCTAACTTATATAATTACCTTCATGACCAAATCCTTCCACCAGACCATTCAAGTAAACACAAAAAATCCTTTATACACTAAGCCTCGATATATAATAGAATCTTTGATGTAACTTTGCTTCATTATTTTAATTTTGTAGAAGCTACATTAGTGTTGAGATAATTTCATAAAGGAATTTGTGAATACCACACCAACGGGGCTATCCTTACAAAAAATCTCCTACATACTAGTTATTATTGGTGAACCATGGAAGTAAATGCATTGCTTATGTAAAAATATGTCAAAAATGTCAGAGGCATTATAAATTCATTCATGATATTAACATAACACTCAAACCAATGCTTACACCATGGCCATTTTCAACATGGGTAATCTATCTTATTTGGAAGATTAACCCTACCTCCTCATGTGGTCATAAACATATCCTTACCACCACTGAGTATTTCACTAAGTGGGTTGAATCTATACCCCTCACTTACATGATTGGAAAATAGATTTCTAAGTTCATCTTCAACCATCTCATCTACTGCTATGGTATCCTATCTAACATTTTATCTGATAATGGTAGATAATTTAAAAATAAGGATGTCAAAGAATATGTGTCATGTTTAAAATTACCTAACACTTTTCCACTACACATTACCCACAAGGTAATGGCCAAGTAGAGGCATCTAACAAGACCATTATTAATATTCTTAAGAAGATTGTTAATGATGTTGGCTGTGATTGGCACCTAAAACTATTTTGTGCTCTTTGGGATTACTATACTAATTACCTTACTCCAATAAGAGCCACACCATATTCCCTTGTCTATGGCACTGAGGCCATTCTTCCCATTGAGGTTGAATTGCCTTCTCTATATATCTCATCAAAGCACATCCTTGATGATGAGGATTACAAAGTTTCTCACCTATAAGAACTAGAGTTATTAGATCAAAAATGCATGGTTTTTGTAAGAAACCTTCAAACATATCATAATAGACTACATGGTCAGTATAATTGGTGTTTCAATAATAGAGAGTTTGATATTGGTGCTCTTGTCCTTAAAGAAAATTATAAGAACACCACTACTGAGAAAAATAAAAAAGCAAGTTCAAGCCTAATTGGATAGGCCCTTATGTCATTGTTACTAATTAAGGCTCTAGAGCTTATAGGTTAACAACACCATATGGAGATGGACTTGATGAGCCAATGAACATAATACACCTCAAGTGTTATTTCTCTTGAGAGACCCAATGCATTGTCAATTAGGATAATTTATATTAAACAATAATATCACCTTCTTTATACGATATCATATACCATACCTTCCCTATTGGCTGAAGTCATTTTAACCTCCCCACCATTTTTGACCTTGGTTCTAATCCATTGGTTCTTTTGGTACCTTCAACACAGGGATTCAAATGAAGTTTCAATAGTTGATTCAATATTTCATAGAGAGGTAGTATCCTTAGAAAGTATGAAATTGATTTAGCACTTTCATTATCCATTATTTTCATGTTCTAACTTATTATCATTGATACTAATTATAACCACCTTTGGGAAAAATAGTATCATCGATCCATGTCATTGTTTCCTAATTATAACTACCTATGGTAAAATTAGGATCAACAGCTTTACAATACATTACCACATCACCTTGCCATTATTATTTTTTATACTATGCCATTAACCTAAATTCACAAACATACTACTACCTAGTTAGATTATTTTGTTTTATGGAAGAACTACAGTGACTTGAGGTCTCATTTGAGAGTATGTAGGCAATTCTTGATTCATGATGAGGTCAGCTCAATCACCCCTTTTTCCATTGGGATCTTTACATTTTATGAGAATTTTTAAGACACACTCTCATCATTTTATGAGTTGGAAAATTCTATATCTCATAATTCTTTATTGAGTTGAGATTCCTAGTAAATTCCAAAAACAATAAAAAATTTCAAAAATCCTAAAAATCACAAAATCATGAAAAATGGCTTAGAATTTACATGCAAGATTTAAAGTTGTCAAAAAAAATTTAGTTGGGCCATATTATTTATTTAAGTTTATTTCTAGTCCATCTTTTTCTTTTTCCTCTCATTTCTAGGAGAACTACATTTGGCTTGAAGTTCATGTTGGATCTTGCATACATGGAACTATGTAGGCAAAATCCACTTGCCTAGTGCATCTAGAGTCGAATCAGCTACCCCTTCATTTTTTTCTATGCCCCAATTTTGGTTTTTTTGTTTCATTGTCTCATATCACCTAGGGATGACTATTTTCCTTTCATTCTTTTATTGTTATACTTACATCATTGCTATCTAGCTTAGGGCTCACCTTGTCACCAAGAATAATATCTCTGTTACACATGCATGAACAATTTGTTTTCTATTTTTACTAACATTATGATTAACCATTATTTGTCTTTTACCTTTGTTTATTTAGTATAGTTTATTTATTTCAATTTTATTTGATTTGGATTATTTATTTGTTTTGTTTGTGTTGTTTTATTTATTTATGGCAATGTTTTTTTATTGGTGTTTTGTTATGTGTTTATTTTTATTTATTAGTGTTTTATTGTTTATTTATTGTTTATTCATGTTTTGTTTTATTTATTTTTTCCTTATTTTATTTTTATTTGAATTTTTCCTTTTTATTTTTTTGTTGTCATAGGATTATTATACTTTATTTACAATTGAGTCTTGATTACCCATATCTTGTACTTCAGTTATGAATTAATGTATGTTCTTATACTTAGTTTATTGCAGTATATTCACTTGGGATTTGATTTTTAATATCTTACACATAATTGATTTATACTTTCCTTTAAAAAAAATTTCATATGATTTGGATACACATTATTATTATAGCTATTTATAACTATGAAATATAATATCCCAAGCTACAACAAAAATCTATTCAATGGAGCTTATAATCAATGGTGCCATAATACTTATCCTTATTCACACCTATAAAATTCCTAACCTACCCTAATATTAACCAAATGTAGAGTAATTAAATCAAAAAGGAATAGTAATCCCTAGTAGTTAGGATGTGCATCTCTATATTATCAGGTATCCCAAATTAATGTTTATCCTTTGTGCCAACTAACTGTTACTCTATGAGTATGGATTCAGTACATAAACCCCCTTTCCTCATTTTACTTATTGGGGCAAAGATGAATTATATCATTCAATTATCCCTATTGGGGAAAACCATAGTGCCAATGATTATAACTACCTTTGAGTAAAGTAGTGTTTTTTGATATGTCTGATCTACTAGGGAGTTCTCACTATGCCATTGATTATAACCACCTTTAAGAAATCATTATTTTCACCCCCTTGCCCTACTGGGGCACCTCATTATGATGATGATTATTAATTCATTTGGGAAAATCATTATGTTCATATTATCCATTTTTGGCCTACATACCAAGCTTGTGCCTAGATGGATCAAGTTGCTAATGGATGCTTAGAGGAATAAAGATTCTAGATGGAATGAATGGACCAAATATTTTTTATGATCTTGCAAAGCTTTTGAAATAATTTAAGACCACTTAAAATTTAGTTTATATAAATTTAAGAGAGTAGGTTTCATGGTGATAAATTCATTCAAAGTCATGGACAAGATTGCATAAGCCTTAAGAGCTCATTCAAGCCTTGAAAATTCATGAAAAAGGTGAATAAAAAAGCCTAAGTGAGTCAGACCATCACTAGGACATCACACAAGAACAAATTAATTAGTTCACTTACATTTTTATAAATACACTAAAAAATCATCACTAGCCAAGATATTTTAGTGCCATGGAGTTATTCATTTTAATAACACTCTCTACAAATTTAATGTATGTGCAAGCTTTCTATCTTAAGTTATGGAGCTTCAAATTTAAACCTATAGAGTAAGACATTCATGTGAGTGTCAAGTCTGAGCTCCATAAAATGACCATTTGGGTTCAAAAGGCCCTTAGTAGGTTTAAAGTTTATCAAGATCTAATGGTCCGTTTGAGCTCACATAATGACACATTTGATTTAATAGTTTGTGATGGAGTCAAATGAGTTAAAATGTCCCTGGGTTAAAGCCCTTAAAGAGCTATAATTTGGACAAGATCTGACAGTGCATATCAAATAAACATAGATATAATGGTGCAATATTAACTGAGTGGAATGTGGATCTAGGTAAATGAATGATCAATACTACTTCATACATTATGATCTAAAGGTGTGAGATGAGGTAAAAGGTCAAGGAGATCAAGAGGCCACCACATGGTGTAAGCATGTAAAGTAGCAGACTAATAATGGATCCTGAGTGCAAATGTCAAGCTACCAAGTGGTACCATTTTGGTTAGAGTTAACAAGTCAAGTGAAATATTAATGGATCTCACTTGATCATATATATTAGGATTAATAATTTGAAGAAAGGTCAATATATAAATAATCTAAGTCAAAATTGACAACCAATTAAAGCAAAGGTCAAAATTGAGAACCAATTTTTGATGGAAGCAAACGTAGGTCTTGCAAAGTCATTATACCACCGTTAAATATCATTCAAGCACCATTAAAAGGCCCTAACTATGTAGTCAGGTATAAATAATATAAAGGGATGCCATTAAGGTTAAATATAGACCTCTGATTTGAAGGTTTGTAATATATAGGGTCCATTCTATGAATGTGTCCACCATTATTTAAAGGAGACCTATACATAATGATCCCTCATTTTTTATAGATGCTCAAAAGAAAAATAGGTCTTTTAGACCTAATAGAGATCAAAAATGGATATGCAGTCTATAATTTTACATTAATATATGTGAATATAGGAAAAATGATAAATGAGATTGGTTTTCTATCTATTAAAAGGATTTGGTCTAGATTGGATTGAAGGTAATTATCTATGATTATTAAAGAAGCTCCTTATCCTTCAACATGAACATATTTTCAAAAAAAAACCACCTAAAATGCACAAAACCATGTTTCTATCAGACTCATGAGCATGAAGTTTTATCCTCAAGTGAGAGATGGCATGAAGGATAAAAAAGGTCTAGTGTTGGGAACTACAACTAGGGGAATTCAATGCATTTTTGGGGCCTTATGAGGTTTTTAAACTTTATAATCCATGCATAGTGTCTTGATTGATCAAAAAGGTGGAAAGGATTTGATTAGATAAAAGAGGTGGAAGCTTAGGCTTAATTAATGATTTGGGATAGTGTGTTCCCTCTCTGATGGCTTGATCCCACATTTTCTCTCTCTTTTTCTCTTCTCTTATATATCTTGGTCTCATTCCCATGATAGGGGTTCTCAAATCTTAGAATTTATCATTATTTTCTAGGACAAGGACACTCATTAAGACTCTTTCAAAAGTGTGCTCATTTTATATGGTTAAACCCTATCAAAATATTATAAGAACTACCTTTTGAATTAATAGGATCAACTCTTTGCCTATCTTTTGTCTTTAATTAGTGCTTAGTATGCTTTTGTATGGTGAATTTGTGAAGGAAAATATTCCTAGTTTACTATCCTTCTACTTGCCTCTTTCAAGGTGTTTTCAAGCTAACTTAAGGTCTATATTAGTATACCACTAGGAACCTATTCTATGAAATATTTATTCAATTAGTGCGATTGTGTAAGCCATAATTATCTTTTATTGATCCAGTGTGTGTTCAAGCTTATATGAGTGTCCATTTAACTTTGGTGCATCACACTTTTAGCCTTTTTAGGATCACTTATCCTATTTATAACCCTTTTCCCTATGAAGCATTAGCTTAGCATTGGTCTAGGTGAGCATCAAGAGGAAGTCAACCTTTTCTAGAGGTCTAACCCCAATATAAGTGACCCAAAACCTAGGGTTCTTCTCATTGTGTAGCTCAATTAGAGGGAGCCTAAAGAACCCCCTCCAAGGGTGAAAATTGAGCCTACAATAGTTTATAGCATGCCTAATGGGACAAATAGTCCAAAAGGAAGATTAATCAAATTTGATGCTAATTTGATCAAATTTACAGTAGTTAAGCTCCCAAGCAACAACATTTGGTGACTCTAAAAGGAAAAATCAACACTCTAGTGCAGAGCAATAGCTATATCTAATTCCAAAGGTGACAAAAAGGTTATCTTCAAGAGGTATTCCCTTTGAATTTTTTGAACTAACTTTAAATTTATCAAAAATATTAAGGTTTGATAATAAATATCCATATCATGGAACCTTTTCTCTTAGGTCATTTTCAAGGCCTACCCCTACAAGAAGACCTTTATTAAACCCTCTCATAGCCACGACAGTCCCTAGGGATTTTATGGATTTAAATGGACAAAGTCCTATGACCCTCCCTTACTATGACCCTATCCTGTTTTAGCCCTTAAAAGTGTTCCTTGTTATGCTAGTGACCAAGCCACAATACCTTTTGAGCACCTCATGGACATAGCCAATTTTTTCAATATACACAATGTCATTGAGGAAAATATATCTATTAGGTTATTAGCTACTTATTTTAAAGGAAAGACCCTAGGTTGGTATAGAGGTGTTGCTATTAATTCCATTCAAACATGGGATCAATTAGGAGAATCCTTATGTAAAATATTTGAGGATAAAAGTTACCATTTGTCACTTGTAGAGTAACTAACTACCATTAAGAGAGCTCCTCATGAAGTCATGCAAGATTTCAACGTAAGATCACAAAAAACGTGGGACAACATCCTAGTCTCAATTAGACCAATGCCTAACTTTGCCTTTCTATATTATTTGAAATCTTTCAATAGTGATATAACAGTGATGATCTAATCTACGGGGTGGAATATACTTCCAAATGTTTATAAGGTGGACATCAAAGCAAAAAATTACCTAGTTCAAGCTAGTAAACTTATACCCAGACCATTAATGCCCTTATTTCTTGAAATTAGACCACCTCTTATTGTTATCCCTCCACTAGATGTCATTCCTCCTACACCAATAATTATTGTAATACCTACACCAAAAAAAGAAAAAGCTTCCACTAGTGGATCTAATGACTCTCAAGACCAAAAGAACTTCCAAGTGATCAAGAACATGTTTCATTATTTGGGGAATGAGATATTAAATATTAAGAAGGAAAAATATTTCAATACACCTTATCAAGGTTTGTATCAACCTCAACAACAAGCCTTTCAAGTAAATATGCCACCATACAAAGGGAACTACCAAGGCCATTGCCAAGGTCAAAACTAAGGACAAGGGTATCATGGATATAATAGGTAGAATAATTACAATCCTAATGTTGCTAGTATTTACAACACCTTGGTACCAGTTCAAAATAATGTTTCTTAAGAACATAATATACCATGCCTTGGAATCGGTCTTTTGGTTAACATATTATCCCAAATATTGACCTCAACCAAGCCTTAAATGATCAATGGAAACAAATAACTAGTTTTGGGTACAACCAAGCTATCATGGCCAGAAATGTAGAGGTACCTATGATTATCAAAGAAAAATATCCTCCACAAGGTCAAGGTTATAATCAAGGACCAAAACAATTGGATGCCACCATGATGACAAGAAGAGTACTATGCATCCAACCTGTAGGCTAGTTCTAGCCAAGCCTACATACCAATGGAAGCAAATACAAGATTTAAAAGAAGGAACATGGATAGTAACTAGGAAGATTTCAAAGATATTCTTACCATTACTCCTTCATTAACAAATCCAAATTAACCTACTGTCACTCCAAAGGTTCTAGTAGTTCTAAGGGGTCAAAATCAAGGAAATGTCTTAGTCTGTCAAGGCTCACAAGTTCAATAAACAATTGTGGTAGCTCCCAAAACACAATCAAAGGTTGGTGGTTTACCCATAAAAATTATTGAACAAATGAATAAATTTAATGTGAATGTGCCAATGTGGGATATGCTCTCCATGCCTAGTCATGTGGACATTCTTCATGAAGGTTTTTCCAAGATTAATGTTACATTAGTTGTAGAAAATCCATCAAGCAAGGTGAATGAATTTATCACCAATACAACTATAGGGCCTAATGAAAGGCAACCAGGTAAGGTGGTCAAACCTCCTTTCTTATACATCTCCATGATCATTAGTAACTCTCTGATACATAATTTATTAGTGGATAGTGGGGTTAGTACCTTGGTAATACCAAAGTTCATAACTAATTAGATTGGTCTAAAAGATGAGCCCCAATACAAAGGGGTACTACAACTTGATGGTTCTTCCACTAAGCCATCTGGCATAATCAAAGACCTAAATATGACCCTACATGCTTGTCTTGGTATCTCAGTTACTCAAGACGTATTGATCTTGGATGTTCCTCCTCGCTTTGCACTATGTTTATCTAGGGAGTTCACTGCAAAAATTTGAGGCTACCTTGTAGCAAATTGGTTATATATGACATTTAAAACAAGGTATGGGGCTAAAGTGTCAATCAAAGTTGAGCCCATTACAAAATTACACATATATTCCTATGAAATAGATAATGTCAACATCAATTACACCATCATTAATGAGGATGAATTTGTAATGGGGCATGAGTTGAACACTCATCTAGAAGAGGTACCAGACATGTTCTTGGATGAATTATGGAATGACAGCTAGGTGGTGGAACCCTTAGAAGGTGTTGGATAAAGGGACTTGGGTGTCTATTTTTTTTTATGAAGAAATTTATCCCATGCCATCCCTCATGAGGTCTCAATAAGATCCTAGTGGTTTATAAAGGTTGTTATTTGATGGATCAAGGAGTAAGCATGGAGTGGGTGTAGGTGTTATGATAATATACCATTCAAATGATAAGTACTTATCTTCATATAGGTTCTAATTTAGTTATTCCTATGATGCATTAGAATATGAGGGTCTCATCCATGGCCTTCAATGGGATAATAAGAGAAGGATCAATAAATTATAGGTCTATGGGGATAGTGAATTTGTTGTACACCATGTCAAGGGCCATAATGTCACTAAGATCCCCTCAATTAAGTCTTACAAACATAGAGTGTGGGACATAATTGATGAATTTGAGTCCTTCAACATCTAATCAGTGCTAATGGGCCAAAATCAACATGTGGACTGATAGACTAGTAGTTATGTGGGATAATTTTGACATCCCTAATGAATTAAAAAGGACTAAGGTTTAACCACATGTAAAAGTGGTAATAATAACATAAGTTCTAGATAATTAAGCTCATTCATAGGTATTTTAAAATGACAAATAGATTTCATGTTTCTTATAGAAAGAAGAAAAGTTCCCCTACATCAACCAAGGAAAGATTTAGCATCATTATGGGGAGAAAATTATTTAATTAAGGTCTAATAAGCTTCCTAAAGGCTAGTCAACCTAGAAGATCTCTTTCATTAAGGGGACCATATGAGGAAGGATAAATTAATTATGTCAACAAATGAAGATAACTATGAGAGGTTCTTATCTTTGAGGACAAGCTCCTCAATCTGGGAAAGGTAAGCACTAAAGATGAAAGGCATGCTTTCATAGAGATTTGTAGGTAATATGCAAACATATTTGCTTAGAAATATAGTGACCTAAGGGGGTTTGATCCTAAATTTTACCAACACACTATAGAGATAGAGGCTAATGCTAAGCTTATTAGGTAAAATTATAGACCCATAAAACCTAAGATAGAAGAGCTCATGAGAATGGAATTGACCAAGTTATTGAATCTAGGATCATCTTCCCAATTAATCACTCCTCATGGGTAGCTAATATAGTACCTTTCAAGAAAAATAATGGGGAAATCAAGTTGTGTGTAGACTTCAAAGATCTTAATAGAGTCTCTTCAAAGGATCACTACTCTCTACCATCCATTAAGCAACTCCTTCAAGTAGTTGTTGGTTCAAAATGCTTCTCTCTCTTAGATGGATACTCAGGTTATAACCAAGTGCTAGTGAGAGAGGAAAACTAGTACAAGATGAAATTTACCACCAAGTGGGGCACATTTTCTTATTATAATATTCCTTTTGGATTATCTATTATTGGGGTAACCTTTCAAAGAGCAATCGATATGGCCTTTAGAGGGATGCTAAATAAAATGGTACTGGTCTACTTGGATGACATCATAGTTTTCTCCAAGAATGCTAGTGAGCACATGGATCATTTGAAGCTAATATTCCAGAGATGTAGAGAGTATGGGATATCTTTAAATCCCAATAAATGTGTGTTCTCTATGCATGAAAATAAGCTATTGAGTCACATTGTTAAGATTCATAAGGAAGTTTTTTTATGGCTATTGAGTAAGTGCCATCTTAGCCTTATCCTTTCCAAAAAAAAAGAAAGGGATCAAAATTTTCCTTGGGAAGATTAAATTTGTGAGAAGGTTCATACCTAGTTTTTCAAACCTCATCAAACCTATTACCACCATGCTAAAAAAGAGCTAATTTTTTACTTGGTCTAATGAAGTTAAGGTAACCTTTAAAGCCATCAAGTAAGCCATTTCCTAATCACCCTCACTCTTGAATCCTAAATTCTATAAGGAATAAATCTTGTATACCTTTGCCAATGTTGACAACATATCAGCTATGATAATGTGGAAGAATGGCAAAGGAATGGAGCAAACAATTGTCTTTTTTAGTTAAAGGCTAGAATGATATTAAATGAGATACATTTTCATTAAGAAGTAAGTTATTTAAACTTTGAGAAGCCTCAAGAAGTTTAGGCCCATGCTCTACAACAACAAGATCCATTTTAGTGTGTCTCATCCTAGAGTTAGGGACTTCCTCTTTAACAAGTATTTAAATGAGAAGAGAGTAGGATGGATCACCAAAGTCATGAAATATGATGTCAATATCAAAGTCACTAAGCTAGTTAGGGGAAAAGGATTGTGTGAACACATGGTGAATGATCTTGAAGAGGATAAGGAAGTTGTTTTCATGACCCAAAATAACTCATAATTAGGTGCACCTCTACTTTAAAAGAGTCAGATTCAAGATATGGCTCACTTTTTGGAAATAAAAGAATGCCCCCAAGGTTTAGAGAGAGCCAAAATAAGGCATTTTAGGCTTCAATCTATACCTTATGAATTATTTGATGGTGTTTTTTTTTAAAGGGACCTTAAATGGGATACTACTTAGGTGCATAAATGATGGCCAAGTGACTAAACTCTTGGATCAATTCCATGATGAACCTATAGGAGGTCATTTTTCACCTAGAACCATAACAACAAAAGTGATGAGGGATAGTTATTACTAGCCAAATCATTTTAAGGATGCTCATGCATGAGTTATAAAATTCCAAAAGTGTTCCCTATTTGCAAGAAAGCATAAAATAGTATCCCTTCCACTCAATCCTATACATGTGGAGTAACCCTTCATGTAATGGGGGTAAGACTTCATAGGGATGATCAATATACCATCAAGTAAAGGGTATAAATGGGTGATCACTACAATTGAATACTTCACCAAGTGGGTGGAATCCATTTCTTTGAAGGAGGCTAGTGAAGGTGAAATTTCGGACTTCTATGATAACTTTGTGACTAGATTTGGTGTCCCAACAACCATAATTTTAGATAATACATTAGCAATGCTTGGTATGAAGACAAACAAGTGGGACCTCAAACTAGGCATCTACATCAAAACCTTTTCTAACTAATATCCTCAATGAAATGGATTGGTAGAGTCCATAAACAAGAATTTGATAAGGATAATCAGGAGGACCATGGAAAAGAATTAGAGAACATGGTACACCAAGCTAAAGATAAAATTATGGGCTAATAGGGTGAATCCTAAAACTATAATTGGAAATTCTCCATATGTTCTTATGTATGGAAAGGAATCCAAATTTCCTATATCTCTTGAGATACCTACATTAGAATTATCTCATCCTTTTGAGTTGATGGAGGATGAGCCCATGATTGTGAGGATGATAGAGCTCATGGAGCTAGATGAAACTAGGGACCTTGCTATGAAAACTTTGGAATCACATCAAACTCAAGTCAAAAAGGCCTTTGACAGGAGAGATAAATAATAGAGATTCAAGGAAGGGGACTTATTCCTCAAATGGGACTCAAATAAGGCCAAACTAAGAAACCATACCAAGTTTGACAGCTTATGAAGTGGTCCTTATTTAATCCACGGATACAAAGAACACAATTCTTTTTAGCTTGCCCAACTAGATGGATAAGTATTACCCATCCCAATAAATGACATTAATTTAAAGACCTATTATTGAATAACATTGCATCCATTATGACATATTTTACATATTAAATTAGATTTTATACTTTCTTCCAAGTACCTTATGTACATTTATTTTTTGTTGTGTGTTTCCTTTTCAATAAGTGCCTTGGGGTCTTTGTTGTTCTATTTATTTTTATATTGTTATTTCAAGAAATGTTGTAGATAGGGATAGACTTGTGTTATCTTCATGATTATTTGAGAGAAGACCCGGGACTCCATTCACCCAATGGACCAGTCAAGGCAAACTAGACTAGGTTCTCAAGCGTAGTAGGTATGCTTCCCTACAAGTCACCAAGGATGTTAGTAATTTTTTCCCCACATACCAAGCTTGTGCCCAAATGGATTAGGTTAATAATGGATGAGTATAGGAATATAGGTTTTTTATGGAATGAGTGGAAAAAAGAGATCATTCATCTTAAAAATCTTTTGAAACACTTTAAGTCCACTTGAAATTGTAGTTTATCAAAATTCAAAAGAGTAGGTTTTATGGTGATCAATGAAATTAGAGTCATGGAAAATATTTCACAAGCCCCAAGAGCTCATTTGATCCTTGTAAATTCATGTAAAATGTTAAACAAAAATCCTAAGTGAGACAGACCATCACTAAGATGTCACACAAGAACAAACAGAGCAGTTCACTTACATTTTTTATCAATCCACTCAAAAAGCATCACCAACCAAGATATTGTAGTGGCATGGAGTTATTAATTCTAAGAACATGCTATAAAAGTTTCATGTCCACATGAACTTTCTAGCTTGAGTTATGGAGCTTAAAATTTAAACCTATAGAGTAAGACATTCGTACGAGTTCAAGTTTGAGCTTTGTAAAGTGACCGTTTGGGTTCAAAAGGCATTTAACAGGTTTAAAGTTGATCAAGATCTATTGGTCTATGTGAGCACACATACTAACACATTTGATCTAAAAATTTTCACTGAAGTCAAATGAGTCAAAAGGCCCCTAGGTTAAATCCCTTAAAGAGATATAAGTTGGACAAGATCTGATGATGTATATTAATTAGATAAAGATGTAATAACATGAGCTCAACTAATAGGAAAGTGGGTCCAAGTAAATAAATGATTAGTGTTGATTCATAAATTATGATCTAATGGTGTGAGATGAGTCAAAAGGTTAAGGATCTTGAGAATCCACCATGTGGCATAAGCATGTAAAGAAATAGATTGATAGTGGATCTTGAGTGCAAATGTGGGGCTACCAAGTGGTACCAACTTGGTTAGAGTTAAAAAGTCAAGGGAAAGATTGATGGATATTTTACAATCATATAGATCAAGATCAATGGTGTGAGTAAAGATCAATATGTCAATAGTCTGAGTCATGATCAAAAACCAATTAAAGCAAAGGTCAAACCTTAGAACTAGTTTTTAATGAAAACAAACAAAGGTCTCATAGGGTCATTATACCACCATTAAAGCTCATTAAAGCACCATTTAAAGGACCTATCTATGTATTTAGGTATAAAAAATATAAATATATTCCATTAAGGTTAAATATATACCTCTAGTTTGAATGTTTTTAGTAAATGTGGTCCATTCTATGACTGTGTCTACCATTCTTTAAAGGAGACCTATACATAATGATCCCTTAGTTTTTATAGATGCTCAAAAGCAAAAATAGGTTTTTTGGACCTAATAGAGATAAAAAGGGCTATATAGTCTATAATTCTACATCAATATATGTGAATATAAAAAAACTAATAATGGATTTTGGTTTTCTATCTCTAGAAAAGATCTAGTCCAAATCGGATATAAGGTAGTTGTCTATGATTATTGAAGAAGTTACTTATACTTTAATATGGCCATATTTTCAACAAAAAGTCACCTAAAATTTACAAATCCATGTTTCTATCAGATGCATGAGTATGAAGTTTTGTCCTCAAGTGAGAGATGATGTGAAGGATCAAAGAAAAGGTCTAGTGTTGGGAACTATAGCTAGGGGCATTCAATGCATTATTGGGGCCTTATGGGGGTTTTCAACTTTGTAAGCCATGTGTAGTGTATTGATTGATCAAAAGGTGGTTAGGATTTAATTGGATAAAATACATGGCATCTTAGGCTCAATTAATGATATAGGATGGTGTGTTCCCTCTCTGATGTCATGCTCCCACATTCTTTTTCTCTCTCTCTCTTTTATATATCCTGGTCTCATTCCCATGATAGGGATTCTCAGCTCTTAGAATTTATCATTCTTTTTTGGGAAAAGGATACTCATTGAGACTCTTGAAAAAGTGTGTTAATTTTATATGGTTAAACCCTATCAAAATATTTTAAGAACTATCATTTGAATTAATAGGATCAACTATTTTCCTAAGTCTTGTCTTCAATCAGTGCTTATCATACTTGTGTATGGTGAATTTGTGAAGGAGAATCTTCCTAGTTTATTTTCCTTCTATTTACCTCTTAGAATTTGTTTTCAAGCTAACTTTTAGGTCTATATTAAAGTCCCACTCATAACCTCTTCTATGAAATATTTATGCAAATAGTGATATTATGAGATTGTGTAATCTAGAGTTGTCTTCTACTGATCTAATGTGTATTCAATATTATATGAGTGTCCATTTAGCTTTGGTGCATAACCCTTTTATCCTTATTAGGATCCCTTTTCCTCTTTCTAACCCTTTTCCATTTGAAGCATTAGTTTAGCATTAGTATAGGTGAGCATCAAGAGGAAGCTGACCTTCTCTGAAGGTTCAACCCCAACATAGGTGAGCCACAACTTAGGGTTTTCCCATTATGTAGCTCAATTGGAGGGAGCTTAAAGAACCACCTTTAAGGATGTAAATTGAGCCTACAATGGTTCAATCATTTTTCATAATAGGGAGTTTTTATACTATATCGATGATTATAAATATCTTTGGGAAAATAATTATTTTTATCTACTCTACTAGGGCACCCTAATGTACCACTAATTATAACCATATTTGGTCAAATAAATATTTTCATCCTAGTTACCTATAAGTTGCATCATTTTTTTATTTTTAAGGACCTTTTGCTGACCTTATTTTATTCTCGCTCCCTCAAAGGGGCATCTAAGGCTCATCCATTTCCTTCTAGGATATTAGACAAGGCATTAATGAAATTTTCATTATTTGATAATACATTAATATGCTTATATCTTATAACATCTTCCCAAATAGGGATAAATTTTAGACACCCATTTTGGCCACAACCATGTTTCACTCAAAATTTAGATTGATTTCTACCAAATAGTGCAAATTAATCCTCAAAATTACTGAATGTCCCAAATTCATTTGCACATTAGACATTAGTACTTATAATCATATGAGGCATCTCCATTTAGGGTATTATCCTATATGTAATAGTAACCTCTCAAAAATACATCTCCAATCAACTTGAAACCTAGTAAATTGATAGTTTGTCCTTGTACCCATTAAGTAGGGCACTTAATCAATTCCTAAAGTACAAAAATGCTAAGCAAAATGAATGAACTAAGCAAATCAAATTAAATTCTTAAGTGAAACTTCAATGTGTAATTAGTGAAAATGAATTTAAAAAAAAAGAAATTTCAAATAAAAATGAGGTCATGATGATTCCATCATCCTCAAAATCAAGGAATTAAAAATTTCTTCCCTAAAGCCTTAAATTTAGAAATGGAGAGCCATGTTTAATAAATGGGATCTCTATCCCAAATATTAATTTATTTTCCCCTCCTTAACTCAACTGGGGTTAGTTTAATTTTAACCATGGTTAAATATAACCTAGCTAAACTTGGGTTAGAGTTAGTTTGGAAGGATATAAATATAAGGCTTCATCCATTATTTAGTAAACTCATTTAATGTAATTTTATGATGCAAAAATACTTTTAAATACCATTTTTTAAGTGTTATAATACTCATTTTTTGAAATAGATCCAATCCAAGCCATATCCAAACCTAATTTTGCCAAGGTGACAAGGAGATATGATTCCAAGAATACCATTTCTAAATATTCTTTGATCATATAGCTGATCACATCCATTCATGGACAACATAAAAAATCTTTCTCTCAAGGTAAATAATGGTTATTTTGTCTTCTATTGATAGTTGTATTTTTGTCTTGATCTTTGAGTGTCTAGGTTAGAGGTGTTAGTTTTACTAGTGTGTTTTTATTTGGTTTTGATCATACTAACATGATATTAATATCCCTCTTGGATTCCTTCAAGGATCCATAAATTCACTTTAAAACTAGATGATTTACCATATGGTGATATCTTCTATATTGTGCTCATGTTTTATGCATGCAAGAAAGATTTGGTTCAAACAAATAATGGTCATAATTAGATAGATGATATCTCAATTAAATATTTCAATAATTATTACCATGTCTTAGAACTTGACATTCTTTATGACAAAGATGTCATGAATGAGTGGATGAATAATCATGATGTCATGGAAAATATAAAGGATTGGGTTGAGGACTCAGATATGGGTCAGTAAAGAAAAAATTGACACATAAAAAATCAAAAATTTCATAGAGGGATTTAGGGTTGGCATGTTAATCCTCTAATTATTTTAATCAAGTGATATAATGCATGGAAACAAATTTTGGGTTTCACTTAGCATAGTTTTAGAGGGAAAGAAAATTCCAAATATAGGGGGAGTGATCTATTTTGCATAAAAAAATAGGTGTCCTAAGTCTGAGCTTTAGGAAATTTATACACGAGGTTTTATTTTTTGGATGCATCCAATATAATTATGAACTTCAATCATGCATCATTCCACTTTGTATGCCTTATATAAATCCAATACATGTAATCTACTCTAAAATCCAAATTTATCACTATAAGACTTATATTTAATATATATCTAATCACTTCTACCTCTTCTATATTTCACTATAAATGAATAAAACATTCCTATATTGTATGGACCAATGAGGGAATATATTATAGTCATTGGGGTATGGTGATCCAAAATACACAAGATAAGAGTATAGTAATTTTGGGCTCCTATTTTCAGGTTTTCTTATTATGTGCTTAACAAAGTGGAAGAGTAGTAAATTGCCTAAAAATATGTCAACAATGTTATTAGTAACTACATTTATATAAGGTATAATGCCTACCCATTTTTTACCTTCATCATCAGCCATCATGTGTATAGGAATTTGAAAATAGTGGTAGCCATGGCTACATAGATATCATATTTTAAATTTTCATTCAATGATGATAGGAAGTAGGGCATTTTATGGGAAAGTTTATAGATATGTGGAGGCTTTGATATCAAATATTAAATCACCAATCACCATGAAGCCCAAAAAAATGACTTGTATCACTTAAACCTAACCAATAATGAGGAGGTGATTATAAATTTGAATGATGTTAAGTCACTTTAGGAGTAGTATGTTGGAAGGTAGGTCATGGAAGATATACCTGATGTGTCCCAACCCTTGGATGACACACCAAGGATGAGTAACATGATTAATAATATTATGTTATAGGGGATCCACTCAATGATTACCCTATATTTTTAAGCCACCACTTCTTTAGTGGGAACATAAAAACTAGTAAGTTCATCTAACATAAGGAAAAAATTACATTTTTCAAGTGGATTTGAGTCTCAATAGATCTCCCTAAAGGCCCACCCTTCTATGGTATTTGAAATAATTACCCTAACATTTTTAAGGTTTTTACCACATGGTGTTACTCTACCTTCTAATTTAGCCTAGAGCTAAGCTTCCATGGGATCTCCTATCTTTTCTAGTCCTCCTATATTTTTAGTGACTCTAGTTGGTTCAAGTAGTCCTATAGTTTTTGTTTCTCTTATAATTTATACTCCTCTAGTTTATTGCTCTATTTTACCTCCTCTAGTAGTTTTGGTACCTCAAATTTTTTAAATATCTCTTATAGTCTCAATTCCCCTTATATTTTCAACTCCTCTAGTTACTCCTATAACATATGTATCTCCTATTAGTTTAGTTTTTAGTCTCAGAATTTTAAGTGCTCCATCCTCTAGTGTTATCCCTATGGATAATGTTTTCCCTTCTATTTTAACAAGGGTTTACATCATACATGGTTTAAGGGCCTAAGCTTCTCATAGTTTTCCATATCTAGTTACCACTGCTTGATAAACTAGTACATAACCTAAGCCTACCCCAAAATTTAGAATAATTGATATGAATCCCTTCAGAACTAGAAGAAAAATTCCATATTTCATAGCTATACCTTTTACTCATTCTTTATTTTAGGGCCCACATGTCTCCTCATGGCCCCCAAAGAAACATGGGTCCATGTCAAAAGTAGCTAACTCATGGGCTCAAATATCATATTTTAATTTCTCCTAATGTTTCACTCTTAAAAGGCCCACCTCCTATCTTGGTATTATACCTAAGCTCCCTAGTGTCATTGGACCCTCTATTCAATTGACACAAGAGTAATTTATGACCCATATGTAACCATGGGTAGCTCCCTTTTCCACATTTTAACTGGTTCCCACTCTTCCACCTCCATATTATACTTTAGTCAAATCCCCACTCACATTTGGATACCATTCATCCATGCCTCCACCATATACTTCTATATATGCATCATCTATCATTGCCACTTCAAGAATCCTTGGGCCTCCTTCAAGAGGAAATTAAGTTATAAAAATTCAAGTAGAGGGGCTCTAGAGACATGAAATGGTGTACTAATGGGACCCTAATATACAATTAATTTTTTTCACGGATACATATAGAATGAATATAATCATGACCCAAAGGCTCACCTAATAAGGGACCCTATAGTGTGGAAAATCAAGGATGATATTTTCTTTCTAACATGAAAGAAATTGAAAACATGGGGAGAGTTCATATTTTTAGATCTTATCTCAATGGTAAAAAAATCTCATGAAATTAATAATAAAATCATGGAACTAAAAGAGGAAGCACAAAACCTAGGAGTCCCAAGTAAAGATAACCTTCTCACTTAATTGGTGGACAAGGTTGATGTGGCACTATTTGAATTATTTTTTACTTTGGGGGAGGTGAATAATTATTTATCTCATGGAAATTTTCTCTATTATTAATCACATGAATACTAGTAGAGAATAATTATAATGGATAATAAATATAAAAAATTGGTAGTGGTGATCAACAAGTGCATGTTACCTTAGTTAAAAATCATGCCACTAATGGACCTTTATTAGTATAAAACCTTTGTTGGGTATATGATCATCTATATGGAGCAGTGAATCAATGATATGACAAAAAATATAGTCCTATTAGATAAAAATAGAGAAAATTTGTTGGCTTATTTAAAATTAGTCAAATCACTATATTGTTCAATCTTGATGGTATAATCATTAGTAGAGATGAATTTGGAGTACACATCCATGGGTTTAGGTTTTCTTTCAAAAATAAAATCACCAAGGCCAACAAATTTGGAGATACTTCCATATTATATTTAACCACACAAGCCATGGTTAGCATTAATAAAGTTAGCATAATCAATAATGCCCTGGAGGTCCTTCAAAATACCCATAAGAAATTGTTGGCATGAGGAAAAGTACCTTTTAAATATCCACCTATAAACCTTCTCATGATGGACTGGGAAACCAATATAATTTCTCAAGCATTTGTATCACATAAGGCCCTAATTAAATTTGGTGGTGGTCTCCCTATAGGCTCTATCTAGTCTCTAATGATCTTATGTGTTTTAGTGGTCCCAAAGTGGGAATGTTATGTCCATAATTTAGACCCTCACTTATTATTACATTTTTATGAAATATATTATTTTAAATAATTTTTATGTATTAAAGGCTATGAGTGGAATTCTATGAAACTATGTGGTTGGTCTCACTCCTATTTATACCTCTTTGTGAAAAAACTTTGAGTTGGATTTTCTTAATTAAAGCATAATAAATTACAAAATCTTGTATGGTTTTATGATTATTGTCTTCTTTATGGATTTTTTTGGTCACAAGTTTGAATCAAGGTCCCATTCATTAGTAATTTTTACCTTTAGTGATTGGGATGAAGCATAATTCAAAGTTTGTTGAAGTATCTTAAAGGCATTTAAATTTATGTTTTAGCAATGCATCCTCCAATGCTTATTTTGTTCAGGCTACATAGATATCCCACTACCTATAACTCATGCCATAGGTTGAATAAAAAAAATACTAAAATTAAAGGGACATAATCCCTTAAATATTTATCTTTGTTTGTGCATAATATCATAGGTATACATCGAGATGATCAACAATTATCTTGTGTAGATTTAAAAATATAATAACATTATAATTTATGAATCCTATTACATTAACTTGTGTAGAATTGACATGTCCCCATTCTAAACATGATAGAATTTTTGGATTCTTGATTGATAATATTCTTAATATACTCGACATGTGTATAATTATGGTACATAATACAAAAACTACTTGGTTGATACTCATAATAATATTATTATATGTATAATGTGCACATTCCCATTCTACATAAGTTAATACTATTGTATTCATAATTGATAATGTTTAAGACTTTTTTAGAATGGGCATGTGGCCTTTCTTAATATACTAGGCTTGTGTATAATGGGTCTTAATATGAACACTTCTTTCTCAATGCTCATGATGTTTTTATCTTGTGTAGAATGAGCACATGCCCATTTAAAAAAAAAGATAAGAATGATATCATTTAACAATCTAATATTATTATCTTATGTATAATAGGCATATTCCCATTCTAAACATGATATAAAAATTGGATTCTTAATTGATAATATTATTAATATACTAGACCTAGAATATGGCTTAATATGAACACTTTTTACTAAATGGTCATAATATTATTATATTATGTAAAATGGGCACATGCTCATTATATGCAAGATAAGAAACTTATCAATTAATAATGCAATAGTTTTAGCTTGTATAGAATGGGCACATGCTCATTTTACACAAGGTAAAAATATTCGATTCTTAATTGATAATGTTATTAATGTACTATAACTATGTAGATTAGGAATCATATGATAACCTCTTGCTCCATGCTCATAATATTTTTATATAGTATAGAATGGGCACATGCCCATTTTACACAAGATATGAATATTGTACTATTAATTGATAGTATTCTTAATATATTATATGTGTGCACAATGGGCATAACATGATTAATTTTTTTTTCAATGTTCATAATATTTTTATCATGTGTAGAATGGGTTGCAGTTACTTCCTGATCAGCCTTAGCCAATGCTCATAATAATATTATCTTGTTTATAATGGGTAATTATTGTGTTCATTCTACATAGGTTTAAAAGAATTTTATCAATTAAAAATTTAAACTTCTTATCTTGTGTAGAATATAGGCCTTTGATCATTAATAAATACTAATATGATAAAATAAGATATGGGGATATTATGTTGTATGTTGAAAATTATATGAATAGATAAATTAAAGTAATAAATATTATATGTTATGAGTGCAAACTAAAAGATGTTTGAGTATTATTATAACTTAAATAAATAAATAGCAACCATATGTTATATGTTGCGAGTGCAAATTTAAATAGGAAAACATATTATAATTATAAATAAAATAAATTTATTATACTTTTTCTTTCATAAAATACAATTTTTTAGATACAAAAGAATTAGAAGTCAAAATAAAGTTAAAATTCAAGAAAAAATAATTTAAGAGTTGACCAAAACTTAAATCCAAAATATCACAAGGTGGATATTACATAATACTTCATTAAAATGATTTTAAAATTTTGTATTCAATGTTATAGAGCAGGAAGAAGTTGTAAGTATAAAAATAATGAGTTTTTGATAATTGTTTACCATGATAATATGTTTATAGATAAATAAAGGTCAAACTGGTGGAAAATAAAGTTGAAAATAAAAAAATTATCTATAAGGAGATTACACAAGGGCTCAATTTCTAATAATTATTTTTGTATAAAGCTATATTTTTAGACAAATAAGAGTCAATTCGATGAAAAATTAAGGTAAAACTCAAAAAATTATCTATAAGGACATTACATAAAAAATAAATTTCTCATACTTATGTTTCCACCAATTAAATACATTTGAAGACATAAAAGTCAAAAAGGTGGAAAACAAATCTATAACTCTAGAAAGCATAACCAAAGAGATTATACACATGTAATTATCATTTCAATTTTTTATGTGAATGTTGCACTCAATTTTAATTCTAAAAATGAAACCAATGTTTTAGTGATATTATAATTAACAATTAAATTAAAAATTTAAATGTAGTTTATATTTCATTGTTGTCTATATTGATTTTTTAAAGAATAAGAAAGAATATACAAGTAAAAAATTTAAAACTTGGTTATATATGTTATATTCCTTCCTCTCTATACAAACTGAATTTGATTTTATATTTATCATTCTTCATGCCAACTGAATAAAAGACTTTTATGTTATATTTATTCCTATTTATGTGGTAACATGATGTTGTTCCTATGTGGCTCACTTCAGTATTTCTAGCCTCAATCAATGTTGGTATCCCTTATACCCCTCTATCTCATTTTGTCTATCATGTCATTGATATTACACTCTCATTCCAAGTGGTAACATAGTCAACATTTAAATATCTTCATCTATCTTTCCAGCTATCATGTGGTTTCCTTTATTGCTCCAAAAAACAATAAAAGAAGGAAACCCAATTCATTCAATAATTAAAAAATTATAATGTATCCAGATATGAAAAAATGTGGCCCAAAATATGAGTATTGTATTTTCAAAATTTTAAAAAATACCCACTGTATAAATTTTTGTGATGTTTTTTAAATTTAAAAAACTCCCTGCCATAAACTTATGCAATTAAAAATATATCATGATTTGTTAGTATGTTATATTCTTTGTGTTTGAAATTTTGGTAGCATTTTTCAATATGAGATGATTTGATAGTTGTCTATTCATACTTTTATAAGTTGCGTTCTAATTGGAACATCTAATCTAGTACATAAAATATTTTGATAATCTAGTGAAGTTTTCTCTTAATAAAAGACATGTCAATATAAAAAATCAATAAAAATTAAAAAATAAAAAATTAAAAATCATAATAATAATATAAATTACATTAATATTAGAAGTTATTTTTATTTTTTGACAATTACTCTTAATTACTTTTATTTTGATAAAATTAATTTATTGAACTATTAACTTTTAACCATTGTATTCTAATAAAATTGCCACTTTTATTAGTGTTACAATTATGTAGTATTACTCTTCATGTGTGTAAAATATTACTGGCATTTACACTTATTTTTTGGACATTCCATAAAATACTATATGTGAAATATTATAAGGTATATAAAGTAAAATTGAACCATTGAAAAGTTAGGTGTCAAATCTGATCCTATTTTGAATTTTATAAAGAAAGTGTGATTGTTTTTATTTGATTGATGCCATAATTAATAGAGTTGGCATCAACGAAATGTCTTTAATCTTGATTAATATATAACATTTAAAATTTAATGAGCACTTTTTTCATTTCAATAGATTTTTTTTTAAACAATTATATAATTTAATTGTTATTATTTAATAAAGGTAAGGTGGAAAATAAATTTGAGTCATACATGAATCAATTGAAGTTTAGATATTATTTTGAATTTCCATTTAATTAAAAATAATTAAAATAATTAAACTTTTAAATCAATTGGACAATTAAATATGAATAAAATTAATAGTCTTTTTACCATTATATACATATAAAATTGTCATTTTTATTTGTTTTGTAATCAAATAAGAATAAGATAAAAATATTAATTGTGTCTTATGCATAAATGTAATAAGCAAGCCATTTTACACCATATAAGAATATTGATCATATCTTGTATGGAATGGGATTAATTAATGGACATAATTTATAGTGTAGAGTGGGCATAAGAATGAGCATGTCCATCCTAAATATATCATAATATAATATTATAATAAGACTAAGAACAAAGACTATCCATTTTAAACAAGAAAAGAATATTGATCCTATCTTATGTTAAAAAATGGGCTTAAGTGATAATATTATTAATATATTACAGAGAGTGGATACATGCCCATTCTACACAAGATATAAATATTGATCTTATTTTTATTGATATAACCCCTAATTCAATATGTCATGAAGTACAATTGATATCTTGAATGACTTTTTTAGCTATTTGATGTCATGGTGTCATCTTAAGCTTATGTGGTATACTTTTATGTTTAATACTCAATTGAATAACTCCCATAAAATTATGTTATATAATGGTCATACTTGATAATATTATTATTTTTTGTTTGATACTTGGGGAAAATAACATCCTAGGCCCATCATTAAAAATGTCAAAAAAACCTGAGTAGCATGACTTAATGAACAAACCATTAAGGCATTTGGCTAACTAAAAACAAGAATGGCCAACATCTAATTTTTTTTTCAATAATTAACTTTTAGGCCATTTAAACAAAACAACAAACTTACAAAAACTACTCCATATTTTATCAACCATGTTAAATTAAATTCCTTGATGGAGACTTAAGAATGCTGTGACTTTTCTTTTTATTTCCAAGAATTTTTCATTCTTTTTGATTACTTGATTTATCTGAGAATTTTCTCTCCATACCATCCACTATTTCAATTTTATCATCAAGAAATTTTTATTACTATTGAAGTCCCTCTTTCTCTTGTCACTATTACCAAAAATATTAGATATTAGAGAAGAAGGCACCACTAGATTTTTACAAAAATATGAAAGATTTCTTGAAGAAGGTTCCATTATTTTCCTAGTAGGCAATATAGTATTACAATCTAAACTCACTGTAAGGAACTCCTCAAAAATCTCCTTCCCCCAAGAAGAAACTTATTTTCTCTTAGATTTGGGGCAAGACAAAGAAATATGACCCACATAAAAGTAATTTCTAAATATAAAGGAAATGACTTTAAAATCAATGTGCTAAGATCAACACCTCTAATTGACTTTTAATACAATAATTTTAGGCAAAGATTTAAAGATATCTAAAATTATCAACAATATATAAAAAGTAGTTCAGGAGAAATTAAGTGAGGCAACATCAATTTCCAATAAATTTCTTAGAGTTTTACCAATCACTGAAAGCCTTGATTCATTCTAGAACTAAAGGGGAAGATATGATAGCCTTACCTAAACTAGGTGAATACAAAGATTTTTAGTAAATGGTTTGAACTCTAGAAACCAGGGTTTCAACAACAATAGGTGATTATTAAAAATCCAGGGTTTAGCTTCAATAATTTTAATCTGAACACTTAGATTATAAAAAGCCATAATAAAAAATCCTTTTTCACATGGAAAAATTTCCATATCACCTTCCAGTAATAACTTCTAATCAAATGAAATCCATTTATGCAAATCTAATAGAGTTGGTCAAAATGTATCAAATCAATAGATCAAATTGCTTTCCAAATACCATTCTTCACAATCAAAAAACCTCTTTCAAATCTTTACCTTTGAAATCAGCCATAACCAAAATCAAATTGGCAAATTAAGAAGAAACCCTAACCTCTAGATTGTTAGGGGGTGACTGATCAGTCAATGGATTCATGGACTAGGAGCATAACTCAATGAAACCCCTATTTACCACTGACAACACCATAGACTATTCTTTATCCTTGAGTGACATCCTTTTCACAGCTACTCATGTGACCACCATGATGACATAGTCACCCAAAAAAACTTGAATACTATAGAAGAAAGTCTAATATAAGCCTCATCTCACCTTATAAGGGCTAGAAGTGCTAATTAAACACTAAACCTAAGGGCAAAATAGTAGACGTGCATCCTCTTTTTACTCACACACTTTATACGTGATAATATTATTAATATATTATGTCAAATGGGCATAATTTATAATATTATTAATATATTATGTGGGATGGGAATGTACTCATTCTACACAAGATAAGAATATTGGTTTTATCATGTCCTTAAATAAACCTAACTTTAAGATGTCATAGATTAAAATCAATACCACAAATAAATTTGTATATGTATGATGCCACAATATCATCATAATCTTTCATAGTGTACTTGCATGTTCAATAATCAATATAAAAATACCTTGAAACTTGTGTCAAAAATTTTTATGGCTCATGGAGCATCATCTATTAATAATATTCCACCTATTAAACTATGAACCCAAACACCCTAATTTGTAATCTTGGATTCCTATAGCATGTCAAAATATTAAATAGATATGATACTATCATATGGAACTGAAAGGTACCTAGAGGTGTTAGAAAATATATGGCATGGGAGGACATGTCCACTCATAGCTTACCACATGCCCCTTCTATATCTTGTAGGTCTATACACCTAGAATACTATGGCTATTCATAATGAACACAAGCACTCTTAGGGTTGTATTGAAACTTGTGTCAAAGGTTTTTATGGCACAAGGAATGCCATCCAATTACATTATACCACATATCAAACCATGTACCTAGAGACCAAAATACCTATAAAATGTCACAATACTTTACATAACTAAGATTACCATGTGGCACTAACATGTACTTGTAGGTTTTATAAAGGATATGATGTGGGAGACCATGTCCATTGACATCTTACCACAGGTTACATCTATAATCTTGAAGGTAAATACACCTAGAAGACTACATATATTAGTAATTAAAACACACACTCATAGGGTTAACCCTATAATGCAAGTGACACTTAGAATATCCTATGCACCCCCAAGGCACCATAAAAATAAAATATGGATGCATGCACAAAACAATCTAGGAATTTAATGGTATATATTTGAGATAGGGCCATCATGTAACATAAGGTAGTTTCAATATTCTTATCTTCTATAGAATGGGTGCATACTCATTCTATATAAGATATTAATAATATTATCAAATAGGCCCAATCTATAACACAACTAAATTAAAGAATCTTAAGATGATACCATGACATCGAATAACTACATACATCATTTTTATTATCAATTTTACTTTATGACATATTAAAGTAAGTATTATCTCAACACAAGATATGACCAATATTATTATCTCATGTAGAATTGGTACATTCCAATTCCACCCTAGATATTAAGAATATTGGTCCTATCTTGTGTTGATATAACCTCTACTTCAAGATGTCACAAAGTAAAATTGATACCATGAAAAAGTTTGTAGTTTTTTGACGTCAAAATATCATCGTAAGATTTCTTAGTGTACTTCTATATTAAATAATCCCCTAAAAATTGTTACATAATGGGATTGATTAATAATATTCATTTTTTTAAAATTTTTACATAATGTGCTTAATTGATAATATACTTAACATGTAGAATGAGAATGTGTCAATTCTACACAAGATAAGAATATCAAATTCTTTGTAAGAGGCCAATATTCTTATCTTGATGTCATATAGATTGGTAAACTACATAATATACATGAAATAAAATACCTTTATCTTGTTTAGAATGAGTAATTGATAATATTTTTAATATCTTGGGTAGAATATGCACATACCCATTCTTCACAAGTTATTAAGAACATTATAAATTAATACACCCATTTTACACAAGTCTATAAGAATGAGCATGTTACCATTCTACATAAGATAATAATATTGGCCTCTTTATAAGAGGTTAATATTATTATCTTGATGACATGTGTAATGATCAGCTACCTAGTCTACATGACATAAAATATCTTTCTCTTGTAGAATAGGATTAATTAATAATGTTCTTAATATCTTGTGAATAATGGACATGTCTTAATATCTTGTGTAGAATGGACACATGTCATTATTTACAAGATATTGAGAAAATAATAAATTAATCATATTATACAAAAGATAAATATATTTTATGTCATGTAGATTAGGCAGTTGCCTAAATATAATTGTCGTTAAGATAAGAATATTGACCTATTACAAAAAAAAATAATATTCTTATCTTGTGTAGAATGGGCACATGTCCATTCTTATAGACTTGTGTAAAATGGTATTATTAATTGATAATGTTGTTTATATATTTTTAAGAATGAGATTAATTTATATTAATAACATTATGAATTAAGTCAATTTTACACAAAACAAGAATGGTCATGTACCCATTATACACAAGATAATAAGATTAGATTCTTTATAAGAGGTTGATATTCTTATTTTGATATTATGTAGAATCGGTAGCTACCAAATATACATGAAATAAAATATATTTATCTTATATATAATGATACTAATTGATACTATTTTTAATATCTTGTGTAGAATGGGATTAATTGATAATATTCTTAATATCGTGTAGAATGGGCACATGCCCATTATTCACAAGATATTAAAAACATTATTAATTAATCCCATTATACAAAAAATAAGAATGGTCATGTGACCATTATAAATAATATAATACTATTTATTTAATTTTAACAGGATAACATTCTTATCTTTATGACATTAGAATAGGTAGCTACACAATCTAAATGAAACAAATATATTTATCTTATGTACAATGGGATTACTCAATAATATTCTTAATGATATCTTGTGTATAATGGGAACACATAAATTATTCATAATATATTAATAATATTATCAATTAATCTAATTTTATAAAAGATAATAATGGGCATGTGCCCATTCTAAAGAAGATAAGAATACTGGCTTCTTTGTAAGAGGGCAATATTCTTATCTTTATGTAATGTAGAATTGACAACTGGCCAATTTATATGTCAAATATATTTATATTGTTTAGAATGTAATTAATTTATATTATTATTAATATATTATTTAAAATGGGTACATTCTTCATAATATATTAAGTTTTGACTTAAACCATTCATCAAATAATGAGTTCATAGTTTGTTGTTTTAGATACCACTCATAATTACAAGGAGAGTTGTGTAAGTTAAAATAACGTTTATTCCATTAATTTTTCATAAGTAATATTGAAATGAGAATGAAATCAAACCATGAATTCATATTTTGATGTTCCAAACTCACTAACATCTAGATAAAGGATATGGTTATGTTGACTAAGTAAGTATTCTTAATCATAAGTAAACATCACATACATGATAAATATAAAGATCAAAGATAAATACACTTTTATCATTAATATAATCAAGGAATTTACATAAGTTATCTCATAATTTAGTATTCATTTATAGATAGTTTACATTACTAGATTGGATAGGATGATATATATCCATATGACTAAGTCTAACTAAAATACTATAATCTAATAGTCACATCATTTATACATGTTTATTTGTTTCTATGTAGATCCACTAGATGCTTTGAAATTTATTTTGTGCCATTGTATATGTTTTTTTTTTATTTATGTCACAATATGACTATTAACTTTTGGGGATTATGGGCTAGTAATGTAACTACATTAAGAAACCTGCCAACATCATCCCCAGACTTAATCCTTTGTCTCATCCTTTATACAACACAAATGAAGATTCACACAAAAAACATATGTAGTTGGGCCTTGATACAAAAATTGTTAATGTTTACTGAGGATATTTTACATAAATGGCTTCTATTATGTCAAATAACTAATGGCTCATTGGGATTTTTATTCTAGTTGTATACTCTCTCAAACTAATTCTATAAAGTGAAGTGGGGCAAGATGAATAGACATATAGTTAAAATAATTCTCAATTTCATTTTTAAAATTTTACATATTACCCATAAATTAATTGATGAGGTCACATAATTCCTCAATCTCTATGATTATTTTTTCTCTATGTTGTTATTAATTCCAAAATTTCTTGCCAAATACTACAATATATGTCCTTTCTATGCCTATTAGATACTTGGAAATATCGTATTAGGTGGAGGCTTGGTTTAATTATTCTTCAAAGCTATGTAAGGATTTATTTTTTAATATATGTGTTTTTGTCCACCCAAGTCTAAAATAAAAGTATGTAGCAACATATGATATTACTTTATGAAGAGAAGTAATATGTGTTCTTACTATGTTATAGTGTTGAATGTTATCTTCCAAGGGTTTTGTATTTTTTTGGAGTTTTAAATCCTAGGTAGAACTTTCACAGATGTTTCATATATTTACATTAGAGATAGATCAGTGCTTGATTAAATTCTAAGATGTCTCTTTGAACTATTGAGTGATAGGTGACTTTGGATCTACTTCAAATTATGGTCAAACCTTTATCATCTCGTAGATGGAATCATGTAGTTTTAATTATATAATATTTTACATCTTTAAATCCAATCATATTGGGTAATTTAATAAAAAATATTCCCCAATTGCTTCTTCTAACTAGGGGTCAATGCATTCAACTTTATAGTTTTTCCCTATGGGGTTGCTTCAAGTTTATTGGGTGTAATTGAATGGTGTTGATTTTATGGAATTGAGATAAAATGGATTTTATTTGGGTAAGGGAATCATGGGGTGAAATTATTAATGTAGATGAAGTGGGTTGAGAGGGAGAGGTAGTGGTCATTTTTTGAGTGGAAATGGATGGTGGAAGGGAAATTGGTTGTTGTCGAATGGGTTGTAGTGGGGTTTGAATGGCTATAATTTTAGAAGATTCTTAAATGGAATAATTTTGTGCTACTTATACCTATTTTGAATCTTATTCATATATATTATTATTTTTCTCTTCATTAGCTTTTTGGGAATCTTCTTATATAATTTTTTTTTTGTAGTTTCTTATGCCTTTAAGGAAGCATATTCTATCTCCTTTTTCTTTTTTTTGTTCTTCCTCTTCCTTTTACTTTTTCTCTTTTTATTCCTTATCATTTTTCTCATGTTGTTTCTGATCCTTTCTCAACTTTTATTCCTTATCCACTTTCTCCTTTTCTTCATTTTCCTTTTTCTTTATTTCTTCCTTATCCTTTTTCTCTTTTTCTTCCTACTCATTCCCCCCCTTTTTTCCTTATCATTTTTGTCCTTTTCTTCCAACTAATTTATTTTTTGGTCTTATTATTCTTTATTTTTCATTGCCACTAAGGCCTCTATTTTTTTTCCATGTCTTCTTGAGTCTTTTTCTTATCCTTTAATTTTTCTTTTGTCGTGACCTATTTTTTATCCTTCTCTTTTTCCTTTTGTTCTACCTTCTTCTTTGCTTCCTATTTTTATAGTTTTATTTTTTATTATTTTTATTTTCCCTCTTTATATCTCATTTCTTATAATTTAATATTATATTATAATTATAAATGATTACCTCTATTAGTGATTTTATGGCTCATTTTTATGCCTTGGCCAATTTGATGGTCACAAATTTTTCTAGGGTTTCTTCTTGTTCACCCTCTCTATCTAGAAATGCTTCTTCTATGACCTTTGTATCTAATATGTGAATGGGTATTATTCCTTGATCAGGTATTATTTTTGTGTGTGATATTTTTCCCTTTTTCTATTTTACTTTCATTTTTTATTGGGTGGTATATCTTCTATTTTTGGTGTAGGGTGTATTCATTGATTTTGTATATAGATAAGAAAAAATTGAATGTGGAACCAATGTTTATCCCATATAAATGTGTTTTCCTGACCTTTTGAGATGCATGTATCCCCTCTATTTTTTGTGTAATGAGTAATTAATTATATTTTTTTGGATGAGCTTAAAATTTAAACTTGACATATTTCCCCTGAATTTTACCTAATTCATTATTATTTTTCCCTAACACACACACACACACCCATTTTATGAATATAAATTAGGACCCATTATTGTTTGAAAATATTTATTATAGGTTATGTGAGTCTTATAATCAATGAAAATTTATTTTAAAATGAATAAATATAAGGTTGATCTTGAAGTCTAAAGTTACATAATTCCAAAATAAAGAATATATAAGCTTGGGCATTATTTGTGATTTATTTTTAACCTTGAATTCTCAAAGCTGACCTTATAATTTTTATTGGCTAATAGAGATAATGTGTTACATGATATTATCTATATGTTTTCATGTGTATGTAATAATATTTTCAAATACTTGAAAATTATTTATGCCCATATCTCCTAAATCATTATGTTCCCTAAGTTTCTAGAACTTTGAGATTAAGTCAGGTGGAAAGATAATGTTCATTCTCAGCCCTTCAGCTTTAAAAAATATTCAAAGTTATACAAACCAAGAAATATGAGGTCATGAAAAGTGCATATTAATGTTAATCATATCTCATCATATTCAAATAAAAGTTTTGTACCTTTAAGGTATCCAACTCACTATAAGCCATCCACATGGAAAGATCATATTCACTTGAGACAAAATTAGTTTCATACAAAAATTATAAGTCCCTTGAGTCCTCAAGATCTAATATTACACCACATGTAATAATACCATAAAATTAAAACCTAAAAGTACAAATTATATCCTAAGTATTTTGATATATTAGAGCCCTGAGATTGGGTCAGGTGGCATAATCTTTTTAACTCAGAAAACTCTAAGATCTGTACAAATCTAATGGCCCCATGGCCTTGAGTCCCCAAGTCTTTGGATCCTTGAGATCGTGTCACATGTCAACACATTAGTCAATTAAAGATGATATAAAATATTTACATAGTTCTAAATTTTAAAATAGTTCTAGTGCCCTGAGATCACTCCACGTGGCTCAATCCTATTAACTCATAGCCTTTGAAGTGTATAAAGTATAATTATAAGCCTAAGGACCTTACGTAAATGAGATAAAATAAAAATGTCACAATCAAGAAGATATGCAGCCAAACTAAAAATAAAGGGTTTGATAATGAATAAAAGTTTGATAAATGAGAAATCAACACCTATCTTAAATTGATGATTGGGCACATAAGGCTAATGAAAATTTACCATATGACAAAGCATAACCTACCAAATTTGAATATAAAGTTTAAATATAAATAGTAATAAAATAAAAATCCATTATTTGTATTGATGTTTCATAAACTATGCATTCAACACTTGAACTTTGAAAATATATGCAAAATCTGGGCAACATCAAGTAACTTCATCATTAATTTGCATGTTAGATATTCTAATTTTGATCTCTCAAGAAATTAAAATCCCTAGTTTCCTTAATGAATTCCTAAGATATTTAAGTAAATATTTAAATTAAATATATAGTCTTATATTACTAAAATGGCTTCTCCAAATTAACTCATAACCAAGCCCCCTTTTCATATTCCATTTATGGTAATACTGAATACAAAGACACTACATTTAACAAGGGTGACCTATATTTAAAGTTTACTTACTATTTATATATCTATAATATAGTGTATTCCATAACACCATACTCATCACAATATCATCTATATTAGGAGTGGCAATACATAAATGAATTATTGTCAATAAAGAACATGAGATTGCATAATGTAGATGAAAAACCTGAGGTAATGCCCTATATTTATGTACTTCATGATTTTTTCCTTCATGACACTTGTACTAGACATTTTTTCATCTTAAAACATAATTTTTTTTTAGTTTCCTATATTTTTAGGTGAGTGTTTGAGAGGTATCTCAAGCTCCTAGTGCTCAAAATTTCTTATAACTAGGTTTTGGCCAATATATAGATGACACAAAATAATGTAGAAGGAAAATTGAAATAATGGCTAGTGAAAGGGGAGAAATTGAATCCCAAGGGAGGTATTTCCTAAAATATTTAAGAATGACACTCTTAAATATGTTATATGGCTTCCATAATATAGTTTACATGTAGGTAGAATGGGTGCCACTTCTTGATATCCTCTTGAACTTAGACAAAATTATGGCACTCGATAAAATTATCAGTGTCATATTGAAGGGATAAATGTTTAGATTGGAAAAAAGGCCAAATGATGGAAATTTTTATATGATGTATTAATTATTCAATGAATTTATTATTATGGTCCACAAATTTCACTGAGAATCATGGGATCCATCCACTGAGTATCTAAATAATAGAAGATTTGATGACTACTCTTTCTTGCATGTTTATAGATTTTAAAATGAAATCACCAAAATTTATTAAGATGTTTATCCTCAAGTCCACCAAATCATTTATGGCGCCTAGATGCCCAAGATATCTAAAAATTTGAGGAGGAGAAACAAAAAAATGGGAGATTATTTGTACTACCTAAATTGTACCCTTTTTATAATTGAAGGGACTAGAGCACCCACTTTATATTTTCCATGCCACATCTTAGACAAGCTAGTAGAAAAAAAATAGATATAAATTATATAATAGTGTGGATGAGGATTATATCACCAAACACCAAGTTTATTATCACAATACTCCCATAAAAATTGGGAAAATTTAGTTCATAATCAAGGTGCACTTTAATCAAATAAGGAAGGTTAAGGCTTATAACAATTTGAAGGTGGCCCAATACAGATAATGGGACCCCATGGAAAGAATAAAAATTATCTCAAGTTCATAAATAAGATAATTTTTACCATTAGATATGGTCACCATGAATATGAGCATGATTCCATCTTTCTAAATGCTTAAGATGATTCTAAAGTCTAGACACGTATGAGGGATAATGATATGTCAATGATCGTTTCTCAATCAATCTAATATGACTGTAAAATCACCAAGGAGTAGGAAAATAAAATAATAAAATAATCAAAAATATCTTAGAGTCATAAATGGACTCAACCACAACCTCAATACGTAGTCAAATAGGATCAACCTCCCTATCCCATAAAAGAAGAGACTAATCTATTAGGAGAGCCTAGTGGTCAAAGGGAAGAGAATATCTAAATTTGGAAGGATATTTTCAAATGTATCCTTGGTCCTCATCTAGTATCCACTCATATAATTACTACCATTTTAGAAAAAAACTATATTTATGATGAATTTACCTCTTATAAATGGATAGACAAGTACATTCTCTTGGGCATCTCTAGCTCCACTTACTTTGGTCACACAAGTAAGTATCCTTAAAATTTTACATAATTATTTCTTATACTTTCCATCTACTATTTATTACCCTTAGGAACCTCTAGTGATTTCATCTCCACCCATTACCATAAGTGATGGGACATCTCCTCAAATATTCTCTATTGTATTAGTTTCCTCTCCATCCATTTTTGCCTCTACTACCATTATTTCACTACACATCCCTTCACCATACATACATAATAGTAGTTACTATTATTGTGGATCCCTTATTGGTTTCATATTCCCCTTAATATCCTATCCCACCCATAATTAATCATAAAGGTAAATTCATATTTATTCCAACCTCCTTCAAAATTCAACAATTGGAATACATACCATCATTAGGTCTAACTACCCTAAAAGGACCCCTTGATGAGGAAACATATGAGAAAGAACACAGACATATAATTTCACTAGTTTATTATCCCACATATGAGGAAGAATAAAATTGAATAAATATTAAGGGACTAGAACAAGAATTAAATGAAAAAAGAGTATAGGATGAAATATAAGAAGAGGTAGAGCTAGAAAAGGCAAAATCCATAAGCTTGGGAAGCCTTAAAAAAGAAATTATAGTTGGAGCATATGACTAGAAGATTATTATTAAAAAATAGGAGTTGTACCTTAATAAATATTTTATTATCTTGAATATTCTCTTACTTTTATAAATAATCAAGTTGTTAATTTACCACCTACTAATTTTGGGTCACAAATTTCTAGTTCTATTGATTCTTCCATTATTTCCACTCCAACCCAAATAATAGATCCCAAAAAGAGGGTCTATTTTGAGAACTTGGTGTCAATTTAAATTTTAATCATTGAGGGCAAAATATCCCTCAAAAATTATTATCTTAATTATATCTACCATTTCCATAATTTACACCCACACAATCTACCACAATGATAATTTTAAAAACCCCAGGCAAGTAAAGTATGTAGAAAAAATCACCCCTTAGAGGGAAGTATCAAAATGGAAAAGGATAATTTAGTTACCCATTAAATTGAATATCCATGTAAGTGCCTTTATGTCACCTCCAATGATTACTCCACCTCCAATGATTACACCACCTCCTACCTCTACAATCCTAGATAGCCTAAAGAACAATGGGAACTCATTATTCCCCAATGGGTTAAAGAGTTATAGTGCTAGAGATATGATAGAAAAAAACTTGTCCATATAGAGTTACCCATAGTATCCACCCTTTTTTATAAGTAAATAAATACAATTTAGAGGGTGAGGAATAGGAAATGGGTGAACACTAGCACAAGGGAGGAAATAGTGCTAAAATAAAGGGAAAACATATTTTCCTTGGCTACGAAGTCCAAAAAGTGTCCTAATGACACTAATGAATATGTAGACGATTTTTTTAATTAATGTATTAAGATGGGGAGGCTATGAAATAAATGTATAAAATAAAAGAGAGCACAATAAAGGATTCTATAGAGACAAATAATTCATTCTCCCTAAGAAATTTTGGACAATGTCCAAAGTACAGTGATAATGTTATACAACATTTTGAATATAATTTGAGTCTCTAGTTTTGAGTCTAAGCCTAAAAGAGTAAAGGTGATAAAACTATGGCACAAATTAAAATAATTTGAAAATAGACTCAACTTCTTGGTTTAGTGTGCAAGAAATAGTGCATGCAATCACCTGAAATTGTTATTAACCCAAGATGTTGCATGTGCTTTGAGTTATGTGATTTCAAATAGGGATGGTGACTTTAATTGGGATGCACAAATGAAATCCTTGATAGAGTAGTTCACAAGCCAAGGTAGTGAGGCCATGGAGATCTTAAAATATATGAGGGCCATAGACGTGATAACCTCCATTATGAAATTACTAAATAGGCTTAATTTTGAATAACTTATTAAAGCAACTACAAATAGTTTCAATAATTAATTTGAAGGGTTTATCTATAATAATAATGAAGGAATTAAATAGTTAATAATTTTTTAGAAAGATATATTGACTAAGGATGAAGCCCTTAGAGTTGTGTTTAAATCTTGAAAAAAAAGCATATAAGGTTAATGGGTGAAGTTGTCAAAATAATCAAGCCTTATATGCTTAATTTTTACATTATTAACAAAGAATTTAAATTTATTATGAATTATTTAATAATATAAAGGCTACAAAGGAGGCTCCCAAGTCAGCACCAAACATGCATTTAATAAAAACTTCTTTGATGTCATCACAAGGTCCCTAGTTCTCTAGATATGTAGTAACACATACTCCAATGGGCCCAATTTTGACTCCTAAAGGAGTTAAAAAAACTAATATAGCTTCTTTAGTTCAAAAATATATCATGAAACTATTTTCCCATCCTAGTTGTGCCACATCAACACCACCTTAAGTATATAAGTATTTGAATTTTATAAATTAATTTGGGATTGGTGATCCCAAATTTATTGGCATACATGTATTATATTTTGGTGGAGGGATCTTATTTATGTACATAATTTTCATACATGCATGTTATGCATGAATTTTTAACACATAATTATATAATTAGAAATGTAAATTTAGTCTTTGCTTTTAGGATGAGGCATCTCCTCCCCAAGCCTATATATATTTGTATCGTCCCGATCCCAAAGGGAGGAGAATTTTGGTTGTTAAGATTAATAATAAATTCCAAGGATTTTTATACAATTGGTCTTGATGTGAAAATATTTTTTTCTCAAAATTTTTGAGTTTTAAAAAGTTCCATTAATGTGGTATCCTAGTATTTTGGCCCTTATAGCTTCCCTTAGCCTATTTTCAAAAACTTCTCTAATGATGAAACTACCCTTTTATGTGATAGAACTAACCTGTGAGGTTACAAAACCAATGCATTTGTGATGGGTTTATGATGCTAGTTGTGTAAATTATTAAATTGGTTTCATCTTAATAGAGTAGTTTTTATTAAATTAAGGGTATTTTTTAAATCTATAGTGGTATTTTTTCCCCAAAGGTAGTGGTTACGTAACCACCCCTAGAAACATGGGTAGTTTCATCACCATTGTTCCACCTTCTAAATTTGGATTTTATGATTCATTATTTGATATGTTTTTCAAAATTATTATCATGATTATTTATTTATATACCCTAATTTCACCTCCAATTAGGCCCAACTCACTCTCTATTCTATTTTCAATCATTTTGAGTCCCTCACAAGTTTAACTTAGTTAAAATCCTTCATGCAAGCTCTATTGCTCATCTCAATGTAAACCAAATTTGGATTAGTTTTGGATCCAATTTTTTTATATATTAAGAGTTTTTGATCCTTTATATCCAAAACCTAATATATATATATATATATATATATATATATATATATATATATATATATATATATATAAAATTTTTGTGTTTGAATACATAATTCTAGATAGGGAAAGTCATTGTTGTTGCAACTCAGTCTTTGAAAATGATGTCTTCAACCAACCAAGTTAGTTTTTCCTTATTTGGATTTGTGTTTATTTCCTTCTCAAAAAAATTTATAGTCATTTATTTTCCATATTTTTAAAATATTTATTAATATATTAAATTTATAAAAAAGAACCAACATACTAAGGACCATAGTGCAACAAATTTCTTGCCTTCAATTGGTCTAAATCAGGATCATGTTGGAGGTTAGCTTAGATTTTATTTATTTTATTATAGAATATTATTTTAGTATTAATATTTTTATTATATTAAATATATATTTAAAATAAAAATTCAAATTTGATAGGATAAATAACTTCCTTTTCTTGTTGTTTCTATAAATAAAGGTAATAGATAGATTCTTTATTTTGCATCCCTCTTCATATTTTTACTCTCATTAGCATACGATATTGAAATAAAAATTTAGGAATGTTTTAGGAAACATTTAATACACTTAAAAACAACATAATGCTTAGTTTTTAGATTCAAAATAAACTTCATTGCTCTCAAAACAATCAACTAGCAAGCAACAAAACCCTAAATAAAATCTAGGTAAACAAGAGGATTTCATATTTATGATTTTATAATTTTTTTATATTAATTTTAATACCTATATCATTAAATTTAATATAAAAATAATAATTTATATTTATTTATTCTTTTCAAAAAAATCATTCAAAAATTTCATGCATAAGAAAGTTGGAAAACCAGGTTAGTTTAGTGTTTTGTAACAAAACTGTAAAAGCATTAGATTGTTGTTGTTTTAGGATATAGTATTTCTTAAATTATTTGAATATTTATAAAGAATAATTAATATTATAATAATATCCATAATCAATAAAAAAATGCTACAAAAAATTCTCACTTAGATTACATTTAGACAAAGCTAGGAAAAATCAACATCTTGCACAATAGAGTAGATATCTTCCTATCTCTTTGCATGCATTTTGAAATCATTGGTTAAGGATAAAATGAATATTTTTATTAAATTTAATTTAAATTTTTTCATTTATTTAATTTTAACATTCAAATTTTAGTAATCATACATTTTACTTTAAAAAAAATAAATAAAAACATTATTAAAAGGCTTGTCCAATTGTACAAGCCAAACAAAACATTGATTATAACAACATAACAAGTATTAACAGAATTGATTTAGAAAATATCATACACTTAAAAATTTAATAATACCTATTATATAAAACTTATCAAAACACCTAGTTTTGTTAGATAAGGTCTTTTCCCTAAGGGTTAGAACACCCAGTCCCATAGTTGGCATATAATATCATATCAATACTAAGCTTAGGAGAGATATATTTTATTTCACACCAATCCCCCTCTCTTTTTTTATTATATAAACATATTATAGGAAAAATAAATAACTAATGATCTCTCTATCCTTTTACTCCCTGAAAATAGAGGATGCCATTGCAATGTCATCCAGCCCTAGTTTCTTAGTCCCACTTCCTTATTCTCCTTGAGTCTAGCCTCATCATATATCATTCACATATATTGATGACATTGAACGGAAATAAAAAAATTGATAAATTATATATTTTACTATTATTCATTTATCATAATATCCTACATTTCACTAGTCTTATTATCATCCAAGATCTTTACCTCCTTGTGATCTCAAAAAGAAAAGGACAATGGAGCTCTATTTCCACATAACTTGACACTCTCAATGAGCACCATGATTTTTTTGAGGTATTTTAGTTTCATAAAAATAAATAATTTAAACAAACTATTATAAATCCCATTATTCTTAGAAAATCATCCCAATCTATAGCCCATCTATTATGTCAGCTACCTTAGCTTAAACTCAGGGAACTAAGTGCATAGTTTAGTGTGTGTTATTCACATTCATAAAGACACCAAATCAATTAAAGGCCTACATGAAACCATAGGAATCCATGTTTTTCATACCAAATTTTACTCCCACTCATCCACCTTAATCCACACTCTAATCACATTTGACATCCCCCCATCCATGACCTCATTGTCCACTTCATTACTTGTTACTTTTAGAACCAAACATCCAACCCAAAGAGGAGGTTGGATGGGACCACTTTAAGAAACAATTTTTCAAGGGATAGAGATGGTATATAAATAATAACCCAAATTTTAATTTTAATTTTATAAATATACAAGCATAATTAAAGGACTGATGAATTAGATATTCACCCCAGAGGAGAACCCAATGGTTTGGAAGATAGAAGAGTATCTATTCTCTCTAACTTGGAATACATAAAAAATAAGGGAGGATAATATAATTACGGATCCAATATTCGTGGTTAAATATTCCCATGATATGACTAAGAAGATAATGGAATACCTCAAGTATAAATTTAAGACTCTAATCTCAAGTAAAGAACACCTTCCCACTTAAGTTAGTGGACATGGTTGAGGGAGCACCAACTGGCCTATTTATTTCTTTATAAGAGGTAACAAAGTCTCTAATATAAGTAAATTTTCTCTATCTAAAGGCACAAAAATACTCCTAGAGAAGAATCAATATAGATGATAAGTGCAAGAAGATGGAATTGATAATAAATAAGGTCATGTTACCTTGGTATAAAATAATGCCACTAGTGGACCTCAACCTATATTGAACCTTTGTTGGGTATATGAGGACCTCATTGGAGGAGTGGGTTATATATATGAAATTAGCCTTGGTCCCATTGGATCAAAACAAGGATAAGATGGTGACTTATTTCAAGGAGGGTGGTATCAATATGTTATTCAAACTTGATGGAATAATTATCAATAGAGATGAGTTTGGAGTGTATTTCAAGAAGTTTAGAGCTACCTTCTAGAGAAAGATCAATGAAGCTAATAAGATTGAGTCTAATTAAATATTATAGATAGATACAGAGTCTATAATAAGTATTAGTAACACCAATATAGTTAGTAATTACATGCAGGTCCATAAAATTACCCATAATGAACTTCTAGCACATGGGGAATTTATAGTTAGAGAGACACCTGTCAACCTTCCCAAACTAGACCAAGAAGCCAATTTAATTTCCCAAGCTTTGGTAGCATAATAATCTTCAAGGAAACTAATTAGTGGTCCCCATTTATGATCATGGTAGTATCTAATGATTATGGGTGTATTGGTGGTACTAAATGTGGGAATGTTTTATCCAAAATGTGGGCCCTCATTTGTGCTCATCCTTTTGGGGGTAGTATTGTATTGTTGTAACTAATTCTTGGAATAGAGGGCTATGAGTGGGATTTAGTGAAACTAGTTGGCATGTATCACTCCTATTTATATCACTTTTTAACATATTTTTGGGGTTAGCATAATAAATTATATAAATCTTGTGAAGATTTTATGATCACCGTGTGTTCTTTGTGGAATACTTCCCCATGTTTTCATGGTGAAGTGGTGATTGTTAATGATAAAAAGACTGTTATATAAGTATTATTACTATAAATTCACTTATTTATAATGATTTTATAACAATTTTAACTAATCTTTGTAATTTTTCTTAATTTTATACACAACTATATGCTTGAGTTAATAATATAATAATTTAAGAGCTTTAAAATTTTCATAGTCCATAAGATTGAGCGGAATGATTTCTAGGAAAAATTATGTGAGATTTGAGATACAATGAATTTCAAATCATCATCCATGATTTGAAATTAATTAGATATAAAATAACACACAATAAATGATTATGCTCAACATAGTTATTATTCATTCATGGAGATATTATTTCCATGATTGTGCACATCCTTTTCCCAAGACTCTCTACCCCATATGCCTTCATTTGAAATTATGTAAAATTAGATATATGAAGGTAAAATATATAGTTTACTTAGTGGAGTACCTAAATAATTATTAATTCATCTTAGCCTTAGATATTATCCATTTTATACCTTACTTTTATCCTATTTTTTTGGCTCATGCACAGTTTGAATATAAATCTCATTTGTTGGTGAACATTACCTCAGGTGATCAATGTGAAGTAGTTTATCCTATGTATATTGAAATATATAAAAGTATTTGAACTTATTTTAGTATCATTACATCCTCTAAAACTCATTAAAATTAAGATACATAAGGGAACACAATACATACAATTTATTCCTTGTATATTAATAATGATCCTAAAATGAGAGGTTGAAATCCCCTTCATTATTTACATTTGGTTGTACCTAGTCTCATAGGTGTAATCAAAGCCAAATAAATAACAACCTTTTTTGATATCTTGTGAATAATGGGTATGTTCTAATTATACACAAGATATTAAGAATATTATAAATAAATCCCATTCTATACAAGATAAATATATTTGATGTCATGTAGATTGTGTAACTACCCATTCTACATGTCATAAATATATAATATTTGCTTCTTATAAATAATCCAACATTCATATCTTATTTAGAATGGGAACATGACCATTATTATATACTTGTGTAAAATGGGCTTATTTTATAGCATTCTTAATATATTATGAAGGATGGGTATGTGCTCAATCTACACAAGGTATTAATAATATTTTAAAATAATTCCATTACACACAATAAAAATATAGTTAATGTAGTTTAGATTATGCAGCTACACATTCTACATGTCATCAAGATAAGAATATTATCCACTTACAAATAAGCCAATATTATTATCTTGTCTATAATGGGCTCATTCCCATTCTTATAAACTTGTGTAAAATGGGATTAACTAATAATGTTATTAATATCTTTTGAATAATGGGCATGTGCCCATTTGAATTATCTTTTTAGGGTTATGGAGTCTAAGCCCTAAATTATTAAAGGGGTTGAGTACAATAAAATATGGTATAAAATATGCAATAAATATAGCCACTAATTTATGAAAGAACTGAGCTAAACTGATATTTTTAATAATATTAATGAAAGAGATAAATGAATACTTAATTGGAAACTACCTAAAATGAATGATACACAGGCTAAAAACTAGTATAAAAGCTAGTTTGAGTGTCACAAAAAGGATCTAGGTGTCAAAACCCCTTAAACAATAACACCCTAGCCTAGATAGTAACATTGTGGCACTAATGTACACCTATGGCTATAGTTTACACTATGTAGGAATTGATCTAAACTTCTTGGAGCACCTGTGTATGAGTATGTCAAGCATGTACCTATGTGGACAAATCCTATCTCACTATCTATGCACTATTATGACTATTTTTTGTATGTAAAACCTAGACCTCCATGTGATTAGGGAATTTAATTTGGCACAAGCAGTAAATGTGTAGTGTTATTTGGGTAGTCTATACATCCTCAACACCCTTCTATGATGAGATTTACCTACATAACAATACTCTGAGGAAGGATCAAGATCAATGTAGTTATCCCCACCTAAGTGCTAGTGTAAGTGCAAGTGAAGCTTGTATGAATGATAGTTTGAGTTATTTGAGTGAGTCTTGAAACTATAAATATTTGAATTTTGAGCTTAGGGTGGTTGTAGATGACTATCTACAAAATTAGGGTACAATAAGGATTAATAACCTTGATTGTGCATAACTTGTTCTAACCTTGTTTGTGTGTATTTGCATCTAATTTCCATCTAGTGGATAAAGTGATAAAATTCATGTTTATGGTGTTTTTTAATAGTTTTAAATAGGTATAGGCTAGCCCTAGGTGTCTTAGGAATTGAAAATATATATATAAAAGCTCAAAAAATGGAAAAGGACAATAGTAACCAAATATGACAATAGCAGCCAAATAGGACATAACATTGTGGCACTAGTGTCCAAGTGGTAAAAATTGAGGCACTAGGGTCCTCAATTCCTAAATAAAGGTTTGGGACTGATTTTGAGATGTATAAGGATGTGTGTATCCCATAAAAAATTCAAATATTTGTCTAAATAGGCCTTAAGATATGTATAGGGCTAAGATAAGAATGGGTGATCTCAAATAACACTATTGGCACTAAAGTGACATTTTTAGATGAATATACCAATACAAAAGATATATTAAGAACATTATCAATTAATATAATTATACACAAGATAAAGATATTTTATGTCAAGTATATGAAAGAATGAACTATGAACTCACAATTTGATGAAGGTTTTATCTCAACACTTAATATCTTATGAAGAATGGGCATATTCCCATTATATACACATATAAATAATATTATCAATTAATCCCATTATACAAAAGATAAATATATTTGATATAATTTAGATTGGGTGGTTTCCCATTCTACATGCCACCCATATACGAATATTGGCCTCTCACAAATAAGCCAATATTATTGTCTTATGTAGAATGGGCACATCCCTATTATTATAGACTTATTTTAAATGGGATTAACTTATAATATTCTTAATATCTTTTGAATAAAGTGTATGTGCCCATTCTACATGTAATCTAAATAATAATATTGGCCTCTGATAAAGAATATGATATTCTTATCTTGTGTACAATAGACTCATGTCCATTTTATATACTTTTGTAAAATGGGCTTATTAATTGATAGTGTTCTTAATATCTTATAAAGGAATGGAATATTCACATTCTACAAAATATGATTAACATATAAGTACATGACTAAATCTTTTGACACAATAATGTCATCAAATAGTTATAAATATTCATGGTATATAGTGTAATTTGTAACATCTTAAAGTTGGGATTATATCAACATAAGATATGACCAATATTATTAATTGTTATTTGATGCCATAATATCATCATATGATTTTGTGGTTTATTATTACATATTAGGCATAAATGATAACACTCTTAACATTTTATGTGGAATATACATGTGACCATTATACAAAAGATAAGAATATTGGTAATACCTTATGTTACATGATAGGTATGTATTGAATATGGACCATTTGATGCTTAGATAATGTTTGGCATGTGCCCATCCTTTGAATTTATGGCACCTTGGGTGATACCTAGGATATGACAAGTTGTCACTTGTATATTGAGGTGGAACTTAAGAATGATCATATTCATTATGAATAGTTTTAGTCTTCCATGTCTATTGATATCAAGGTGTACTAAAGAGACACATGGTATGTTTTGATTGGGCATGGCCTCCTGTGCCATATATTTTTTAACCCCTCTAGGTACTTGTTAGTGCCACATGGATGTCTCAGTTATGTATAAAATTTTGATATGATATAGGGATTAAAGAGTATGACTCTAAGTCCCAAAGTGGATGGTCTGATAGGTGGTAAAGTGAAAATGGATAATGCACCCTGATCCATAAAAAACTATGATATAATTTGGTGGGTTTTTTTTGGTAGAGTATTGAACATATATTTACACCACAAAATATTATGATGATACCATGACATTAGATAACTATAGATAATGTGTGTTGTATTAGTTTTACTTCATGACATTTTGAAGTGTTGGTTATATCAACAAAATCAAGGACCAAAATTTTTATTTTATGTAAAATGGGCACATGCCCATTCCACACACAATATTAAGAATATTATCAAGTATGCCCATATTGTAACACAATTTTTAGGGGAGTATTCAGTAGGGTATTGAACATACAAGTAAAATGTAAAAGTTTGTGATGATACCATGACACCAAAAAACTATACGCATATTTCATGACATTTTGAATTAAAGGTTATAGCAACAAAATATATGATCAATATTCATATCTTGTGTAAAATGGATACATGGCCATTTTACACAAATTATAATATTATCAATTAAGTGCATTCTTTAACATAAGATTAATATTATTGTACTATTTATAATGGACACTCTTTATTCCTGGTCTTATTACAATATTGTCTTATGATCTATTTATGATTAAATTGTTATGCCCACTTTACACTATCAATTATTCCCATTATACACAATCAACTAAGCCCATTCCAATCAAGAAAGGATCAATATTTTTATATGGTGTAAAATGGGTTTATTAATCCTTTTTTTCATAATATATTATCAATATTCTTATCTTATTCTTATTTAATTGAAGCACAAATAAAAGTGGAAATTTTATATGTAATTAGTGGTTAAAAACTATTAATTTTATTCATATTTATTTGTCCAATTAATTGAAAGGTTTACTTATTTAAATTAATTGTAATCAAAATACAATTTAAAATAATATCTAAAATTCAATTGATTCATTTATGAATCAAATTTATTTTCCACATGACTTATGTTAAATAATAATAATTAAATTAGATAATAGTCTAAAAAAATATCAAAGTGAAAATAGTGCTAGTTGACAAGTCCGAATACCTTCATGGCTGCGTTTGGAGGAGAGCACGAGGGCGACTCGTTGACTGGTGATCCATCGGTAGACCCCATGACTGATGCTATGCCACAAGGGGAGAATAGCACGGGTAAACCAACATTTTATTCTAGTGAGAGGGTAAAATTGAACAAAGTCAATGGATGTTTACTGAGAAGGCAGGATCGACCAGTTTTGGTCATTCCACAGGAGACAGTTCAGGAAGACATTGAATACCTTTCATCACACACCTTGATCTGCAAGTTCCTGGGAATACGTATCCCTCAGGTGGCTCTAGAAGCCTAGATCAGGCACTCCTAGGCAGTCGATGGAGATTTTGACATTATGTTAGTAGGGAATAACTACTTTATGGTGAGTTTCTCCTCTATGACAGATCGTAATAGCATTTTTGAAGGACCTTACTTCTATGAAAGAGTAGGTCTATTTCTCAAACCCTGGCATGTAGGGTTTAATACGGCTAAGGAATTGCCAACATGTGTCCTGGTCTGGGTGCGTCTTCCATGGCTGCCATTGGAATTTTAGCGAGAGGACATCCTCAGACAGATAGCAGCTATGTTGGGAACACCAACAGTGATAGCCCATCAATATCTGGATAGGAAATTCATTACTTACACTCAAGTCTGTGTGGACATGGATTTGAATAAGTCTCTCTTGGATTCATTAGAGATTTGTATGGGCTTACTGACATGGATTCAATAGATAGACTATGAATCCATTCCATTCAGATGCAGAATTTGCCACATCTATGGCCATTTGCATCGACAGTGCCCTCAGACTACCAAAGATAAAGGACCAATGTCAGATTCCTCAATGGCTTCTACTACCTTTAGCAGTAAGGGGTCTGGGAATGCGGGCCAAAGTGATGATCAAAAGCCCAATCGGATAGGTTGAGTAAAGGGAAAAATCTAGCTATTGGGAATTTGGCGCAGGGTCCAGTTGACCTTTTTAGTAGTGGAATGGATGACTTCATACCAGTAAGAAAGTGTGCTAGAGGCTAAGGGCAATGGCAAGGAAATGTGGAGAGGTAGATGGATCAGGGATTTAATAGGTTTGAGGCCCTTGATAACATGGTCATTGAAGAGGGCATTCTGATGCAGACCCTGGTGAAGATGTAGAATAGTAGAACCAATGCTCAACGCTTTTAGCTAGACTTGATAGGATGGACCACGCGCCTCTGGCTGAATCCCTGAGACTGGAAGCAGGACAACCAGTTGATTCAAAGGAGTTGAAAGAGAAGGAAGTGAGATGGGCAGATTTAGTGAAGGAAGGCGAGGTGGGAAGAAAAGACAAAAGCCCAGCTTTGGCCCTTGGATTAGTGCAAAAGCAATTCAAAAAGGCCACTTCATCTGCTGCTCCTAAAGTGGGGCAAAGAAAAGACCAAGACAAACTCAAAATTATAGGTGATTTATTGGTGGAATCTGGGGTTGTCAAGACCTTAGAGGAGCATTTACCCCAATCCACCCAATGATAGTTTTATCTTGGAATGCAAGGGTTTTGAATAGCTACCCCAGGCAAAAAGCTATTCGTAGATTGGTGTGGGAGCACTCACCAGACATTTTTTGTATACAGGAGACTAAACTTTTATTGGATTCTCTATTTTCTTGTATGCCAAACATTTGGTATAATGGGCAATGGCAATGTATAAGAGCCAGAGGTAGTTCGGGAGGACTAGCTATGGGATGGGATCAAAGGAAAATTCTGCCATTACATTGGATATCCAGTATTTTGGCTTTGTCAATGGCAGCCTCATCTTTAGAAACTAGTGAGTTGTGCCTGGTTACCACAGTGTATACCCCTGGTGATATTGAGGGGCAACAACAACTTTGGGCACATATCCGCTATGTCTGCCAATGTTTTCCATTCTTGCCATGGATAGTAGCTAGCGAATTCAATGCAGTAATGAGCTTGGAGGAGAAGAGAGGGGGGCTAAACCACTTAGGCCCCTCCTTGGAGTGTCTTCGCCATAATGCTACATCACTTTGCATCTTAGATGTGAAACCTGCTAATGGGCTATTTACTTGGAGCAACTGAAGATCAGGTAATGCGGCCATCTCTGAACGCCTTGATAGATTTTTAGTTTCTTGTTTTTGGTAGTCTAGTGCTTTCACTCTCACTTGTGAGATTTTGGATTGGAGGGGTTCAGACCACTGGCCTATCAAACTATCTATTGGTTAGATTTATGGTCCTAAAAAGCCTCCATTTAAATTTCAGTTGATGTGGCTCTGAGACCCCTCTCTACATGACCTCATAGGATAGTGGTGGAGACAAGGAGGTCCTACTTTTGGAACAGCCATGTACTCTTTTCTGAAAAAGCTTTAATATGTTAAAAGGAAATTACAGATCTAGAATAGGAATTGTTTTGGGAATTTGCAGGGTATGAAGAAGAAAGCGCAGGACTAGTTGGATGGCATATCTAGGCAAATAAGAGACTATGGCTTCTCGAAGGTCCTTCACCTAGAGGAATATATAGCAGTGAATGCACTTGCTGAGTGGGAACTTTGAGAGGAGATTTTTTGGAAGCAGAAGGCATGCAATGACTGGCTCCAAGAGGGAGATAAGAACATGGCCTTCTTTCACAGATCTATTCAAGGAAGGTGAAATGGAAATTTTATCACCTCTCTTATTACATAGGATGGAATGCACCTCTCTTCCTCTCAGGATATTAGCAGAGAAGCGGTTTGATACTTTTTAGAACTCTTTGCTAGCGAACCACTGCTGGACGAAAGGGCTGAAAATGTACTGTTGTCTTGCATTCTGTCCTTGGTGGATGACAGAATGAATGAAGGTCTTATGCGCCCAATCAGAGTGGCGAAAGTGGAGGAAGCATTGTTCAGCATGAAGAGAGGCAAAGCCCCTAGACCAGATGGATTTCCAGCTGATTTTTTTCAAGACTTCTGGGATATAATTAAGCAAGATTTGTTGAGTGTTATATAGGAATCCTACTCAAGCAATGAAATGCTTAGAGCTTTGAATGCTACATTCTTGGTGCTAATCCCAAAGAAGGAGCAGGCGAATAAGCTAGAGATGTTTAGGCCCATTGTGCTTTGCAATGTGGTTTATAAAGTAATTACTAAGCTTATAGTGCAAAGGCTGAAAGGACTCCTCCCCAATCTTATTTCTGAGGAACAAGGAGGTTTTGTAGCAGGCAAACAAATTTTAGACAGAGTGGTGATAGCAGCAGAAGCTATCCACTCTATGAGTACTTCCCAAGAGAGATCAATGTTTATTAAGCTTGACCTTGCAAAATCCTACGATAGAGTTAGCTAGAGATTTTTACGCAAAATTTTGGAGGCCTTTGGATTCAAGCAAGACTAGATTAGCTAGGTGTTCAGTTGTGTTGCCATGCCTTCCTTTTCGGTTCTTGTTAATGGGGCGCCTACGAAACTTTTTAGAGCCTTCAGGGGTCTCCGTCAAGGAGATCCACTCTCCCCATATTTGTTTATTCTCATGGCCAAAGGGTTTGGGTGGATCTTTAAGAGTTGAGTCTCCCACAATCTAATACAGGGATGGAATTGGGAAGGTGAGCTAGCCACCTTGTCCCATCTCCAATTCGTTGATGACACTATCCTGGCAGGTAAAGCATGGGTAAGAGAAGCGAAAGCTTTCTGAGTTATGATGGATAATTATTTGGTGGCCTCTAGGCAGCGGATTAATGACCAAAAATCATCTATATTCTTCTTTAATACTCTTGAGTCTATTCAGAGGAGAATTGCTGCTACACTCTGGTTCTAGATTCATACGCTACCAATGGTTTATTTAGGGGTTCCCATTGTTGTGGGATGGCAGCCCAAGTTATTTTGGTAGAATATTCTAGATAAACTGAGATAGAAGGTAAGCCATTGGACTTATAGATGGCTTTCTATAGCAGGTAGAGTAATTCTGCTCCAATCAGTTATCCAAGCTCTTCCTATATACCGATGCATGGTTCAGAGTGCACCGGTCTATTTTTTAAAAGAATATGATGCACTTTCTAGGAAGTTTTTGTGGAGTGGCAATTTATAGAATTCTAAGTGGAGTCTCATCAATTGGGACACAGTATGCAGCCCAAAGAAAGAAGGTGGCCTGGGCTTGCGTTCGGCTATTTTAGCTAGCCAAGCTCTTGCGGCCAAACTTTATTGGCATTGGTGCACTTACCATTCTTCCCTATGGGCCCGAATATTGACTGCCAAATATTTTTTGGGCATTAATCTTCATGATATAGCCAAAACTCCTCTTGAGGGGAGAGGATCGATGATTTGGAGTACCCTCAAGCTTGGAGCGCAATTGGTTAAAAACGGTCTTTTTTGGGTATGCAACAGTGGATCAGAGGCCTTATTCTGGGAAGACTCCTGGGATGGTGCACCACCTCTACTTCATTCACATCCTCATTTGCATTCTCTTGCAAATTCCTTTCATGCTGTAGGATGGAATACTGTGATACATTATAAGGAGTCTTATAATATGGGAACGAGCATTGGTTATAGGTGGAAACATTCCTCTGATTGGCCGCCTGGAGGCTCGGAGGAGGAAAGGAATGCATTATCCCATATCCTGGATGCTAGAAGGTGTAGTGCGCTACAGGAGCATGATGCTCTTGCATGGAGTGGTGATTTAACAAGCCAGTATTCTATGGCTACAGGATACAGGACCTTGATTAAGCAAACGGTGGATGTTGGACAGTTTCAGTGGGGAAAGAAAATTTGGAACCGATGGGCTTGGCTCAAATGTAATTTTTTTCTTTGGTTGCTCACACACAAGAGATGTCTCACCTGGGACAATCTCCGATGGAGGGGCTTTTAGGGACCATCTATCTATTTTTTGTGCTATAACAGTGAGGAGACTGGAGTTCATCTCTTTTTCTAGTGTTCATTTGCTATTCAAGTCTGGCACCCGTGGTGGAGGGCGTGGAATGTTCCTTGCAGACATGTCTCTACTCTAAATCATTTTTGGTCTCAATTGGGAGAAGCACCAGTTAAAAATGCCCTATTTTAGAATGCCTGGGTGATGGGTCACTCCTTCATTCTGTGGCACTTGTGGCTTGAAAGGAACCGACGAATCTTTAGGGGAGAGCAGCTGGAGTTGAGACTGTTGTGGCTCAAAATAACCAATGCTCTTCAAGAGACTCTTATTTTTATGGGCGCGGCAGATACTGTAGGTGAACCTAGAACCGAGGGAGTTTGGACATGCCTGGGTGTAAACTTGCACAAGGCTAGAGTGGGTACGGACGGCAGTAGCTTGGTGAAGGGTAGGACTTGATAGGTGCGGCTTGTTAACAGAACTGGGTGCTGGAAGCCCCCTGTAGATGGTGTTATCAAAATAAACACTGATGGATCCTCTCACGGGAACCCAGGAGTAGCTGAAATTGGAGGAATCAGGAGGGATAGCTTGGGTAATATTCAATTTTTATTCTCCATTTACAAAGGCTGTCATATAAATAATCAGATGGAAGCTGAGGCTATACTGGAGGTAGTGAAAAGTTGTTGTGTTCGCGGTCATCCTAATGTCATTTGTGAATCGGATTCACAAGTAGTGATTAATTTGTTGAACAAGTGTAATTCTGATAAGATTGAGTGGAATTTAAATGTCATTATCCAGCAGATAAGGCAATTTAGTTAGTACTTAAATTCAATTTCCTTCCAACACATCCCCCGAGAGTGGAATGATGTGGCGGACTCTCTGGCCAAGTGGGCCTCGGAGAATAGGACATCCTAGAACATCACTGAGCTGAAAATGCTTCCTATGAATATGTGTCAAAAGCTGGTCCAATTGGTGGATCAGGAGAAAAACTTGTAATTGGTGTGTTATTTGGTTCTTAATAAATTTTTACCCCTGTTTAAGTAAAAAAAAAATAGTTCTAGTCAAATCTTATAATTGATCCCATAATTGAAGTTTAAATAATTTATTGATATCAAATATTTAAATTATGGTATTATTCAAATAAAAATAAGTAAACTTTATTTGTAACTTTAAAAACATGATGAGATATGATGCATGTCATTGTAATGGTTCAAAAGTAATTGAAATAAATTTAATGTAATTATCAAATAAGAAAAATAACTTCAAGTATTGATTTCATATATATATATATATATATATATATATATATATATATATATATATGAAATCAATACTTGAAGTTATTTTTCTTATTTGATAATTACATTAAATTTATTTCATATATATATATATATATATATATAAATGGCAGGTTAAAATCAAATTTTATAGGGATTTGAAAACCAAAGTTTGACATAAAATAAGTAAAGTAACAAGGCTAACCTAGCCTATCAAATGTAAAATGTCATCAAAGTTTCAACAAAACAAGAACCAAAAACTAAACTAAAACACAAAGCCACATACTATATTTCCTTGATGTGGGTATCTTTCCTATTACCACCTATCTTCTTCTTCACAATTTTGCTTATCATTCCTCTATCTTGAGTTTGATGGCCTTATGCCATGTTTATTTCTTGTTCATCCAAGACTTTGTCCTCTACCATTGTTTTTCCTTTTTTGGTGTTGTAGCTCCTCAGGGTCATGGCGAGAATTTATTTCCCTCTTATATTTGGGGTTCCCTCTAGGTTTATTTTTATTTTTTTCACCATTTTTGGGTCCCCCATCCCTTCCCTTAGTCTATCCACTTCCTATTTTGAAATTATTCCTTTGTTTCATAAGTGACGCCAATTACCTACCAATTTTTTGAAGATTGTCATGGAACTCTACTAATTTTTTCTTGTATCCCTCTAGAACCTGAGTCAAATCATCATCCCTCTTATATACCTTATCTTATTTTAAATCATGGATTTTAAAATTAGGGTTTTTAACACCTTGGGGGAACTATAGATTTCTATTAACCTTCTTTCCCAAGCTCTTCTTTAGGGGACAAGAATCCCAGGATTTCATTTTATCCTTCTTCCCAACCTCCTATGGGTGAATAAGATAGTTGGGAGGAGAAGCCTCATATTTTATACCCTCAAATAATTTATCCTTATCAAAGTTATTTTCTTTACTAATTTACACAATATGGACTTATTGGCTCCTCATACGGGTCACTCTTTTAGTGAGAAGGAGAATTAGTCCCTAATTAGTTATGTCTGCAACAAGTTATTCTTAGAAGGATAGGATTTTAGACTCTAGTGACATGAAGAGATAACACAAAAAACTAATCTAATTCCCTTTAAATTGGTTTATCAACAAGAAATGGCTTGAAAATATATGAGTGAACTTTCCTTCCAAAGTCAAGTAGTGCATTACCTGTAAATAAACATCTATCCATCTCCTAGGAAATCCTTTCTTATTTGTTTGGAAGATGGCATCTATATCAAAGAAGGATAATGTGAGATTATATTTCCACCTCTTATATTTGAATGCCTTAGTGCCTTCATAAGAAAATTTAGTGACATCCTTGATTATCTCTTTCATGACTTCCGCTTTGACTCCCTTAAAGACAACATGGCACTATTTATAGCCCGCCACAAAATCCCTAGATAGTATTTCATCATGCCATTCAATTTAGAGCATAAACTCTTTGATTCCAACCTTTCTCAACTTTCTCCACACTTCATATTTTTATTGAACTTATGCATAGGAAATGGGTTTGTAGCAGTCCTGATCATACCCTATGTTATTGATCTTATTTCTACTTGGATTATTAAATTTGTAGTGGACCAAGTAGTAGTTTGAAATTTTATTAATTTATTTTATCTTGTATTTGTTGCTAAGAGAATTTTAACATGATGTGTTTCACCATTTAATTCAAATTTGGTGTCATTATTATGACACAAAGTGTGTTTTAATATTTGCTTAGGCATGATTATTTTTCTCACATACATCCTTGTTATGAGCTTGAGAGGCTTTAAAGTGTAAATCATTATGGATTAAGGGGTATATATGGGATGATATTTCATTTATATTCTTATTATGATTTTTTAATTTTATTTTTATTGAGTGTTAACACTAAGATGTATTTTATTAGGTCAATCCTCTAATAAATTTTGAAAATATTTTATGTACTAGACTAGATGTTCAAATCATAAAAGTAAGAACATATAACTATCAAACCATATCATTTATAAAATAATTGATGTATTGAAAAACACAAAAAAATTAAAACATACCAAAAAATCATGCTATGTTTTTAATTTCAAATATTTATGATAGATAATTTTTTAAATTTAAAAATCACCACCGCAATTAATTAAAAAAGTATTTATCAAAAATTGAAAATATCACCCTCAAATTTTAGGTGTCATTTATTCATAGTCAAATACATTATAACTTTTTATTATTAAATGATTTGGGTTTATTTTCATAGTTTATTATATATCAAAAAATAGTACCACATGACAAATGAAAATATAGGTGAATCTATTCATAGGTTGGTGATTCTATCACACTAAATGAGAGTGTACCATTGATGAAACTATAGACAATATGAGATAGACATGTATAAAGGATACCAAAATAAATAGGGGATAATGATACCACACTGAAAGACATTAAAAACATCAAATTACCACACATATAGGATTATATACAAAAAAAATTATTTTATTTAGTTGACATGAAGAAGGATAAATACAAAACCAAATTTAGTTGGCACGAAGAGGAAGAAATAAAACATCTATAACCAAGTTTTTTTCACATGTATATTCTTTCTTATTATTTAAAAAAATTACACAAATTACATTCAATTTTTCAATTCAAATGTCAATTTTAATATCACTGAAACATCGGTTTCCTTTTATTAATTAAAACTGAATGCAACATTCACATAAATAATGGAAATGATAAATACATGTGTGCAATATACTTATTTATCTTATCCTAGGTTATAAATTTATTTTATGATTTTTTGACACTTATTTATCTGTAAATGTATTTAATTGGTAGAAGAAATTTTTATGAGAAACTAACTCCTTGTGTAATCTCCCAATTGATAATTTTTTGAGTTTTAGCTTTACTCTCCACCAGGTTTGAATCTTCTCTCTGCAAATGTATCTTCATGCAAAAAATTTATAATAAATTGATCCTTTATGTAATCTCTTTGTATATCCTTTCTGAAGTTTTAGCTTTAATAGCCACTAACTTGAATTTTATCTATCTGCAAATATAGTATTGTGTCAAAATAATTATCGAAAACACATTCCTTTTATACTAACAACTTCTTTCTACTCTAAAACATCCAATACATAATTTTAATATCATTTTAATGAAATTTTATGTATCATTTTACTTGTGATGTTTTGGATTTATGTTTTGGTCAACTCTTAAAATATTAGCTTTTTCGAATTTTAACTTCCTTCTTAGTTTTGATTCTTGTGTATAAGAAAAAATATTTTTTTATGAAAAATAATTATAATAAATTGATTTTATTTTTAGTAATATTACTTATTACTTATTAAATTTTCACTCATAATAAATAAATAATTATTTATATTTATTACTTTAAGTTATGTTAAAACTCAAATATATTTAATTTTATACTCATAACATATAACTTATGATTGCTACTTATTACTTTGATTTATCTATTCATATAGATTTCAAAATTCAACATAATATCCCCATATTATCTTCCAATTTAATATTATTTATTAATGAGAAGAGGGCTATATTATATGCAATTGACAAATCTTTTATTATTAATTGATAAAATTCTTGTAAACCTATGTAATATAAGCACAATAATTGTCTATTATACATAGATCTAGTATATTAAGAATATTGTCAATTAAGAATCCAATGATCTTAGAACCTATACGATGGTCATATTCCCATTCTACACAAGATAAGGCTATTTTATTCTTAATTTATAATATTTTTTAAAATGGGCTTGTGCCTATTATACATATGATAAAAATATTATGCCCATTCTACATAAGTCCAATATACTATGAATATTATATATTAATAATCCAAAATTCATATCTTGCATAAACATAATCCAAATGTATTATTATCTTATTTGATGATATTTTTATGTTTTTGAGAATGGGTATTTTATCATTATACACAAGATAAGAATATTATGATCATTGGTTAAGGCCCAATAGGAAGAATCCACAACCTATTCTACACATGATAACAATATTATGAGCATTGAGTAAGAATTGATCATACTATGCCCATTTTAGAAATGTCTAGTATATTACAAATATTATCAATTAAGATTATGATATTCATATCTTGTTTATAATTGGAATGTGCCCATTATAACCATCTAAAAATATTATGAGCATTGAACAAGAGGTTTTCATATTATGACCAATTTACATAGTTATAACATATTAAGAACCTTATCAATTTAAAATATAATATTCGTATCTTGTTTGGAGTGGGCATGTTCCCATTATACATAAGCTATTAATATTAGATTATTAATTTATAATGGTATTATTTTATGTATAATAGACATGTGTCCATTCTAAAAAAGATAAGACTATTGGATTATTAATTGATAATGTTCTTATTTTGTGTAGAATGGGCATGTGCCCATTCTACACATGATAGAAATATTATGTATTTTGAGCAAGAAGTTCTCATACTATGCTCATTATACATAGGTCTAGTATATTAATAATATTATCAATTAATAATCTAATATTATTATCTTTGTACAACATGCATGTGACCATTCTAAACCATATAATAATATTATGAACATTTTTCAAGTGTTACTCATATTATGTGCAATATACTCAATTATATAATTAATATTAATAACTTAAAAAATTAAGAATTAAATATTCACATTGAATTTTATAATGGGTAGGTGCCTTTTCTAAACAAGCATAGACTATTGGATTCTTAATCGATAATTATCTTATCTTGTGTATTATGGGCATGTGCCTATTCTACACATGATAAAAATAGTATGATTTTTGAACATATTTATAATGGGAATGCACCAATTATACACATGATAACAATATTATAATCATTGATCAATAAGTTCTTGTATTATGCCCTTTCTACATGGGTCTAGTATATTAAGAATATTATCAATTAAGAATCCAATATTCATATATCATGTAGACATAAGATAAGAGTATTTTTATCTTATTTTATGATATTTTTATGTTTATAATGTGTATGTTCCATTATACACAAGATAAAAATATGATGATCATTGGATAAGGTCTAATAGGATGAAATTTCAACCCATTCTAACCATGATAACAATATTTTGAGCTTTGAAGAAGTGTTCATACTATGCCAATTGTATATAGGTATAGTATATTATTAATATTGCATTAATAATATAGTATTATTATCTTGTGTATAATGTTAATGTTCCCATTCTACACCATATAATAATATTATAAGCATTGAGCAAGTCTTTCTCATATTATCCCCAATCGACATAGTTATATCATATTAATAATATTAATAATTAAGATTATAATATTCCTATCTTGTGTAGAATGGTCATGCACCCATTCTACATAAGCTAATAATATTGGATTATTAAATTATAATGTTCTAATTTTGTGTAGAATGTTCATGTAACCATTCTACATGTGATAACAATATTATGAGTTTTGAGTAAGAAGTACTCATACTATGCCCATTATACATGGGTTTAATATATTAAGAATATTATCAATTAATAATATAATATTCCTATATTATTTATAATGGGCATGTGCATATAAGGAAATACACCAAATAATCTAGCCTCGTCACATTTTTAGGTAATTAAATTCCTTATGTAGACAAAATTAGGCAATTTAGGTGATTTCTAGACTTATAATGTGTCATTTGCTAAAAACTTAATAGAATCTTGATTTAGGCATGAAAGTGGTCAAAAAAAAGTTTCTACATATACCATATAAAAATATTATTAACATTAAGAAAGAGGTTCTCATATTATGCTCAATCTATGAAATTATATTATATTAATAAATTTAACAATTAAGAGTTCAATATTTATTTTGAATTTTAAAATGGGCACATGCCCATTATACACAAGCTAAGACTATATATTTTTTAATTGATAATGAACTTATCTTTTGTATAATGGACATGTTCCAATTCTATGCTTGATAACAATATTATGAGTTTTGAGCATCTGTACAATGGGAATGTGCCCATTCTATATAAGATAGGACTATTGATTCTTAATTTATAATATTATTATCTTTTTAAAAATGGGCCTATTCCTATTCTACACAAGATAAAAATATTATGACCATTGAGAAATAAGTTCTCATATTATGCCACCTTTAACACAAGTCTAGTATAATAGGAATATTATCAATTAAGAGTCTAATTTTTCAATATGTTTATAATGGGTAATCATAAAACCAAACATGAATTTTTAATTCCTTGTGTTTTTATTAATAAAATTTGACCCTAAAACATGCTACAAAGAGGTATAAATAGAATGAGTGAGAGATGCCAACTAGTTTCACACCATCCCACCCATAGTCCTTAAATCCCCAAAATTAGTTACAAAAATACAATTCCTAAAAAGGATAATAACAAGTGTGGATCAAAATTATGGACACAATGCTCCCACTTTGGGAACATTAAAACACATACAATCATTACAAACTAGGTATAGCCTATAGGGACCATGTCCTATTTGATTTTGGGCCTCATATGCTACTAATTCCTAGATAATCATATTATATTCCTAATACAACTTGGAAATGTTGATAGACGACTCTCTAAAAGTTACTTCTCCTCATTCTAACAACCTTTTTTGGGTCTTATGAGGGGTCTATAGGCATTCATGACTGTGATGACTTTATTAATGTTGAACATGTCCTACATGGATAAATATAATATGTTACTATCTTCAAATTTGTTTTAGTTTGTGATTTTATTTATAAACACAAACCTAAACCCACTGAGGTGTATTTTAAATTTATTTTTCTTAATGATTATGCCATTAGGATTGAACAATGCAATGTTTTGACCTCTTTGAAATAATTCATAATATTATCTCTATTTTAATCAAATGGGAATATAACTATTGTCATATCCCTAATCCAATCCTCCAAATATATCCTCATATGACCAATAAAGGTTTGATAAAAATTAAGATCCATTAGTGGCATGATTTTCAACCAAGGTAACATGAGCTTTTTAATCACCAATACCTTATTTTTTCATTTAATATCCATTTTGATTATTCCCTATTGGTATTCCTATGGCTTTTGATAGATCACATTTGCTTTCTCTAGAGATTTTGTATCCTCCCCAATAGTGATAAATAATTTATATAGTGCCACTTCAACCTTATCCACTAATTTAAGTGGGAAGGTATTCTTTACTTAAAACTCTAGGGTATTTAATTGCTCTTTTATCTCTTCCATGATTTTATCAATCATGTCATGAGAAATCCTTAACATTGAGACATTATCTCTAACTATGCATTATTACCATATTATAAACATATTTTGGGTTAGAGGGAAAATATACTTCTTTATTTACCACATAATAGGATCTCATTATTAGGTTAACCTTTAAGTCATGATTCTCTTTATTCTACCTGTATCCTTATCAAACTTAAATTAAATATCAAGGTCCCATTTCTATACCATTTTGGGTACATATAGCCCCTTTTCCTAAAGTTTTTCAACTCAATTTACTCTTGGGATAATCCTAAGGGATCTAAATTTACAAAAATAGATGATGCAACTATGGAACTAGATGGTGGAGGCATAGATGAAATGGGGCTAGTATGCAAGTGGGGTTTAGATGGAAGTGAAATATAGAAATAGAGGAGTGGTATAAAAGGATTTGGTGGTGAAAGAATCTATCCATGGTGTCATATGTATCATTATTTACTCTTGTTTTAATTGAATAGAGGGTCTAATGACAAAAGGGAGCTTAATCATCGTCTTAAGAGAGGAGATGGGCCTACCAAATCTAGGGGGAATGAGCATATTATAGTGGAGCCCATGGGGTGGATATTGTTGATGTAGACCCAAGTAGTTTTGGAAAAAATTTGGGCCTTAAAATATAAAAATAGGAAAATAAGGTCTAATTATTAAAGGTTCCATTTTGGAGTTAGTAGTTCCAGTGGGCTTCATATAAATTGGTTTCAATTATGGGATATGCCTAGTTTGAGGACTAGTTGCTTAGGTAGTGGAAATCAAACATGGAGAGATATGAGAATATTGTCCCTTTTATCCATGTCTAGTGTAAACCCTTTTTACATGAAATGTAGGATAATTTTCCATTAGGGGAACACTTGAAACTATGGAGCTTAATAATGAAGAAATATGGGTTGTAAATGTACTAGGGGTAATTGGAAGAGTTAAAACCTATATGGATAGTTTATATTAAAATATATATTAAAATAATTAGAGGCAATAAGTTTTTTGGATGAGTTACAACATGTATTTAAACTAAAAGAGTAGAAACTATAGGGGAAATAGAAAGAATAGGACTAATTTAAAAACCTGGAGTCACTGGGATTATAGGATAAATAGGAAATACAAGGGAGCCCATAGAATATTGGATATAGATGAACCAAAAAATGGAATAATTAACTATGGTATAGAACCTAAATATGTATGGGTAAATATCTAAACTAACATGAAAGGGTGAGCCTCTAGGAATCTCTATTGAGACTCAGGTCCACTTGAAAAATTTAATTTTTTCCTAATTATAGGTAAAATTATCTTTGTTTATGTTCCCACTAAATCAATGGTGGTGAATGAATATGGGTAACTATTTAGGGTATCCCCTACATGATAATATTTATCCTACCAATCTTAGAATGCCTTGGTAGTGTTAAAATTACTAATCATCTCCTCTTCATTAGATGGATTTATGTGATACAACTCATATTCATAAGTCTCATCATGGTAGGTGATGTTAAATTTTTTTTGTATAACATACACATATCTATAAACATTTCCATATGGGTCCCACTACATTTCACCATTGAATAACAAACTGAAGGATGATATATGTTTAGCCATGGATTCCATTGCCATGAAATTCTTATAATCATGATAGATAATGAAAAGTGTAAAAAAAGGGTAGGATTTATTATTCCTACTAAAGTAGTGACCAAAAACACCATTGACATATTGGTAGTTAATTTATTGCTATGCCAATTTGTTAGGCACATATAAGGTAGCTTGAAAAGACCTTGGATTCCCTCTACTATTATCACTATGTAATTTTTGTAATACCAATGCCCCCAATGGATGTGATAGAATCCATTAATCACTTCTAAAAATATTATCCTTTTTAATTCATTATTATAAAAATATAGGAGGGGATAAAAGTGATACAAATATCTTAAATGTAAGTTGTATGGTGATAATTTTAGAGTTTTGAGTAGACTACATACATTTTTTGTTTGAAAGGTATCTAATGTGGGAATGATCCATGATTGAATTTCATAGTTTCATAGGCTATGTCCATAATATAACACATCATAATTTATAAATTTCCTCCAACTCAAACTCAGGACACCTAATTTCTTATGCATAATATGATCACTTCCCCTAGAGCTAGGATTTTATTTCCTTATATATTTATGATGAGAATGGGAACACATAATTTATTCACATGTGCTATATTAGTTTCTTCAAAAAATAAGTTGAGGAGTAGAATGCCAACCTTAAATATATATTTAAAAGTTTTGATTATGTATGTGTTAATTTATTCTTTGTTGACTCATTGACCAAGTCTTCTAGCCAATCCTCTAGAATTTCACTGAGATTTTTATTCTTCATCCACTCATCCATGAAATATCTACCATAAATAATTTTAGGCTTTGGGAGATGGTAATATCCTTTGAAATCATTTGTTGAGATATCATCTATCCAATTATACTAGTATCAGTTTGAAAAAGGTCATTCCTATATGCAAAGAAAATAAACATGTTGTAGAAGAGATCACCACAAGGAAAAAATTATGGTTTCGCCATGGATTTATGGATTCTTGAGTGATGAATGGATGATAATTCATCCAAGAAATCAATTTCTTCCTTAGTGTCTTCATCATTACTAGATGATTTTCACCAATCATCAACTACCTTAAATACCTCATTATAATGCTTAAATATGAAAATTCTATGGATAAACATGGTATCCATGAACTCTTCAAGGTACGTAGGGTTTAAGTAAGATATTTACATTATGAATTTCAAACTAGGATAAAACTAAAAATTAACCTTGAAAATAATGAGATTTATAGGAAATGGCTTAGATTATAATTTATTCATGAGATACTCAAAGCTCCACTAATTATGAATTGAGTAGATAATGGGATTAAAATTAATCTATGTGGAACCCTTTAGTCTTATTTCATGTTCACAATAATGGTGTTGGAAATTCATGGTAGGTGTACTTGAGTTGATGACATTGTTTAAATTAGTTTTAGTTTTTTATTTTTAATTTGGGTTAAATCTTAATTTTATCTTTAAATATATTTTTGGTGATGTGACTTGCCTAGGTGGTGAGATATGACTTAAAAAAATACTTTGAGTGTGGTACACTTTTAACCTATTGGATGCTTTATAATGTGTTGATCATGAACCCAAATTTTAATTTCTTAGAACTTAAAGAACTTTCTGAGTCTACTAAGTGTTATTTGGGTGTCAAGGTGGACATCAAGTAGGTCAAAATGGTGACATTACATTGGTGACATGGTCCTAGATGTACATAATTCTAGGTGCATGAACAATATGGTGGCATGTATTAATTGTTAGACACCTATTGAACAATATTATTGTAACACAATAATTGTCATATTCATGACACATTAGATTTCATAATTAGTTGATATATATTAGGTTATTCCAATATTCAATTGCATTATTTTTTTTGAGAGGTCAGTATGACATGCAACTTATGCTACAAGAGATACCGCATCACCAATATTTGGATGAACAACTAAATAGGTGTCACATTATGAGTAGTCCAAAATAAAATTTGACACTTGAATAAAAACAAATATAAAATTAATTAAAGGTGTGAATTAGATAACTTCATTTGATGCAACAATAGAAATATTATGTGCACTAATAAAAAAGTATTAATTTTATGCCCCATTATACACAAGTCTAGTATATTAAGAATGTCCACATACCCATTCTATAAAAGTCCATAACATTATCAATTAAGAATGCAATAGTCTTAAAGTATTGTGTAGAATGGGAATGTACCCATTCTAAATGATATATAAATATTATGAGCATTAATAAACAATTTCTCATATTATGCCCATTCTACATAGATATAGTATATTAAGAATATTATCAATTAATAATCAAATGTTCCTATCTTATGCAGACTGGGCATGGGCACATAATAAAAAATCTAATATTAATCATATTTTTAATTGATAACATTCTTGTCTTATGTAGGATGGGGATTTACACATTCTACATAAGATAACAATATTATGAACATTGAGTAATAAGTTCTCATATTATGTCTGATTTTACATTTTGAAGGGATTGAATACAAAAATTATACCAGGAGGATGGAAACTATCATACCATAGCATATAACAACCATAAATGCCATTCACTTTATTAATTTTTCTTCATGAAACTCAAAGAAAGGAACAAAAATGGATAGTCAAAATTAAAATATGTGTCTATTGACATTTTGTATTATATTTAGTCTTAACAATGAATTAAAATAATGTATCCTGAATTGAGAGTATATTCTAATAAATACACATGTATTTAATAATTATGAAGCAATAAAAAGTGAAATATACATCATTATCTATTTTACACATTGTTGATGTTTTATTTGATCATGCTTAGTTTAGGAATATGTTATATTAATGTAACAAGGATATTTTTATAATGACATCAATAAAAACTACTTGGGGGGGGGGTGTAAATGGTATAAAGTATAATGAAATAAATTAACAAAATATTAGTGCAAGGATTAGTGATAAGAAGGATACATAATGTTGATAATATAAATAGATAAATAAGATAGGACATAAATCAAGTAAAAGGAAAGAAAGGGAAAAAGGTATAAAGTAGAGCTAAAAAAGAAAGAAGAGAAGAAATAAAGAGGAGTGGAGAATAAAAATAAAGAGAATAACATAAAATAATAATACTAAGTAGAAGTAAAGGGGAATATTAGGACATATAATAAGTAATTAATGAAAATAACATAAGCAAAATAAAGAATAATAACATAAAAGAAATAATCAGACATGAAAAATGGAAAAATAAATATTAAAAAGAGAGGAGAGAATGAGAAAATGGGGTTTAAAAAATGAAAATACAAAGTCAGAATCAAGTGGAGTTTCTTTAAAAAAGGGCAATTAAAATTTTAAAAGAAAATATAATATAGAATAATAAGAGACAACATAAAATTTATAATCATGGAAACTATTTGGAGGAACATAAAAAATGGTAAACCAATGCATAATAAGGTAATGATGGAAGTTTTTTTTCTAAAATTAATCATGTTTTTTTATCAATTTTTTTTTAAAATGTAATCATGTAAATTTTGTACATTCCCAATACTATGAGTTTAACCCATGGCACACTTATACCTTTTGGATGATTTTTTTACATCATATGTTTCCACTACAATTTACATCCCATACATTTATCATATCCATCTTTAACAAGTGAAATACATGATTTGTCACTCAAATACAACTGACCTATGAGTGGGTGGTGCAAATTCCATAGAATATTGTGTCAGATAATTTAGCTATCATGGGTTATTCTAATTAAAAACTTGGTATTTATCCTTTTAAATTTGTTTATAGCCTATGGTATCCCCTATTTTTGATGTCATGATTTGTCATTAGGTGATTTCTTATTCATTGAGTCCTTAAGTTATGTTAAGGTGTTAAATGTCTAGTCCATGTCCAAGAGTCATGACCCTTAGTTTCATAGTCAATCTCCATGGTCTAAGTCTTGCCATGAAACACTTAACATTGTTTAAGGTAACTTTAACAATGTTAAGGTTATTTTTCAATTCTAATTTTATTCTTGGTCCAGGTTGTGACATGGTTGACATTGTCAGGAATCTAGAACAACAAACATGCTCTGACACCACTCGTTAGGATCTTGCTCCTCAGAAAGAGCACAGTATGATTACCAAATATAAGCAATTGAATATGCAGAAATAACCAGAAACACAAGTAACTAGAATTCACCAATAGCATAGAATATGAGAGACAATACACTATCTTGTATTAACACTATACAGAAAAGAATACATCAAAGAGCCGCCACACTCTTTCACCTTACAGAGATTCACCACACCTCAAGTGTACAATAATTCTTCTCACACACACTCTCCTACACAAAAACGGTCCCAACAACCAACTCACACATAGAATTGGTGTTCACCTCACCAACCAGTCAGTAATAACCCTGCCGGTACACCAAGCACTTCAAGCTGATCTCTCATGAACCTGCAACCTGCAATTCAAAGACCAAACTTACATGTAGATCCCCAATGAGCTTGCAACAACCTGCAACTCACAGATCTTACAAATAGAAGGAACTCTTCCTTTCTATCTCATGCCTTAAACAATACATGCTAATGGGTCTATAAATAGATCCCTAACTCAAACACTAACTTAGACTCTTAATTTAGACAATTATCCTCGCAGCCCAAGACTCTGGCTGGTCTTGACATGCAAACTCAAAGTTCACTTAACTAACTGTTCGTGAAATGAACACTTCGGGAACACACAGGCGACCGACGCCGGTCCCTGCTGGTCTGGTTCTGCCGACGTCGGCCGACTTCCTGCCGTCGCCGGTGGCCTTCTGCACTCGTCTCTGCCGACGTCGGTCCTGCTGCCGACGCCGGTTCCTATAGAACTCAGCAACCATCTGTTCCTTAGTTTGCAAAGGTTGAAGCTTTTAGCTCCACAACCTAACAATCTCCCACTTGGAGATAAACAACTGCAACCTATACCTATACCTGTACACCGTCTAGTTTGTTTCCTTGGCTTTGTATCCCTCCTCAAGATCACTCTTGAAGACCAACCACCACAAAATCTGTGGTGCAAAATCTGTCATCCAAATTACCTGCCACATCCGCATCTACAACCATGTAGAAAAAGAACTTGACCCTGCATAGCATGTGCACCTGCTGCTGGTCCCACTGAACTGCCCTTCAGTATTACTCTCCCGGATTGACTCCAAACTTGTGACAACTCCCACTACTTGGGAAAACTCAGGTTTAGTACATACCATGCACTCAACCTCATTATGTGAATCAAGACACCTGTTCTGTGAACTGTCTAACCATCGGCGTGCTAACCGGCTTCACACAATCATCCTGAAACAAAGTCAACAAGACCTCCATGTCTCTAGAACACACTCATGCCAAAGAATCTTGCTACTCCCAGATTCTCCATGACAAACACCTGAACTAGCTTTACCTTTAGTTCAGCAATACCTGTATATGTAACCCTACAACAAGCACATCATACAGAAAAATAGGATAATGTAGCTAATATTATCCAACCTGGTAAAGAGAAACACAATGATCAAACCTCCATTGCCCTGCATCTAATACAAGATCATATACCCTGATCTTCCATCTCACGTATCCATTTCCGCTCTTCTTCATCCTCAACATCCATTCGTCTCTCAGTGCTTACTTCCAGCTGGCAACACTACCCAAAACACCTGTTTGGTTCTCCTCCAAGGAATCACATCCTCATCCATGCCAAGCTCCCACTGTTTCCTGGATCTACCTGTTCTGCTTCTTCAACAACTTCCTGGTCCTATGCCATAAGTGAGCAACAAGTAGTGTAAAGAAGGGAAATGATGAATTTAAGAACTTACTTACACCTTCAGTCCTCCATATGGGCGCTTGAGATCCATGACAACTCGCTGTCCACCCAAAATTCGTCTCAGTAACTGATGCCGGTCACATCTCAGTCTACAGCCGACCGATGTCGGTTCCCTGCGACTGCCTCCCTGTCGACGTCGATTTCCCCTGGCCGATGCCGATCTCTTTCCTGCCCTGAGTCACCGACGTCGGGCTGCACATAGCCGACGTCGGTCCCTGTCTGGACACCGACGCCAGTTTTCCTGTCGACGTCGGTCTCTGTGTTTTTCTTGTGAGACCTGACTTTTTCTTGTGAGCTCTTTTTGGATCAAAACCTTGTCCAAATCACCCTTGCTCTGCTCAGAATTCCTCTGCACCTTATGCTGAACTCTATCCGTCACTTTCTCCTTGAAAACCAAGGCTTTCCCGTTCTTGTCACTAACATCGGATTCCTCAAGAAACCTCACCTTCTTCTTCTGCATATAGAAACCATGATCCATGCCTTCCAAATCCGAAAGCATACTCTTTGACTCAAGAACCAGCATCTCCTTCTTATCTATGTGACCAAGCCTATCAAGCCACATCTCTGAATCTACAGCTAAAGTAGATAACCCAGAAAGAGAATCAGTAAAACAAGTAGATAGATAAAGCGTACCTACTTTCTTACCTCTAGCTATAACAAGTGTACCCTTGGTAACCTTCCAAGAGTCCGCTGTGAGAGTTACTGTGCAACCCTCTTCACCCAAACTTCTAACAGAAATCAGATTTCGCTTCAGAACTGGGACATGCATGACCTCCTTTAACACCCATGTGTCACCTGTCTGCAATTTCAGCTTCACTTTGCCTTTGCCAACAATCTGACAAGACTTGCCATCCCCTACACAAATTTCTCCAAAGTCTCCCTGGACATACTCATGAAAAAATTCTCTATATGGAGATGCATGAAAAGATGCACCAGAATCTAATACCCAAGATTCTACTTTATCCAGAGAACATACCAGAGCATCTTGTGCAACGTAACCTGCAACATCTGCTTCTTCTCCATGTTCTTCATGATGATCTTCACCCGATCTGCAATCTCTCTTTAAGTGCCCTTGCTTTCCACATTTCCAGCAGGTTATTCTGCCATACCTGGACTTGGATCTTTTGCCTATCTTCGACCTTGATCTCCCACGCTCTGTCCTCTCTCTTGGCCTTCCTCTTCCTTCAACACTCAAAGCATCTCCAGATGATTCACCTGTGCTTTTCCTGCGTATCTCTTCATTCAAGATCACACTCACAACATCATCCACTTTTAAGACTTTTGAAGGAGACACAGTATTAGAAACTGCCATTACCAAACCTTCCCAACTTTCAGGTAATGAACACAAGATTAAGAGAGCTCTAAGTTCATCATCAAATACAATATTAACTGAACTTAACTAGTTTACCAAACCATGGAAATCACTAAGATGGCTATGAACAGATCCACCTTCCAACATTTGCAAATTAAATAAACGCTTCATAAGAAATACCTTGTTTGAAGCCGAGGGTTTTTCATACAAATTTGCCAAAGATTTCATCAACTCCACCGTTGTCTTACACTGTGATAAGCTGGAAATCATAGATGAATCAAGACTCAATCTAACAGATCCCAGAGCCTTTCGATCAAGAACCTCCCATTCTTCATCTTTCATATCCAAGGGTTTGCTAGCAACCCCACCCAACGGTAAGTACAAATCTTTCTGATACAGATAGTCCTCAATCTGCATCCTCCATAATTGGTAGTTCTTGCCATTAAACTTTTCCATTCGTAGTTGACTATTTTCTGCCATTGCTCAACTCCCACTCAAACAGAAACCCTGTGAGTACCTGTAATCAAAACACACTACCCAGATCGACACCAATCTGTTAGTATCCCAACCAAAAGCTCTGATACCACTTGTCAGGAATCTAGAACAACAAACATGCTCTGACACCACTCGTTAGGATCTTGCTCCTCAGAAAGAGCACAGTATGATTACCAAATATAAGCAATTGAATATGCGGAAATAACCAGAAACATAAGTAACTAGAATTCACCAATAGCACAGAATATGAGAGACAATACACTATCTTGTATTAACACTATACAGAAAAGAATACATCAAAGAGCCGCCACACTCTTTCACCTTACAGAGATTCGCCACACCTCAAGTGTACAGTAATTCTTCTCACACACACTCTCCCACACAAAAACGGTCCCAACAACCAACTCACACACAGAATTGGTGTTCACCTCACCAACCAGTCAGTAATAACCCTGCCGGTACACCAAGCACTCTATAGCACTTCAAGCTGATCTCTCATGAACCTGCAACCTACAATTCAAAGACCAAACTTACATGTAGATCCCCAATGAGCTTGCAACAACCTGCAACTCACAGATCTTACAAATAGAAGGAACTCTTCCTTTCTATCTCATGCCTTAAACAATACATGCCAATGGGTCTATAAATAGATCCCTAACTCAAACACTAACTTAGACTCTTAATTTAGACAATTATCCTCACAGCCCAAGACTCTGGCTGGTCTTGACATGCAAACTCAAAGTTCACTTAACTAACTATTCGTGAAATGAACACTTCGGGAACACACAGGCGACCGACGCCGGTCCCTGCTGGTCTGGTTCTGTCGACGTCGGCCGACTTTCTGCCGTCGCCGGTGGCCTTCTACACTCGTCTCTGTCGACGTCGGTCCTTCTGCCGACGCCGGTTCCTATAGAACTCAACAACCATCTGTTCCTTAGTTTGCAAAGGTTGAAGCTTTTAGCTCCACAACCTAATAATCTCCCACTTGGAGATAAACAGCTGCAACCTGTACCTGTACCTGTACACCGTCTAGTTTGTTTCCTTGGCTTTGTATCCCTCCTCAAGATCACTCTTGAAGACCAACCACCACAAAATCTGTGGTGCAAAATCTGTCATCCAAATTACCTGCCACATCCGCATCTACAACCATGTAGAAAAAGAACTTGACCCTGCATAGCATGTGCACCTGCTACTGGTCCCACTGAACTGCCCTTCAGTATTACTCTCCCGGATTGACTCCAAACTTGTGACAACTCCCACTGCTTGGGAAAACTCAGGTTTAGTACATACCATGCACTCAACCTCATTATGTGAATCAAGACACCTGTTTTGTGAACTGTCTAACCATCGGCGTGCTAACCGGCTTCACACAATCATCCTGAAACAAAGTCAACAAGACCTCCATGTCTCTAGAACACACTCATGCCAAAGAATCTTGCTGCTCCCAGATTCTCCATGACAAACACCTGAACTAGCTTTACCTTTAGTTCAGCAATACCTGTATATGTAACCCTACAACAAGCACATCATACTGAAAAATAGGATAATGTAGCTAATATTATCCAACCTAGTAAAGAGAAACACAATGATCAAACCTCCATTGCCCTGCAGCTAATACAAGATCATATACCCTGATCTTCCATCTCACGTATCCATTTCCGCTCTTCTTCATCCTCAACATCCATTCGTCTCTCAGTGCTTACTTCCAGCTGGCAACACTACCCAAAACACCTGTTTGGTTCTCCTCCAAGGAATCACATCCTCATCCATGCCAAGCTCCCATTGTTTCCTGGATCTACCTGTTCTGCTTCTTCAACAACTTCCTGGTCCTATGCCATAAGTGAGCAACAAGTAGTGTAAAGAAGGGAAATGACGAATTTAAGAACTTACTTACACCTTCAGTCCTCCATATGGGCACTTGAGACTCCATGACAACTCGCTGTCCACCCAAAATTCATCTCAGTAACCGATGCCGGTCACATCTCAGTCTACAGCCGACCGATGTCAGTTCCCTGTGACTGCCTCCCTATCGACGTCGGTTTCCCCTGGCTGACGCTGATCTCTTTCCTGCCCTGAGTCACCGACGTCGGGCTGCACATAGCCGACGTCGGTCCCTGTCTGGACACCGACGCCGGTTTTCCTGCCGACGTCGGTCTCTGTGTTTTTCTTGTGAGACCTGACTTTTTCCCGTGAGCTCTTTTTGGATCAAAACCTTGTCCAAATCACCCTTGCTCTGCTCAGAATTCCTCTGCACCTTATGCTGAACTCTGTCCGTCACTTTCTCCTTGAAAACCAAGGCTTTCCCGTTCTTGTCACTAACATCGGATTCCTCAAGAAACCTCACCTTCTTCTTCTGCATACAGAAACCACGATCCATGCCTTCCAAATCCGAAAGCATACTCTTTGACTCAAGAACTAGCATCTCCTTCTTATCTATGTGACCAAGCCTATCAAGCCACATCTCTGAATCTACAGCTGAAGTAGATAACCCAGAAAGAGAATCAGTAAAACAAGTAGATAGATAAAGCGTACCTACTTTCTTACCTCTAGCTATAACAAGTGTACCCTTGGTAACCTTCCAAGAGTCCGTTGTGAGAGTTACTGTGCAACCCTCTTCACCCAAACTTCTAACAGAAATCAGATTTCGCTTCAGAACTGGGACATGCATTATCTCCTTTAACACCCATGTGTCACCTGTCTGCAATTTCAGCTTCACTTTGCCTTTGCCAACAATCTGACAAGACTTGCCATTCCCTACACAAATTTCTCCAAAGTCTCCCTGGACATACTCATGAAAAAATTCTCTATGTGGAGATGCATGAAAAGAGGCACCAGAATCTAATACCCAAGATTCTACTTTATCCAGAGAACATACTAGAGCATCCTGTGCAACGTAACCTGTAACATTTGCTTCTTCTCCATGTTCTTCATGATGATCTTCACCCGATCTGCAATCTCTCTTTAAGTGCCCTTGCTTTCCACATTTCCAGCAGGTTATTCTGCCATACCTGGACTTGGATCTTTTGCCTATCTTCGACCTTGATCTCCCACGCTCTGTCCTCTCTCTTGGCCTTCCTCTTCCTTCAACACTCAAAGCATCTCCAGATGATTCACCTGTGCTTTTCCTGCGTATCTCTTCATTCAAGATCACACTCACAACATCATCCACTTTTAAGACTTTTTAAGGAGACACAGTATTAGAAACTGCCATTACCAAACCTTACCAACTTTCAGGTAATGAACACAAGATTAAGAGAGCTCTAAGTTCATCATCAAATACAATATTAACTGAACTTAACTGGTTTACCAAACCATGGAAATCACTAAGATGGCTATGAACAGATCCACCTTCCAACATTTGCAAATTAAATAAACGCTTCATAAGAAATACCTTGTTTGAAGCCGAGGGTTTTTCATACAAATTTGCCAAAGATTTTATCAACTCCATCATTGTCTTACACTGTGATAAGCTGGAAATCACAGATGAATCAAGACTCAATCTAACAGATCCCAGAGCCTTCTGATCAAGAACCTCCCATTCTTCATCTTTCATATCCAAGGGTTTGCTAGCAACCCCACCCAACGGTAAGTACAAATCTTTCTGATACAGATAGTCCTCAATCTGCATCCTCCATAATTGGTAGTTCTTGCCATTAAACTTTTCCATTCATAGTTGACTATTTTCTGCCATTGCTCAACTCCCACTCAAACAGAAACCCTGTGAGTACCTGTAATCAAAACACACTACCCAGATCTACACCAATCTGTTAGTATCCCAACCAAAAGCTCTGATACCACTTGTCAGGAATCTAGAACAACAAACATGCTCTGACACCACTCGTTAGGATCTTGCTCCTCAGAAAGAGCACAGTATGATTACCAAATATAAGCAATTGAATATGTGGAAATAACCAGAAACACAAGTAACTAGAATTCACCAATAGCACAGAATATGAGAGATAATACACTATCTTGTATTAACACTATACAGAAAAGAATACATCAAAGAGCCGCCACACTCTTTCACCTTATAGAGATTTGCCACACCTCAAGTATACAGTAATTCTTCTCACACACACTCTCCTACACAAAAATGGTCCCAACAACCAACTCACACATAGAATTGGTGTTCACCTCACCAACCAGTCAGTAATAACCCTGCCGGTACACCAAGCACTCTATAGCACTTCAAGCTGATCTCTCATGAACCTGTAACCTGCAATTCAAAGACCAAACTTACATGTAGATCCCCAATGAGCTTGCAACAACCTGCAACTCACAGATCTTACAACTAGAAGGAACTCTTCCTTTCTATCTCATGCCTTAAACAATACATGCCAATGGGTCTATAAATAGATCCCTAACTCAAACACTAACTTAGACTCTTAATTTAGACAATTATCCTCGCAGCCCAAGACTCTGGCTGGTCTTGACATGCAAACTCATCGTTCACTTAACTAATTGTCCGTGAAACGAACACTTTGGGAACACACAGGCGACCGACGCCGGTCCCTGCTGGTCTAGTTCTGCCGACGTCGGCCGACTTCCTGCCGTCACCGGTGGCCTTCTGCACTCGTCTCTGCCGACGTCGGTCCTGCTGCTGACGCCGGTTCCTGTAGAACTCAGCAACCATCTGTTCCTTAGTTTGCAAAGGTTGAAGATTTTAGCTCCACAACCTAACAATCTCCCACTTGGAGATAAACAGCTGCAACCTGTACCTATACCTGTACACCATCTAGTTTGTTTCCTTGGCTTTTTATCCCTCCTCAAGATCACTCTTGAAGACCAACCACCACAAAATCCGTGGTGCAAAATTTGTCATCCAAATTACCTGCCACATCCGCATCTAAAACCATGTAGAAAAAGAACTTGACCCTGCATAGCATGTGCACCTGCTGCTGGTCCCACTGAACTGCCCTTCAGTATTACTCTCCCAGATTGACTCCAAACTTGTGACAACTCCCACTGCTTGGGAAAACTTAGGTTTAGTACATACCATGCACTCAACTTCATTATGTGAATCAAGACACCTGTTCTATGAACTGTTTAACCATCGGCGTGCTAACCGGCTTCACACAATCATCCTAAAACAAAGTCAACAAGACCTCCATGTCTCTAGAACACACTCATGCCAAAGAATCTTGCTGCTCCCAGATTCTCCATGATAAACACCTGAACTAGCTTTACCTTTAGTTCAGCAATACCTGTATATGTAACCCTGCAATAAGCACATCATACAGAAAAATAGGATAATGTAGCTAATATTATCCAACCTGGTAAAGAGAAACACAATGATCAAACCTCCATTGCCCTGCAGCTAATACAAGATCATATACCCTGATCTTCCATCTCACGTATCCATTTCCGCTCTTCTTCATCCTCAACATCCATTCGTCTCTCAGTGCTTACTTCCAGCTGGCAACACTACCCAAAACACCTATTTGGTTCTCCTCCAAGGAATCACATCCTCATCCATGCCAAGCTCCCACTGTTTCCTGGATCTACCTGTTCTGCTTCTTCAACAACTTCTTGGTCCTATGCCATAAGTGAGCAACAAGTAGTGTAAAGAAGGGAAATGACAAATTTAAGAACTTACTTACACCTTCAGTCCTCCATATGGGTGCTTGAGACTCCATGACAACTCGCTGTCCACCTAAAATTTGTCTCAGTAACCGATGCCGGTCACATCTCAGTCTACAGCCAACCGATGTCAGTTCTCTGCGACTGCCTCCCTGTCGACGTCAGTTTCCCCTGGCCGACGCCGATCTCTTTCCTGCCCTGAGTCACCGACGTCGGGCTGCACATAGCCGACGTCGGTCCCTGTCTGGACACCGACGCCGATTTTCCTGCCGACGTCAGTCTCTGTGTTTTTCTTGTGAGACCTAATTTTTTCCCGCGAGCTCTTTTTGGATCAAAACCTTGTCCAAATCACCCTTGCTCTGCTCAGAATTCCTCTGCACCTTATGCTGAACTCTGTCTGTCACTTTCTCCTTGAAAACCAAGGCTTTCCCATTCTTGACACTAACATCGGATTCCTCAAGAAACCTCACCTTCTTCTTCTGCATACAGAAACCATGATTCATGCCTTCCAAATCCGAAAGCATACTCTTTGACTCAAGAACCAGCATCTCCTTCTTATCTATGTGACCAAGCCTATCAAGCCACATCTCTGAATCTACAGCTGAAGTAGATAACCCAGAAAGAGAATCAGTAAAACAAGTAGATAGATAAAGCGTACCTACTTTCTTACCTCTAGCTATAACAAGTGTACCCTTGGTAACCTTCCAAGAGTCCACTGTGAGAGTTACTGTGCAACCCTCTTCACCCAAACTTCTAACAAAAATCAGATTTCACTTCAGAACTGGGACATGCATGACCTCCTTTAACACCCATGTGTCACCTGTCTACAATTTCAGCTTCACTTTGCCTTTGCCAACAATCTGACAAGACTTTCCATCCCCTACACAAATTTCTCCAAAGTCTCCCTGGACATACTCATGAAAAAATTCTCTATGTGGAGATGCATGAAAAGAGGCACCAGAATCTAATACCCAAGATTCTACTTTATCCAGAGAACATACCAGAGCATCCTGTGCAACGTAACCTGCAACATCTGCTTCTTCTCCATGTTCTTCATGATGATCTTCACCCGATCTGCAATCTCTCTTTAAGTGCCCTTGCTTTCCACATTTCCAGCAGGTTATTCTGCCATACCTGGACTTGGATCTTTTGCCTATCTTCGACCTTGATCTCCCACGCTCTGTCCTCTCTCTTGGCCTTCCTCTTCTTTCAACACTCAAAGCATCTCCAGATGATTCACCTGTGCTTTTCCTGCGTATCTCTTCATTCAAGATCACACTCACAACATCATCCACTTTTAAGACTTTTGAAGGAGACACAGTATTAGAAACTGCCATTACCAAACCTTCCCAACTTTCAGGTAATGAACACAAAATTAAGAGAGCTCTAAGTTCATCATCAAATACAATATTAACTGAACTTAACTGGTTTACCAAACCATGGAAATCACTAAGATGGCTATGAACAGATCCACCTTCCAACATTTGCAAATTAAATAAACGCTTCATAAGAAATACCTTGTTTGAAGCTGAGGGTTTTTCATACAAATTTGCCAAAGATTTCATCAACTCCACCATTGTCTTACACTGTGATAAGCTAGAAATCACAGATGAATCAAGACTCAATCTAACAGATCCCAGAGCCTTCCGATCAAGAACCTCCCATTCTTCATCTTTCATATCCAAGGGTTTGCTAGCAACCCCACCCAATGGTAAGTACAAATCTTTTTGATACAGATAGTCCTCAATCTGCATCCTCCATAATTGGTAGTTCTTGCCATTAAACTTTTCCATTCGTAGTTGACTGTTTTCTGCCATTGCTCAACTCCCACTCAAACAGAAACCCTGTGAGTACCTGTAATCAAAACACACTACCCAGATCTACACCAATCTGTTAGTATCCCAACTAAAAGCTCTGATACCACTTGTCAGGAATCTAGAACAACAAACATGCTCTGACACCACTCGTTAGGATCTTGCTCCTCAGAAAGAGCACAGTATGATTACCAAATATAAGCAATTGAATATGCGGAAATAACCAGAAACACAAGTAACTAGAATTCACCAATAGCACAGAATATGAGAGACAATACACTATCTTGTATTAACACTATACAGAAAAGAATACATCAAAGAGCCGCCACACTCTTTCACCTTACAGAGATTCACCACACCTCAAGTGTACAGTAATTCTTCTCACACACACTCTCCTACACAAAAACGGTCCCAACAACCAACTCACACACAGAATTGGTGTTCACCTCACCAACCAGTCAGTAATAACCCTACCGGTACACCAAGCACTCTATAGCACTTCAAGCTGATCTCTCATGAACCTGCAACCTACAATTCAAAGACCAAACTTACATGTAGATCCCCAATGAGCTTGCAACAACCTGCAACTCACAGATCTTACAACTAGAAGGAACTCTTCCTTTCTATCTCATGCCTTAAACAATACATGCCAATGGGTCTATAAATAGATCCCTAACTCAAACACTAACTTAGACTCTTAATTTAGACAATTATCCTCGCAGCCCAAGACTCTGGCTGGTCTTGACATGCAAACTCATCGTTCACTTAACTAACTGTCCGTGAAATGAACACTTTGGGAACACACAGGCGACCGACGCCGGTCCCTGCTGGTCTGGTTTTGCCGACGTCGGCCGACTTCCTTCCGTCGCCGGTGGCCTTCTGCACTCGTCTCTGCCGATGTCGGTCCTGCTGTCGATGCCGGTTCTTGTAGAACTCAGCAACCATCTGTTCCTTAGTTTGCAAAGGTTGAAGCTTTTAGCTCCACAACCTAACAGACATGATAAATCATCAAGATGGCATGATGATCATAGTGAGCAAGTGGATGAAGAGGTAAAACTATGAGAAATAAACATTTAAATCCCATGTTTTGGAGAAGTTAAGGTAATTTGAGAAGGTTAAGGCTCATTTTTTCAATGTTAAAGTGAATTCACTAAAGAAAAATAAGAATGATGTGTTATACCATGCAAAGATAGGTCACTTGAGGCCATGTAACATTAATGAAAGATGATTTCATACTCCTTAGGGTCTTTACAAGCTTCTAAAGGTGTAAAAAACATACATTTATAATGTATATAAATTTTGAAATTCCTTTATTCACTATTTCAAACCCCACATATAACATGATGCATGTTGAATGGCAAGAGTAAACATGTAAAAGAGGTTTTTTACATTAATTTATATTTTTGTAGGGCATGAATACTTCCATATAACCTATAAAATAAGTTAAAATAGAAGATCATAATAAATAAGGCTCTTGAGAGTAGTTCAAGAGAAGGTTTATGTAAAGGTTTTCAATCTGGTCATAGCCTCTAAGCTTCTTTATAACCATATATATGATCCTTAGAACCAAATCAAGCTTGTATAGGGTTACGAAGAGCCAAAACAAGGATAAAACTTTTTAAGTTCTTCCTTAGGTCCTTTGCAAGCCTGAGAGTGCTCATTTATTAACAATGGTTCATGAACAAGAGGGTGAGTTTCATTAAATTCTCTTAAGGAAATATAGGGGACTCTATGCACTTAAAATTCCATGTATTTTTTTAGAGTTTTAGAGGATATAAATTATGAACATTTTCTAACAAGAAAAGTTCTCTAAAACCCCTTCAAAATCCCTTTAGCTTGGTTTTCTCTCTCTAAATGTATTTTGGAGATCATTAGTGGAAATTAAAAGTTGGTGGATCTCTATCAAGGTCTAATAGACCCTCATACATAATTAATAAGCAATTCTACAAGCATGGAGAGGTAAACAATGAAGTTATAGCCTATAGGTGTGAGAACGAGAAGTTTCATGCTCTCATACACAAGTTGAAGAAGATTTTGTGTTTCTATAAAGAATATTCAAGTTATGATAAGGTTACTAATACCTTATCAGCCTTTATAGGATATATTTTGATCCTTTTAAACATCATATTCTTCATCAAGATTATTTGTAGACATAGAATCATCATCCTCAACTATATGCCAAAATAATTGAGTGAATGCATGAGGTTGGGTGATCATTCCATAAAGATGGAGAGAATGTATTAATAAAATTTAGGAGTGTTAAATCATTTCAATTACTCTTCTTACACCATATCAAATCCAAAAATCATATTCATGCTAAATTGAAATGCCCATGTATAGGTTTGTGTTGTTAAATATGTTTTGTGTCCATTGCTCTTAAATGAAAATATCTAGTGTTGAAGATATTAGTGAAATATGGTGATTTAGATATGGGCTTAATAATATCCTCAAAAATTTAAATTTTTTTCTTAACTTTAATTAAGCCTAAATTATTTCAATAGAATGGTTGGTCATGATCCAAAAATAGACAGTCAAACATCTATAGGTGGACTATGTAACCTCCTTAAGGACTTAAAGATTCATAAATTTTGTAAATTTCCTTAGTTGAAAGGATTATCAAACATGTAAACAATCCTCATCATGTTATAATGAGTAAGTGTTAGCAACCCAAGTTGCACCCTCTTGACTCCTTGGATGATTAAGATAGTTGAATAAAACTCTCATATCATCTAAGAAGAATTTAAATATTCTTTGATTAACCCTATGTATCACCACTTATACCTTTTAATCATCCTCCATCTATGAACTCATCTACCTTACTTGACTAGGCCACTTAGACTAACTCCACAGACTAACTATTTATAAGAAGTTAACAAAGATACCTATAGGAAGAATCATGAACAATTCAAGATTTGGAGGAGTGTTTTAAAAAAAAAAAAAACTTTTCCCATGGTTTAGAATTCTTTATTAGGTCTTATACCCATTTTATACTCAAAACCCTATAAATTTGCATTTTTTGGAGGTGTCTGTACAATCAGGTACTAAGGACATGAGCTATCTTGAGTGGGCAACATGTTCTAAGTGTTAGTTAAGTGATTTATGCCTTTTTAGATGCATTTTTCACTAAATATTTATAATTGAGGTTAAGTGTGATTAAGACTCTTTATGATGGTTCATAGAGGTTAGGGACTAAACCTTTGAATAAATTACACTAAATACATGTTAATAGACCCATATACCTATCATGAAGTGTTTGTATCCCCATGGAAATTATCCATACAATTGTGAGCATTTGAAAGTGCTTCTTGGGTGAGAAATATGCCTCTTAGGGTGTTTATAGACCAAAAAAGGGCAACCATGGGAACTCTTATAGAATCAAAGTGACCAAAAGTTCCTTAAACATCATGATAATCCTTTTCAAGAAGGTTTAAAGTGTTATTGATTCTCAATTGGCTATCTACTCTAATTTCTAGTGACACTATCCTACAGGATGTGTTAGAATAGTCCATCTACACATATAAATATTGAGCTTTGGCCTTAACCCTAGTGTTGTGAGGCACCCTTGCATTGTTTTCAACCTAAAGATTACCTCAGAGGTCCCATAGAGCAACAATATTGGCTTGGTTAAGACTCTTGACCTATGATGAATGCATATAACTCCTAGTTTCAACATCTTTATTTATATTCAAATATAACCAGTATGGAGGTCCATATAGATGACTGTTATAGGGCCATTTATAAGATTCAGGACCCATTCTCCATTCTTAACCTCATGATGTACCCTAACACTTCCCATTTATCTATTCTTAGGCTTAAATTAGTTATTATCAAGGCTTTTTTGTATATTCTAACACCTATACATGCTAACTAATGAGTTTTCATGATTCTTAAAATAATTGAGGAAACCTTAAATCTCATTTTAGGGTCAAACAATCCCATATAGATGTGTTTTTGGGCAAAAATCCACCATTAGGTAGTTTATAGATTTTAGGTAGGGTTTAGGATGTCCACTATATTAAAGATGGTTCATATCATATGGACATATAAACTAGAACCAATTTCTATGAACCTTTAGTGCATTTTATCCCTTCATCTTCCCTTAATAGCTTGGGGTCCCATGCGGAGGGTGTGTGGAGAGAGGAGAATTGAAAGGTGACATTTGGGCTCTTTACTAGCCAATTTCCACATGTTATTTTCTTAAAGATCATTCATAAAAGTTATCCCATCAATGCCTATAATTCATACATGTATTTTTAGTCCATAGGGAGACTTAAATTTACCCAAAGGCCCTGGGTCTGATCTTCTTAGTGGTGAAGTGTATGAACATTTGAAGTTGAATCTCGAGCTGACTATATTAGGGTTTTGAGGCTTGAGTAGTGTTTTAAGCTTATTCTAATCTTTTACTTTCTTATTTCCACTTAAAATCTCTTATTAATGACTTGAAATGGTTTTCCATCTCTCCCATGGCCATAAACCTTGTTAGAATGGCTTGGGGAAGCTTCAAGATGATAATAGGGTGTATGACCAAGCTTGAAGTTTGTTTACATTATCCTATTCTCAAGGGAATCTGACTGTAACTCTAATTTTTTTCTTCCTTTGGGAGATGTATGAAGGCCTTCACTATCATATTTAACTATTTCAAAAACACTTGTGGATCCTAATCTACTTGCAATCCCTTCATAACATGAAATTACACACCTAACCTAGAATTGACCATCACAGACTAGGCTAGGTCTAAGAAAAAATAGTGGGTATAAACAACCATTTTTACTAAGTTTTAAGTCTTGTTCATGCCTATAGATACCTCAAACAACCATTTTGTCCTAACTAGTTGTAGGTTGCTTGTGACTCTGAGTGGTTAGTAACATGAGGGTTCTTAAGGACTTTGTCCTTTGTGTATTTGGATGTTCATGGTGATAAGATGTCAATAATATGTATTAGGGATAGATATACTACTAGATAGTAATTTACAATCATCTTTTCCTTTGCATATCTTCCCCTTCTTAGACTTAAGGTTTATACCTAAGTAGGCTTGTGTTACCCTCAGGCCTGAGTTTGATATATTTTTGCCTTTTAGATGGAGTGATCATTGATATTTTTACTATTCCTCAGTGTGAACCTTACCTCTCATTTTATGAATGCTTCCTCTTACCATAATCAAGATGTGGTTCTTCATATGTGTTAATAATGTTGTACGCATTCACTCACATATGTTAACTATCTATAGGGGTCTGTGAGATGAGTTTTTGAGGGAGTGAAGTGTTTGGATCCATTTGAAATCTCTTAGTGATATTATCTCACATTATCCTCTATCTATCCAAGGTGTCCATTATCTATATAATACCACTTATTGTGCCCATAAGTGGTCTGCATACCATGCTCTTAGAGGTTCTCACTCAGAATGCTCAGGGTGGTTTCCTGTAGGTGGTCCTTTACTACTTCAGTAGGGTATATGACCCAAATAGATATATATTTATATAATATCATGAATATTTATGGTTATAATATGTATCTAGTTCTATTTACATGGCTCATACTTGGCAGGGAGGTTGGATGAGTGGATGAGGATGACTGTGGAGAAATATGGGGGATGAAACATGAAAAATAGAGTTGAAACACAATGTAATGGTAGTGAAAACAACATGAAATGGAAAAGGTATGATAATGATATGAAATGAAACATGTAAACCCAACCAAAAAAACTATAGTAACCTTGAAGACCCTAATACATATACCTATCAAAACATGATGTTTTGGAGACCAAGCCAATGCATAACAATAAAAAAATGAAACCTAGGAATCTTGGAGAAACCTTAACCTTATCTAAGAAACCTTAATCTTTGCTAAACTAAGCTTGTAAGTTTTGAAGGTAAGGAGGTGTTTCTAGATCTTTTGGGTCTATCATGGAGGTTAAAAGACCTACTATCAGGTATATGATGATGACCTATTATGAATCCAACACCTCATTTCATACTTTTAACTATGTTTGAAGATTTTGGGGGTAATATTGAACAACATACAATGTTCATACATAATAAACCTTAGGTGCATATGAGCCCTTTCCTTGAATACACCCTGAGATGATGAGAGGCTGATGTGAACATTATCCTTAATCAAAGAGGTATGGGGAAAATTGAAGCACTCAACCAATCTTCTAACATTGTCAACTCCTTTTGATGAGAGCACTCAACACTCTGTTCACTATCCAAATTTAATTGTAGACTGTAGACCTTTATAATCTATAGGTTTGTTGGTACCATAATCTCACACATGTGATCTAAACACTTAAAATTCCATGATAAGTCCTTTTAGGCTATGAAGAAATAAGAACCACCATTGGTTTGGAAAAATAAGTTAAAAACCCATCAAAACCATTTTATTCCATTTGGCTTGTGTAGATATGGATGATGTTTAGATCCATTAACTTATTAAGGAATGTTCATATAGTTGAGGGGGAAAATCCAAAAAAAAACACATGAATGAAATCTGACCAAGTCTACTTCCATTAGCCAAGATCTCAGGTCTTTATTCTATCTCCTCTATATGGTTTGAGCATAAACTTGAAACACTCTATAAGCCTACCAATGAGTTTGAGGGGAACATAGTTGGTTTTGAGATCTTTAGGCACTGAAATGGTTTGGTTTATCTTATATGTGCCATTACTAACTTCACCCTACAAATTCTTGACTTCACTTGAGTCAGTCCATACTGTACAGATGTCTACCATTTGAAAAACCTCTAAATGCTTTAATTTCCCTATACTTTCTCTTATTTTAAACCAAAAATAATTGTTAAATGGCATGATGGAGGTAAATTAGGAGTCATGTGATGATTCTAAGTCCATAGTATGAATTTAAAAAGTTGAAAAGTCATAAATTAGCATGTGTGGGGCCCATTAGAGAGGATTTAAACATTGACGATGGTGGTAATGGGTTCAATGGTGTATGAAATGCCTCAGTAATGGATTGATAAAGATCATGAATTATATTAAATGCATAAATGGTGGTTTAGTGTACCATTAAGGTAAAATTAGGTATCATCATGGTAAAAAATATTGGTTTTAGGACATATTCCTACCTTAAAGAGACATTAGCACATGCATATCATACCAACATCTATGAGAGACCTTTATGAACTAGTAAGGACTTTAATTTTACCCCAAAAAACTCTCATGATGTTCTTTAAATTTTTAAAATGGGTATACCTTATGTGATTGGGCTAAACATAGGTATTCATGATTCTTCTTTAGATAGCCTTGTCAGCTCACCTCCACCATGGCATCTTTAAAGGTTTAAGCTTCATCAAACTAACCAAGTAATATTACACATGTTTAAACCTTATTAAAATGATTTATTTAATTTGAAATAGAGGTAAGGATAACATCAAGCATCTTATAGCATGAATAGACAATGATCTTGTTTGGACAACCCAATCTCATAAGGTGAATAACAACCATGAGGATTAATGATCTTGGATCAAGAGTCTAAGAATTGAGCTTGACCCATCTATAGGTATGAGACTATAAATTGGTCAATAATAAGGTAAAACATTCAAGAGGAAGAGGCAATCCAAGACCAAATTAGTAACGCTAAGACCCCATAATGTTCACCTACATGCCTACCTTTAGGAACATGAGGAAATCATGCAAGTTGTGATGATTTTGAAAAATATGGATGTTTCTTAAGCACTTTAAATTGATAAACACCCTCTTAAAACCTTTAGTAATATAATAAACATTGTTGGCATGTTTATTTTAATAATTTGAGGTGTTTGTTGTTGTTATAATCATCTAGTATGAGTCCTCATGCTTAACAAACAACTCCAAAAAGATATAAATGGTAAAATTAACAATTAAGGTGGATTATAAATCATGTTTAAATTTAATTTAAGACCTAAAAAACCTTAATAACCTTTTAAAAATCATTCAAAATGTTTTTAACATGTAATGACAAGCTAAAGGTAGGAAATACGTTGTAATGGAGTTATCTCTCCTCTTGAGTAGGGATCTAAGTTTTTGAACATCCTTAAGGTATTTATAGAAGAAAAAATAACTAAAATTAATATATAAATCACTCAATAATACATTTAGGATATATTAAATCCATGAATGGGCCATCCTAGGAGTTGTACACAGTCTAAAAGAATACCTATAACAAGGTGTAGTTTTGTATAATCATGATCAAGAGGTGCCACTTTAGTATGTGAATGAAATTAAGAGGGTCAAGTAAGGTGTGTGGGATTAATTAAATACCTTGGAATGTGTTGAGTATTATTATATGTTGATTAAAATTATAGGGAATCTCACAACCTATTGTACAATCCTAAAATGCACATATAATTCTAAAACATTGGCATGTTGGAGAGATATGAAGATTAATCAAGAGAAAATAACTATTGGAAAGGTTGAGGGGAGTTAGGTTAAACCTCACATATGTTTGATAAGGTTTTTAAATTATTTAAAATTCTTTTTATCCTATTTTTTTACTCTTGGCCTACTAAAGCCTTTGTCAAGACCAACGCAAGGCTAAAGTCTTTGATTATGTTGAGTTAGTAGGTTTGCATTGGGAGTTGAGTAATGAAACTTTGGATAAAACTGAAATGGGATAAAGGGTATTAAAATACGAATTTATTTTGCCTATAATTATTGTATATAATTTAAACCTAGGATCTTTGTGTCAAAATAGGGCTAAAAGAAATAGGCCTCAAAGGGAGTAAATGTGAAAGTTATGAATGAGATTATAGAATTGAGGTGGAAATATGATGGTTTATAGATATTAATAAGGTGTATAATATATGTATAATTATTTAGACCCAAATAAAATGACTTGTCATATACTAATCAATAATAAGGTGGTAGTTTCAAGAAGGCTTGATGAGTCATCAAGCAAGACAAAGCTCCCACACCACCTTGAGAATATCATCACAAATGAAGTGCACACATATTGAAGAGAGACTTTATAACTATTTATTAGTAGGTTTTATTATTTAATACTGATCACATGAGTGCTTGGTATCCATCATTGGTTATTGACACCTATTTCTCTCTCTCTCTCTCTCTCTCTCTCTCTCTCTCTCTCTCTCTCTCTCTCTCTCTCTCTCTCTCTCTCTCTCTCTCTCTCTCTCTCTCTCTCTCTCTCTCTCTCTCTCTCTCTCTCTCCCCTTATTTATCCTATATGTACTACCTTATTTGGATTGTAAATGCATCCTTCCAATAGGATTATATTGAATCCCTACTCTTTTATATGCATTTGATCAATAAATGACTAAGTTTTACCTCCTTATATGGTGGTATGTAGTGTGGAGTTTTTAATGATTGTATTCATCTTACCTTCATGGAGATTTATTCTCTATTATAGGTTGTGTAGAGTGTCACAATGGGTTTCATGAGAGTTATAAGTGGAAAGTATCTTACCTCCTAGTCTCATACTACCATACCTATCTTCAAATCATTGATGTAATAAGTTTTATTAGGAGAAGTGTATGTTTATAAAATCCTATAGGTCTTAGTGTACATGTAAATTAGTGGTAGTGTTCATAAAATTTGGTGTATCACCCTCTTAGTTCCTAGTTTATTTATCTATTTTACTTGAAAGTTATTAGATTAGTTATTATTATAGTCCTAAGTGATGAATAAAGGGGTCTAGCCCTTATCTAGAGGTTCAATCCATTATTTAGGTCACCCACAATCTAGGATTATTCCCATGTATATATCAAATTGAGAAGACTTGAAACACCATCTCAAATGGTAAAAATTTAATATATAACATGTTACATGATTTAAATAAGTGATACGGGTATGAATAATATCTTTAAAAGATGTTAAGTGCACCCAAGCATGTAATCAATGAAAGGTAATAATTATTGGTAGTCTATGATAAATTGATAAAGGTGTGTTATGTGGATAAAATATCAAGAGCTAGTTCAATTATACCTCACACAACATGTAGTCTAAAACACTCTATTTTGCCCAAATTATCTAGAAACCACCTTTGTTACAAGAAAGACACTCAACAGAGATAGGACATGATGTGATGAGAAGAGAACCCATAGACATTAGGATATTAAGGAGAATAAATAAAGTTTCTAACATTTTTCATAATGTAGGGTGTCTTGGTGTTTTTGAGAATTTAATAGGGTTTGATGATATAATTACTACAAAGTTTGAAGAAACTTTTTTTTGATGATATAGCCATTATTATAGGATTGCAAGTTGATGTCACTAAAGAGTTTCTAGAATAGGTATTTATCTACCTCATACATGGGAACTTTGGTAGAGGAAGCCTAAAGTTACTACAACTAGGGATATTTTTTTTGTAGGAGAGTAGATGGAGTCCTTAAATAAAGGTTCACTTCATTCTTGATTACCCCAAATTTGGTTATAACTTACACTGTACATTATTAATTAATTAAAATATGATAGAAGATATTTAATTATTTATGTAGTGTAATGAAAGATCCTTAATCATATAAAACATGGAATAAGGGTGAATGTACCAATTTTTTAGTTAAGTATGCTGAGAAGGATGGTTTAGGAATACCATAATGGTAATCCAACATATTTATCCTAGCACTATGTAATTTAATTTATTTAATAGAGACATTTGATGGAGTAAATATCTACCCTATATTGGGATGCATTATTTACAATACAACAAATATGAGAAGAACAACATCATGAAATAGTTGTTGAAGAATGAGGAAAGAATGTTGAGAAAAAAAGTGGCTATAGAGGAAGAAGAATGGCATATGTTAGAAGAGAATATAGAAAGACTTGAGATAAGAGGAAATAATTTAATACTTGTAACTCAACCTTATAATATCATTGTATATATAATAAGAGGACTAAATACACCCCCTCTATGTCAAAATATCGGAAGAAGCAAAAGGTTTCAACTCCACTTGCTCCTAAAATAAAATCTCAAAGGATTGGGTGTATAATAACTAGAAAACAAACTTCAATATCCCATTTTTGTTTTTAAAATAGAGAGTGGGGAATATTATGATCTATAAAATTAACTCAGTGTATAGGAAATTTAGACTACCAATAATTTTGATGAAGGAAACACAACTTCATCTAGATTTGAGATTCTATCTTTTGGAGAGATGGAACATTGGATTACTTCACCAAATGTGGCAAGAGAAGAGGTGGTGTTGATGAGAGTTTTAACCACACCAATATCATAATTAGGTAGCATATAGCATTTTAAGATCTCAATGGAGGAAAACTCCACTTGAGGGCATGAGTTTTAGGTTATGTGGTATTATCAACCTGTTGATCAAATATATGGTAAAGCATGCAGGCTATTGATAAGGTTTTTAGATGTAGGGGTGGTCTCTTGAAAAAGAAGTGAAAATATATATGATTTATATGGATGGATAGTAAGGCAAGAAATAAATCTCTATGGTCTTCAAGAATCACTTCTCCAACTAGTTCCTAAGTGGACAAGTTGATTTCAAAACCTATGTCTATTGGTAGCAACTATTTCACACAAACAATTAGACATGGTTAAGAAGTATAAGGGGATATTGATATAGAAAAATCATAAGCCTTATTTAAAGGCTAATCCTTTTAGTGTAGATATTGCACGCTCTTAATTAGGAGATTATTTCTTAGGCTTAGTGAGGTATCTGAGGCAACTATTATACACATTGAAAAACTATATCAAAATAAAGCACTATTATACACTCATAATTATGAATCAATCAACTTAATAGTCCTAAACAATATAAATTACCAATCATTCAATAGCTATTTAGCATCTAAGATTAGTATAGTAATCAAGACAAATCAAGAACCCATTCATAACTTTTGCACACTAAGGATTATTAAATCATACAACCAAAGAAATAAAATCTAATTACACAAATAGTGGAAATAAAATATGCAAACACATGAGTAGACAACCAAAATTTAATTGCTCTTGTATATTGAAAAACTCTCAAAAATATCAATAATATGGATTATAATTGTTTAAATAGACTTGGGGAAGGGGTCAGCTCATCCTCCAAATTCATTCAAAATTCATTACATGTGATAGTTAGAACTTGAGTTCTAACTGTAGTCAAAACCATATAGAGTTTAAAAAAACCATGAAACGTGTGCATGTGTATAAATAAACACACACACACACACACACACACACACACACACACACACACACACACACACACACACACACACACACACACACACACACACACACACACACACACACACACACACACACACACACATTTTAAATGTTACAAAATATCCATACACAAAATCCTAGCCTTTCAAGGTTGCATTATCTGAATATTTGTATGGACTTTGGTTGGTGTTATGGCTGAGGTAGTAGATGTGGAAACTTTTGATGTTGATTTGGTATTAGAAGTATAAAATTAAACTTGTTTATTATTTTCTTCAATCTCTTACCAACACTTATGAGAAGCATCATGTTTCTACTAAATGATCTTTAAGTTTAGTAGAGGCAGTCTATGTATTCTACCAATTTGGCCCATGAGCTTTAAATATTTTAATTTGGTCATCTATAAGTTTATCTTGAATATTTCCACTTCAGTGACCTTCTTCTTGGTGAAGCTTAATTTAACCTCTATGTCCTCTAATAGTAGACCCTATATACTTTACTTGAATTTATCCATGGCCTCTTGTATGAGTTGATCAAGATTGATTTACTGATCAATTTTACTATACTATCCTTGACCTTAGATGAGTTCAAATCATTCAAAATTTAAAGAACCCAGGTCTCATTCTCTTGATATTTGGGGAGTAAAGCCCCAACTATTTTCAACCATTCTCAAGCTTTTTCTATCCTTATTACTACCAGGTTGAGGGCATTAGATTTCTCTAGTGGTATCATGAGGTGTAAGTGGATATAAGACTTATTACCTATGTATACAATCAACATATTTAATTTATTACCATCACTCTTCAAATAATTAAATAATTAATTAGTTTTATTAATGTTTTGGGCTAACTCAACTTGCATGAATTCCAATACTTCCAATGAATTATAACATTTGGAGGCTATAGCTTGAACCTCAACCTTATTATTGGCTGGTATAAGCACAATCTTTATTTGTTCCTTCAATTGATCTATCTCAACCTCCAAATATTACATGGGAATATTTATGCCCTCATGAATTTATACAATGGCATATTTCTATGCTTCATCAAGAGATCTAAAGTATTCAACATAAGGGGATTTCCCCAATTGCCTATTTGTCTCTTAGTGAGGGAGAAGACATCTTATCTCTCCTCAAAGATTAATTATATGCCTGCATCATCCTCTATTTTCCTCTTTTTCACCCTCTAAATGCTTCTAAATGGTTTGTCAAATAAGGTGGTAATAGAGGAAAGATCTATGATTTTGAAGCTAGTCATGTGTGATGTTTTGGTCCTTAAATCCATGACCTAGGGAGGAATTGTCAACTGATTAAAATCTATCTCTACCTCCTTAGTTGCTTCTTCTTAGATGCTTTAAATATAGTGTTATGTAAGGAGGGATAGATGATTTTAAATTAATTCACTCCTTAAAACTGAGGGAGTCAATGGGTTGTGATGATATATGGCTTAGCCCTCTTGACTTTGCCTGAACTTGTCACAATGGTCTCCTTAAATGGAATGGTTAATGGCATGGGAAGGGTGATTTGGGTAGATTGAACACAAATTTTTGGGGTGGTCATGGTTATTTTTATCTTCCTAGATGACCTATTCTTTTTCATTGATCTAACAACAACAATACTATAAGGAATATTGGAGGTAGATATGATGGAAGTAGATAGAATAGAGATGGAAAGTGGATCAATGGTAGTGGTAGAAGTAACAATAATAGAATTGACCTTCTCTAGGGTGAGAAAGGGGAACTATATGAAAAAATTAGTGGAAAATGGATCATCAAAGGTAGAAGTGAGAGATTCCACCTTAGGAGATCTTAATATATAGGAAATAGTCAAGTAAAAAAAATAAGAACATAATTAGAAGACAAAGAAGTGGTCTCAATAGATTGGGTACTTGTCATATATTCCAAAATTGGTTATTTACCTTTGTCAACTTTAAGGCTCAAGACCTTAGCTTTTTCTATCTTGATTTCCTCATCAGAATCATCTTCTTCTTCTTCCAAGTCATCTACCTCCCCTTCTACCACCTGTACTAGTTGAGGCACTATAGGCAAGCCTTAAGATTGTTCAACTATAAGACTATTTGTGGGAGTCTTATTATTACTTGTGTATAAAATAGTGGTCTTTAGATGTGAGGAGGAGCCTTACTATCTTGATGAAGCTACTTCATCTTTTTATACCTCTATAGATTTAGAATCTTGTACCTAGGGAATAGTTGTAGGAATCCAAATTATGCTATCAATTGGCTATTCTTTTACTTGATCTTCCTCATCAAAATTTAAATGGATGGGGTGTTTTACTTGTGCTCCACTAGGGTCAGGTTTAGTTACCCCAAGTTCCTTCTTAACAACCTTTAACTTCATAGGGTGTCCTTGTGATGAAGAGCCTCTTTAATCCTTTGATTTCTCTATGGACTGGCCCCTATAGAAGTTTGAATGTGTCCACCCTTTAAAGAGTGATTTTTTTCTATTCAATTACATTAAACATATTGTAGGATCCTATTGGATCATCCTTAAATGATCCTCCTTTAATCTAGTAATTATTTCTCTCTCCAGAACGTTGTCATTGTTTTGTGCATTCATAAAAAAGAAATCATAAGGATAGTGGACATAGATGTATGGGATATTAAAGCCATGTATATGATTTTAGATGTCTCCATGGGGATCCAAATCCTTGTGTGAAAGTTTGGGGAAGTGATATCTCTTCCTCTTTCCACCTACCTCTCCAAAATGTTTCTCATTATATATACCATTCAGCCAATAACTATGTAGTGGCCAAAGAATGAGCTTTTCCTTATCCTAGATATGTCCTCCTCTATGCTCTACCATAATTTTAAATTTATTGTTTGCTTGGATAAATTATTAGGAACACACTTTGGGAGATATAGGGTATGAACCTTATTTCCCCAGATCATAATAACAATGATATCTTGATATAGGAAATAGTCCCCTCTTGTAGAAAGTGTCTTCATAATGCTAGAATTGATCTTGGCCATTGATGAATCATGTATATCCTACAAAACTTTATGATAAAAATCCTTACTCACCATATTTTTCATATAATCATAGACATTCATGAATTGAAAATGATCACAAATCTTGTTTTTGATACAATCAATGGCTGGGCTCCATATCTCACTGAGAACTTTGTAGATAGTCCCCATAATATCTAAAAAATACAACATCATGTAAAAATGGATTATAGGAGTGAGCCTCTTATCCTTGTGGATAACCTATTATATCATATGAAAAGTAAATATCTCTTCCATTGTGAATGTGGCGTCACTAGTTAACATCATGTGTTATAAAAACACTTAGTCCACATGGAGAAAATAGATGTTGGACATGCCATAAAGTCTATTAAGTAATGCCATATCTATCTACACTCCCATCCTAAATTTATTAATGGGAGTAAGAACCTTATGATTCTTCTCTTTGAATGTAATTATCTTGTTGGGGAGAAGCCATGAAGATAAAATCTTTTCCATTGTATTCTTTTGATTCTAATGTACCTACCCCTACTTACCAAAATAATTATTAGGTAGAGTCAATAATAATTATATTTGGAAATCAGATCCCATGATGCATGCTATAATTATCAAATTGTAAATATGATGTAGGAAAGTATCTTGTGTCACTTTTCTTGTGAAGAACATGTCATAAAAGAGGTTGATGCAAGGCATCACCTCGGGCTTATTAGTAGTAAAATACAATCCTTGCCTTTTTAGGGCTAGCAAATCCTTGATGAATAATCATTCCAAGGGATAGATTTTTCCATCTAAATATATATATATATATATATATATATATATATATATATATATATATATACAAAGTAAAAAATGTCTCATAATTCTAAATAATTCACATACCTATTGTTGAATATGGTAATGTCAAAGATTGTGTCCATAAATTATATCAAATTCTTGATTGAATACGGTGATGGTAGGACTACTCCCCTGAATGGACTAAATGAAGATGCCATTTATTCTTTATGTGCAATTCAATGTGCTTATAGTCTTCCTCTATGTGTTATGTGTGATTTATGAATAATCCATGCTTTCACAAGTCACTAGTTTTATACAAAGTATTATCATAGGTAGTAGTTAGGGATTTTGTCACGTAAGATAGTAGTAGACTTTGAGTGCAAGTTTGTTTATAAGCAATGAAGGACTCAATGTTTGCACATCATGCATATAGATTTAACATTGAATACTAGTTCATGTGATATAAATTCCCAATGTTCACCTATTTCATATTTTTTATATAGTTTAAATTTCATTATTTCTAGTTGGCATGTGACTTTAGCAACCTAATAGGAAGTATTTTGGCTTTATTCGGATATGTATAACACATTTTTTGGCATTCAATATTTAGGTATTTAAGTTTTGTGTTGGGACTAGAATTTATAAAAGACTCAAAAAAAATCCTAAAGACGTAATTCCCATAGGATAATATGTCCAAAGCATATGTATAAATCCTTATGGTTTATCGAACAAAATATTCATATAAAAAATCTTGAAGACTCGAAAGTCCATCAGACAAAATGTCTGAACAAAAATTTTGAAGAAAAAAACTTATGATAATTCTAGATAAGTCCTTTTTTAGGTAACTATTTTGGAGAAAATGTTCAATACAAAAACCCCAAATACCAAATCTATTTGGAACAAAATGTTTGAAGACCAAAAAATTCCTAGATGAGTAAAATCATGAATGAATAAGTGTTGAATAAGTTTTGAAATAAAAAACCCAAAATAAAAAAATGGAAAACCAAACCTATAGGATAAAATGTTAGAACAAAATGCCCAAATAAAAGGTCCAAATGAATAAGTCTTTGAATAAATTTATTTGAATAAACTAAGTCTGGAAAACCTACATAGCTCAAAATTACCAAAAAAGCATTAATAGATTTAGTCCATAAAAAATGTAATACCATGCCAAAATGCTAAATTATTCTAAGTATAAATACTAAGAATAAATCTACTCAAGATTTTGCCCTAGAACATAGAAGAAAGACTCAATAATCAAGGCCAAAATCTAAAAAAGTGGGTCTCCATCTCTTCTTAAAGAGAATGGGGATGTTAGGTACAACAAATGACAACTTATAAGGGGAATACTCCTGAGTATTCGAAAATCAATAATTTTGGTTAGTAATCTCAAATCAAAACATGAACCATGTCATATAAAAATACTAAAATTAGAAATATGAAAGAGACTCATAAGCAAATTCACATAACATACTTGCCTTCTTATCCTTGGATTTGTGTGTGCTAAACATGAAGTTCATTTAACCCTTTTCGTAATGATTTTTTTGAAGGATTGATGAAGTTATAGGTTTCATTATAGTTTATATTAAATATAATTAAAAAAAGGGAAGCTCAAGCATTGTTTTCCTACCAACCAAGCATCTATAGCCCCAGCAAAGATACCTTGGGTTCGCTTTCTTCCTCTTCCTTCAATTTATTGATCATGATGCCTGGTACATTGATCTTATTTCATCATATGAGCCTTTTGATTTTATTTACATATTAATTTGGATTGATTAATATTTTGAAATCATTAGTTCTTTTATTTTTATTTTATTTTAATGGAAACATGAGAGCTATAACCCCAGTGAGATGGTATAGTTATAAAACAAATCATTACCAAAATTTCCTTACCGGCTATATATGTACTAAAAATTATCATTTCCAAAAAGTATTTAATATAATAAGTGTGCTTGATCTAATATAATGATAAAATTTTATAAATTCATATGAGTTACTTTGAGATCAACTTCACATACTTGATAAAAGTAGTTAATTATGACAGAATATAGAATGGTTCATAATTATGTACCTCCATCTTGAAGACTCTAAACATAAAAACATATCTAATTTGTGAATAAGTCTCAAGTTGCAACTCTTTTTAAAATTTTCCCTTTTTTTATAGTTCTATTTAGGCATAATTATCTTTGTTACATTAGATCAAACATAATTCAGATTGTCATGGGAAGAAACTAAAACAACTAATCTAGAAAATGTTGAACTCTAATCTAATAGTAATAAATTTAATCTAGAAAGCAAGAAATCTAATCTAGAACACAAGAAATATATTTTAAGAAAATAATAAATATATATATAAATCATAACTCTACCATGTCCTTTCATTAATTAGTGGTACCTTCGAATGGTATAACCATGAAGTAGTGTTTTAAAAACTACCCGTTGACGAGATATGTGAGTTCATTTCCCTATAGGTCCTTTATATGGAATGCATTATTACCCAAGGTTTATAAAATTTGATATGGTTCAATCTATAGTGGGGTAAATTTTTCATGTTATCCTTTATTTTCATGGGATTTATCCCAAGGATGCACCAGATCTTAGATTCTAAATGTTTTGACCTTTTCTCTCTTATCAAACTACATCTTGACTATGTCCTGATGCTTGTTAAAGGTATATAAGGCTTAAGTCCTTAAATATTCCATTTATATTATGTCTAATAGTCAAGACTCTACTTTTTCACTTGGTTCCATGTATTCCTACATGAAATAATAAGTTACTAGCTTTAGCATGATTAGGAATACTAGCATATATCCATACACCAACAAATAGGATGAAGCTTTAAGTGTTTGTTTGTATCTTGTTCAATCTACCCAAAGAGCATACTTTAATAGATTGTGGTAGTTTCTAGGCTTATCCCCAACTAATTTCTTGATTGCATCTATTAGGTTCTTATTTATTGATTTTACCAACCCGTTTCTTTGAGGGTAATGGTTAGAAGATGACTTGATAGTGATATAGTTATCATGTGCCCACTCAATGAATTCTACTAATATAAAAGCTAGTCCATTATCAAAAACTTAAGAAATGAGGGTACCAAATCTATTTGTGATGTTTTATTCTAATAAACCAATCATATATTGTTCTCTACATTTCTTTGTGGCTATAGCTTCCATCCATCTAGTGTAACAGTTTGTAGCAGTGAGTACAAATTTATGGCCTACTGAAGAATTTGGGTTAATGACACTAATGAAGTTTAAAACCCATTAGGAAAATGGCCTTCCTTTAATAATGGGTTGTAAGGGTATTATTTCATGTACCTATCTCTTATTTAAAGATTTAAATTCATGGCATGTTCTTACATGAGCATGAGCATCCTTGAAAACTTTAGCTAGTAGCAGCCCATTCTTATGATCTTGTGGGCTATGGCGTTCCCAGATAATTAACCATTACCTATCTTCTGATGCAAGTTTTTTAGAATATATTTAGCTTCCTTTATACACACACACTTGAGATAAACGCCTTCATAGTTTCTTCTATAGAGGACTCCTTTCTTGATCATGTAATGATTAGATTTGAGCCTCAAATATCTTATTTTTTTTGTTTGAATTTTATGAACAAGTACCTATCAAAAAGTATTGTATTATATCATTATACCATTCTCTTTTAGATACATGGGCTTCACATACCTCTTCAATAGTGATATGCAGATCAGGTCCAATCATGAGTTGAATAATGCCTTGACTTGAATAATCTTTGTAGTCTTGATTTCTATGTTGAATTATTGTATCTTCACCATCCATTTGCCTCAACATTCTCCTATTTCATTTTATAATAAGGTTATCTTGACAAGAGGATCAGGTATGATGGAAATAGTTTTATTCCTCAAGATTTAGTGCCAAAATTTATTCACTACTTTTATTAGAGCAAAGATTTGTTTGTCAATCATAAAGTACTTGAGTTTTGCATCTTTTAGATTTGTGATCATAAATGCAATTAGATTCTCAATCTCATCTTTATTATGTGTTATAATATCAATAATTATATATTTTTAAGTGAATGAGTAAAAAAAAATCCTTCATGAAGTCTGGACTAATTAGTACTAGGGCCTAAGATATTTCATCTTTAATGTCTTCACAATACTTTCAAACTATAATTGTCCATTCCATTCTGGCATCTTACTTGAGTATTGAATTCAAAGGTCTAAATATCTCTTCAAATCTTGAGATTATGTTCCTTATGAAGTTAATCTTCCCAAAGAATGACTTGAGCTCCTTCTTGTTGTTTGGTCATGTAATATTTGAAATTCCTTGAATTTTGTTTAGATTAATGATGATCCCATCCTTGGTGGTGATGTTCCCCAAGAACTTGCCTTCAGTCACTCAAAATATGATCTTCTTTGGGTTTAGTGAGATACCAAACCTTTTGCATTTCTCAAATATCAATTGGAGGTGGCCTATATGGTCATTCCTATTCTTTAAAAACAAAATAAGATCATCCATGTAGATGATTATGCATTTTCCTATTAATCCTTTGAATGTATGATCCATAAATCTATAAAAGGTGGATCTTGCATTTATTAGGCCAAATGACATCATCTTATATGCATAATTTCCCCACTTCATAGTAAACACAGTCTTCATCCTATCTTCAAATTGTACCAATACTTGATTATAGCCTAAAAATCCATCCAATAAGGACACCATTTTAGAATCATTTACTATCTATATCACCTAATACAAAGAAGGCAAGGGATATTTTTCCTTTTTAGAAGCTTTCTTTAATTTTTGGAAATCAACACATAATTTGATCTCACTATTCTTCTTTCTGACTAGAACTAGATTGGCCACCTAGGTAGAATGTCTGATTGGGAAGACTATTCTTACACTTAATAACTTCACTTCTATTTGAATGAGAGGCTCTAAGATAGGATAGAGTAGTCTTTACCTATATTTGAGTGGATTGAGATCTAGTTTTATAGGAATTATATGAGTGATGACTTGGGGGTCATAAACCTTCAAATCTTCATAAGTCTAAGTAATGCCATCTCTATATTGAGTGATTAAATCCTTCACTCATTATCTTTATTATGGGGTGTAACTGAGGCTAGTATTTATGTAGTGAGGGCTATGTTCATCTCCTATATTTTCCCTTTTGAAGTCAGATTAATTAACCTTAGGCTTTCTAAGTTGTTGAGATTAAGGATCTATATCGAATGGTCTCTCCAAGGAGACAAGTCTAGCTAGAATACAATTCTCTTTGAGTTGGAGAATACCTTCCTTGTTTAATTCCTCTTGATAAAGGTGTTTAAATTTCTTATCATCAATGATTTGGGACTCAAATTCTCTTGAATTAGTTAGAAACTAAATAATCTATTGGTCATCATCAAAGACTTAGAGATTTTATATATTGTTAGGAATAGAGGGGTAAGACACTAATTCAATAGAGAATTTTTTATTGGAGAGGCTCTAAATTAGCTATAGTAGTATCTAGTAAATATGAAACTTGATTATGCTCTCTGGGAATGGCTCCTATGTTGAAATATTCAAAGCTCTCAATAAGGTCCCATGTTCTATGCTTGTACCTTCTCAAATAAGGTAGATTGCATTGATATTTATTTCTAATCTAGTTGACCAACAGCTTTGAGTCATCAAATACTAGTACCTACTTCACATTATTCTTGAGTGTAAATTATAATACCAAAATTAAAGCCTCATAATTAGCCCTATTGTTAGTGCATGGGAATTAAAATCTATAAGCTACTAAGAATTTATTTCCCTATGGATCAATGAATTCAATTCCCACACCTGATCCTCTCTTGGATCTAAAACCATCAAAATGTAAAGTCCATAGCTGATTGGAGCCTTTAGACTCTAGCTTTTGTGATTGATTTTGTGTAGTGAAAGTGTAAATATGAAGGATGGGAGATTCATAATTTACCTCTTCATTCTTGACATTATATTCTATAATGGGATATTTCATCCTTAGTTCCTTATCGATATTGATTTGATTGTAATGCCTCTCCATGGTATCTAGATGTGAGAGAAGTATATAGAAAGATATCCATTAAGAATTTTGGACCAGTCACTACTCAATAATCTATAGCCTTTCAGTATGTCTACTATAAAAATATCTATGGTCATATAGACTCATGGTTCAGATGCTTCTTGAATATGTACATTTTTCAATTCTCTAACTACTAGTACCAATATTTTATCCAATTGTGAAACTATTCTCTTTTAAGGGCTTAGAGTTAGACCAAGATTCTAACATATGGAAGTAGGCATAATAGTTGTAAAGGCTCTATAAATAAATAAATATTTATGAATATTATTACCAAATGCTCTAATAGTTATCAAGAAGGAAGGAAATTCTAGATTGATTTTGTAGATGACATTGGTGTTGACAAATTTTTCTTTATCTATAGATGCTTTTGTTCTTTCCATAGGGGTCTTCCCAGTAATAGACTTCCTAGTAATCACTTCCCTGGATGGTTCCTAAGTGGACAAGTTGCTTTCAAAACTTATGTTTGTTACTATTAGATTTTGCACACACAGAGTCAGACATGGTTGAGAACTCTAAGGGATACTGATATAGTAAACTCATAGGCCTTAGTCAAAGGTTGATCCTTTTAGGGTAGTTGCTGCACACTTTTAATTAGGAGATTATGTCTCAAGATTAGTAATTTATTTGAAGAAACTATTGCACACATATAAAACTATATCAAAATAAATTGCTTATACACATTCAAAACTAAGAATCAATCAACTTAACTATCCTAACTAGTGTAATTTATCAATCATTCAATAGCTATTGCACATCTAAGATTAGTATATTAATCAATAAAATCAAGAACCCATTCACAAATTTTGGACACTAAGGATTATTAAATCATACAACCAAATAAATAAAATCTAATTACGCAAATGTTGGAAATCAAATACGCAAACACATGAGTAGACAACCAAAATTTCTTTACTCCTATATATTGAAAAATTCTCTAACAAATCCAAACTATGGATTACACTTGCTTAAATAGACTAGGGGAAGGGGTCACCTCATCCTCCATGTTCATGCAAAATTAATTACATGTGATAGTTAGAACTTGAGTTCTAACTATGGTAAAAAATGTATAGAGTTTACTTACAATTGCTAAATAGTCTAAGTTAGCCTTTACAGAAACCATTCAATGTGTACATATGTACAAAGAAAATAGGAAACTTTACAATAATAGTTCAAACTATAAGAAAAATTTATATATATCATGTGTTTTTTTATATAAATTACAAAATTACATCTCTTCAGCTCTAAGGTTGGGCTCTATCATGTTTATCTCATGGCTTAGACATGTTATTGGGAGAAGAAATTAGATAGTAAAGCTACATAGGATATTCTTTGGATATTTATGTGTTATGTATTTAGTTTTTAGCTATATGCATTTTGTCTTATCTTCTATGTCTTGTAATAGGATTAGAAGATGAATAGTCTCCTCTTTTGGTGCCAAAGTACGTGAAGAATGTGAATTATACACACACACACACACACACACACACACACACACACACACACACACACACTATTAAAAAATATCTATATATAAATCCTAGCCTTCAAGGTTGCATTATTTGAATAACTACATGGACTTTAGTTAGTGTTGTGGCAAAATTGGTAGACATGGAAATTAATGATGTCAATGTGGCACTAGAAGTAATAACTTAAGATTGTTTCTTCTTTACTTCAATCTCTTTCCAACACTTATGAGAAGTGGCATGTTACTATTTAATGATATCTAAGTTTAGTAGAGGTGGTCTATGTATTCTACCAACTTGGCCTAGGAGCTTTACATGTTCTGGTTTGGTCACCTGGAAGTTTATCTTGAATATTTACACCTCAATGACCTTCTTCCTAGAGAAGATCAATTTAGCCTCTATCTATTTTAATGATAGATCCTACAAACTTTACTTACATTTATCCATGGCCTCTTGTATGAGTTGATCAAAATTTATCTCAGTGATCAATTTTCCTATAGTGTCCTTGACCTTGGATAATTTCAATCATTCAAAATTCGAAGAACTTAGGTCTCATGCTCTTGATACTTGGGAATTAAATCCCCAACCACTATCAATAATTATTGAGTTTCTTATATCCTTATGGCCACCAGGTTAAGACCATTATATTCCTATAGTGGTGTCATGAGATCTAAGTGGATATAAGCCTTATTAATTATGTAGACAATCGACATCTTTAATTTATTTCCATTATTATTTAAAGAATTAAATAATTCATTAGTTTTATTAATGTGTGGGGATAACTTATCCTTCATAAATTTCAATGATTTTAATGGATTATAACATTTAGAGGATACATCTTAAACCTAAGCCTTAATGTTGGCTATTATATGCATAGTCTTCACTTGTTACTTTAATTGCTCCAGCTCAGCCTCTAACTCTTGCTTGGCCATCTTTATGCCTCATGGATTAACACCATGGCATCCTTCTATTATTTAACAAGAGATATAAAATCTTTAACATAGGGGGATTTCCCCAACTACCTATTCTATCTCTTAGTGAGGGAGAAGACCTCTTATCTCTCCTCAAAGATTAATTCTCCACCTGTATCATCCTATAGCTTCCTATTTTTCAACCTCTGAATGCTTCTAGATGGTTTGTCAAATAAGGTGGTAATAGAGGGAAGTTGTGTGATTTTAAATTTGGGCATGTGTGAGGTTTGGGTCCTAAATCCATGGCCTAGGGATGAATTGTCAACTGATTAACATCTATCTCTTTTGAGGTTATGAATACAACCTCTTCCTCACCCTCCTCAGTTACTTATTGATTCTTGGATGCTTTAACAATAGTTTTAGGTAAGGAGGGCTAGATGATTTTAAACCAATCCACTCCTCCAAGTTGAGGGATTGGATGGACTATAACTATCTATGGCTTGGACCTCTTACCTTTGCCTGAACTTGTCATAATGGTATCCTTAGATAGAGTGGTTGATGGAATGAGAAGTGTGATTTAGGTGGATTGAACATGGAGCTGTGGTATGGCCATGGTTTTTTCTATCTTCATTACCACCCTCTTCTTTTTCATTGATATAAAAAAAATGGTTTCAAAAGGAATATTGGAGATAGCCATGATGGAAGTGGATGGAATGGAGGTGGAAAGTAAATCAATGATAGTGGTAGAATAAATAGTAATAGAAGCATCCTTCTCAACCTTTGGGGTGAACAAGGGGAATTGTATGAAAGAAGTAGTTGAAAATGGATCATTAGAGGTAGAAGTGGGAACTTTCACCTTAGGAGTTCTCAATCTAGATGAAATATACATAGTACCAAAAATAAGAACATATGCAAAAGAAAAATAAGTGATCTCAATAGACTGGGTACTTATGGTATCTTCCACAACTAGTTATTTACCTTTATCAAATTCAAGACTCAAGGACTTATCTTTTTCTAGCTGGATTTCCTCATTAGAATCCTCCTCTTCTTCTTCTTCTAAATCAACTACCTCCCCTTCTACCACCTATACTAGTTAAGGCACTATAGGCAAGCCTTGAGATTGTTTAACTAAAGGACTACCTATGGGAGTATTGGGATTATTTGTGTAGAAAATAATAGTCTTTGGCTATGAGGAGGAACCTTGCTAGCCTGATGTAGCTACTTCATCTATTGTTACTATTGACTAAGTTTGACTTTTAGTCAAACTTGGGCACCCCTAGGAATTTTTTTTGATTTTAAACATTTGAATGGGTCTTAATATATTTTAATAGGAAGTATTACTTGTTATATTATGTCATTTAAGGTCATCTTATCTTTGGTTTTAGTTCCTTTAGTCAACTTGTCCATTTAGGGTCATTTTATTCACTTGGAGGGGTCATTAATGCAATTGGCATAGTTCATAAGGTGCATAAGTGTAAAATTTCCATTGAAAAAATGTAATAGGTCAGTTGATATTTCATAAATTTTAGTTGCATTATAACCTTTTAGGCTACCTAATTGAAATTATAGAAATTAGTTGAAAAAGAGGAAAAATGGCACTTATATGGCACATAGGGAAGTGTGTCAAATGTGGAAGATCATGGGGGGTCTCCTCATATTTATAAAAATCATATCTATTATTTTTTTAATCTTTAAGTGTCATTTTTAATCCAAAAATATTCTACACATCTTTGGTTTTTTTAGACAGACTAAAGTGACCCTCAGGTTTTTTCTCAGTACGGGAAGCATAGGTAGTTTTAGGATAATTGAATTTGGGAGATGATATTAAACTAAGATACCTTAATTTTAATATATGGATTTTTAATATTGGTAAATTTTAATATATGAAACATTTATAACAAGTTGAATATGCATATTTGATAGCTATTTGGTGCACCCAATAGGTTTTTCTCTATTTCTGCAAAATCTGTATGAACTAGTTGGTGATGTTAGATCCATAGGATGAATAATTATTTATCAAATGGTATAAAATTTTTTATTAAAAGTTTTATAGTTTTTATACATGTTTTTTAGTTAATATTTCAATGAGGTACCACCAAGTGTAGCTCCAACTAAGATGTCTCTTGCTTGCTAAGTTTTTTCCCCTAGAGAGGTTTAATACAACTAGGAAAGAGTGTCCCATAAGTACTTTGGTCATATAACTACTTATTATCATGTTTTTATCTCACCATGGAATTATTTGAGTATATTGAAATATTATCTTGTTCCTTTAACCAACTTTATGCCTAGTTTCATTTAAATTCCATACATAATCTTGTTCATCCTATATATGCATTGGTAATGGAGGTGTTTTAGCTTTTTCAATACTTTTGATCTTGATTGAGGTTCCCTTTGCATGCTAAATGAGGTATATATTTGACCATGTGCTCATGTCACAAGCTATCTTAGTCATGAAAGCCCTTGTCTATTGAATTCCATGTACATAAAAGTGATCTTCATACCATCATGTTTCACATCAATTATATGCTCTACCCACATATTCTACCCAAAGCATGCACTTACAAGCACTTGATGATGTCATGCTAGTGTAAGGGGAGATGGATGTGTGTCAAAAATATTTATTTATTCTTGAAGTGCATTTATAGGTTCATCAAAGGCATGTGAGTCTCTTTTATATTCATGGTTCATAGTGGTCCACACCCCAATCCAATGTTTGCTTCTCAAAACAACCTTCCATAGGTGGTTAAGTATGAGTTCAGGTGTGTGCAAAAGGGATAAAGAAATTTCACACTTAATTTATTCATTTTCATGACAAGAAGGTCTTGAAAAACCCATAGAAATATCTTAGAATACAAAGGAAACATGGAATCATGTTGGAAGGTCAAAGACTGAGTTTGGGGATGGAATCCCTAAAGGAGCAAAATAGAGCTTTAGGAGGTTTTGGTGGACCTTATAAGGCATATTTCTAAGAAGCTTCAAGACATATAAAAAGGTGAACCTTATAAACATACCATTGGAAAAATACACTACCAAATTTGAGGTGGAAAGGACAAGGGCAAGATGTTTTTTTAGAGCCTCAAACACACCTAAAAACACACTGAAAAACTTTAATGATGTCTACATGCCTATAGTGGTGAATGGATTTTATCACCTTAAAGGATAATTCTAAACATAATAACATGGATTGAATGAATATACTAGTATAAGAAGACAAAATGGGGCCAAATCCATCAATATAAAGGTTAAGATGGAGTCTTATTCACCTCCTGGGCTATCTATAAGTACCCTCAAGCAAGAAAATGACACCTACATGTGTCTCAATCTAGTTAGATAAGTTGAACAAGAAGAAGGAATGGTTTGTGCATACTTGGTGTGGTTTTAGTCTATCCAAAGTGATTTTGAGATAGATAGATAGTGTGGGGAGATATAAAGTGGATTAAAAGACCTTTTCTCATTATAATCATCCCAATCAAGCCTGATCTTGACCTATAGGTAAGGTTAGTATTGAAGGTTCTCAACTAAAGAGTAAAGACTCAGTTTTCAAAGTTAAGATGAACATGAGGAATATAGTGAGCATGATAAATTTGAAACAAATGAAGTATAAATTAATTATAGTTCACAAGGCCTTATAAATCATTTACATAAAACCTCTCAAGTTTCAAATATGCACCTATAGGTTAGGTAAGTAGGGCAGAGAGTAGGAGGTTTGGAATACTTGAAATAGACCCCTTCCCAACCATGAAAATGGGAAATGTATGATGATATCTTAAGTAAAATATATACAAACCTAAATAAGGTTTTAAGAGTTGTGTTTAAGGTGAAATAAAGCAAATAGCCTATAGGCTTAGTCTAAAGTAGGGGTCACATAGGATTTAAGTGTCTCAGTCAAGGTTTTTGATAGTGTTTAACCCATCCTTGATAAGCCCAAGGTGAATGCAGATGAGAGGTGAATATGAATATTATAATAAATTATTTTCAAAATCATGAATAGGTTTAAATAATCCCAATACACACCTATAGTAGGGTCATGTCCCAATGAATCTTAGTCAAAGGGATAGTGAGATGGTTTTGATACTTGGTGATGTTTAAGGGGAATTCAATGTGGGTTGAGGCATGAGTATGAATTTTTGTGATTAGGAGGTGAATTCAAGATAACCTTGACACATCACAAACAATTTCCTAATGATAAAATCACCTATAGGAAAGTCAACAATAACAAATGTCTCAGTCTACAAGACAATGAAACAATTTTAGGTTTGAAGGGTGTTTAAGGGAATTAAAGGTATGAAATATTATAAACCAAATTTTAGACACATAAATAAATTAAAAGATAGGTTTCTAAAAATTTCAATCAAATTCAAAAATCAAGGAAACCTACAACAAAGATCAATAAATAAGGTTGTCTCAATCAACAGGGTACAACTTGGCAAGGGTAAGTGAAGCCTAAACTATCTAGAAATGAAAGGAAGGTTGAAATGATCATTAGATTATCCAATATGATTCAATAGGTTCCATAAAATTCTCATTACCTTGCTAAGGTGCTCAAATTCTATTCCCACTTAGAAAATGGACTACAGCCCATACAAGCAAGCTAGGAAACCTCTTGGTTCAAAAGGTAAACATGAAGAATATGAAGGAAGAAGTGATCTAGATGGTCCTAAAAAATACATAAGAATGAAATGAGGGAGAGGAACATGTTTAAGAAACCTAGAGGCATGGTTTTGGATTTTAAGAGTGATTGCCAAGTGGTTTTCAAGAAAAATGTAGGAAAATAGGGTTTTATAGCCCCCTTTTTAGACAAATTAAGCTGGTTACATACCTAAATGATGGAGTATATCCTTGACCTTAGGTAAAAAACCTCATTAATAAATTTTAAAAATATAAATACTTTTATTTTTCCTTGAGGATGAGGGTTATATCTCTCTATCTTGTCTTAGAGACTATCCATTCATGAAAATCAGAATTTTGACAAAACAAGTAAAGGGTGCCAAAATGAGTAAAGGACTTAAGATTAGGCCTTGGTAAATTTAAGGAACATTAGGGGATATGTATATAATATGGATTGATTATTAGGAACACTCAAACAATCTCTAACCCTTCAGGATGACCTAATTATTCATGTGCATAGTCTAATTAGGCAAGTTTCCACTAAGCCTAATTGGTAAAAGAGAGGAAAAGAAATAAAAGGAGTGTTTTAGAGGTTATGTTATGGATTTTTTAGTATTAAAAAGGTGTTAAAATATAAAATAAACCATCCTAATAATGTTAGAGTAGCCCAAGTGGTCCAAACTAGCAAGGGGTATTCCAAGCCATTTAGGCCTTGAGGAGACTTAGAGCCAATTGGGGATCTACCTTCATTTATAATCCTTGATGAGCTATCCAGATGATTGGGGAATTTTTATGGAGTGAATTTATACATTTATGATCTTTTTTTATGCAAATAAACTTGTAGGAAGATCATGTTTGACTTAGAGATAACTCAACTATGCAAGAAAGTGAAGAAATAAGATCAATAGGTCAACTTATAAATCTCATATATATTATAAGGATATACATGGGGAAAAAAAGGTTTATGGGGAGTTATATAGGTTCCTCAAAAACTAATTTGTGGCATTTTTTTATAATTTAAATGTTTCATCTTTATGAACAATAGTTAAGAGTAGAAAGCAGTCTAAAACCCTAGTTAAATCCTTAAAGGAACCCTATGGAGAAAAAAAGAATGGATTAAAATGGAATATTTTTGAAAATAAACATATTTGATCATGGATAATACTCACTCAAGATCTCACCCATGCAAAGAAGATATACGAAACTGTATGGACAACATGCAAAATAGTGTTTTTATCACCATTTTTTGTGTTTTATAAGTTATATGAGGTTTGAGAAGATGAAATAAAGTTTTGAGGGAGGATAAATACATATTATAACTCCATATGGTAATTTTATTATATAAAAAAACCTATAAGTGTCCTAACTAGAGTTTTCCTTTCATCTAGTTAAAACTGGCATAATGAGCACAAGAGTGAAAAGTATAGAAAACTCAAATGGATGTCTTTTTAAGATGAATTTGAAAAGTATAAAACCATGGAGGGTATTTCCAAGTGTAAATAACTCCCTCTAATATATTTTCATGGAAAATTGAAGGCATTTTTGAGGCCAAGTGTGAGGGGTGACTGAAACAAGAAGTTTTCTAGACTACATACAATGATGGCTTCATTCTAGGAATTTATAAAGGAGTAAGAATGAAACCAATGCATGAACTCATATTATTGAATAACTTATCTCTTATTACCATCATCATACTTATCCCTAGTCAATTGTGGGATTTTCAAATAGGTCTAAGTGATGAAGGTAGTTTTTTAAGCTAGCATAAGGAATTTTGAGACACTTTTCATCAGTTTCATGATTTGTATGGAAATTTGGACCACATGACATTACATGTATCATTTAAAATATCTTTCCCATGAAATTTTAACCTATTTTATTGAATTTATGTGTGTACAAGTGGCCTTTGTACTTCCCTTGTATCTCTCTCAAAAGCTATAAATATGGACTCTTTTAGTTTTTTTTAGTAGCCTCCATCGGTTGATGGTGAAACCCTAGAAAATTTTATAATTTAAGGAATATTTAAGTAAAAAAAATTTATTTTTCCTACTTACATGCTTTGAAATTGAGTGTTAGTGCAATCTTGTTGGTTTTGTCTAGTAGAAGATCTTCTTTTCTAGTATGTTATCCTTGATTGTCTAGCAAGTATATAGAAAGGATATTATTGAAGGTATTTTTTAGTATTATTTATAAGTGTGTAGGTGTCTTAAAAGTGGTTTATGAATTTATTCCCTCATGGAGTCATCCATTACCCTCCTAAGTATCAAATACTTTCTTGAATCTAACATATGAAAGATTGATGTGAAGATGCATCTTGAGTTATGAGTTGTGTAATAAAAGCTTTGTTTGTATTTAAGTAGTATATATTAAATAAAATAAGAGGATATTAAAAATTTGTGCATCAAATTTTGTTTTTATTAGTTGTTTTCTTAACCCTTTTCATCCACAAATTGATAGGTAATAAAGTGCTTCAAAGAGTGCATCAAGGGAACTAGACCTTCTAGAGATTCATCTCTCAACATTATCACCCATAACAAGAGGGATGTTTACATTGTGACACTTGGATGATGAGATATAGGAATATATTTAGGGGTTAAAATCCAAGAGTAAATAGTTTTTGGTATGCCTAGTGGGACTCTAAGTCCTAGAATATTGTCTATGATTGGTGCTAGTCTTAGCATAGTTGCTATTACAAGGACATCTACATTCAGTACCTAGTGACTCCACTAAAAGTTTTAAAATTTTTGGTTGATGATTAGTTCCTAATTTCCAGTCCAAAGGTGACCACTAGGTTTATTGCTAAAGTTATACCCTTTGAGTTTGTGAAATTACCTCCATATTCTGTTAAAAGGTTTAGTTTTATGAATACTCATCCTTATTCAATAGAGTTGGTGTTTAAGAAGTATAAGTTATTGTTTAGTTTAATCCCTCATACTAATAAGTCACATTCAAAGATAGCTAGAAACCAACCTTTTTTAACCTTAACTGGATCATCTCCTTTGAATCTTTCCCAATATGACCAAATTCTAGGAGCAACACTTAAGATTGTTCCATATTTTAGTGAAGAGGGTCCTATTACTATCATTAAACATATTAGAAACATAGAAAACTTATATAACATCCATAATGTCAATCAAGAGACTATGGCTATTAGGTTCTTGGCATTGTCCTTCAAGGGAAAATATTTGGATTGATATGGGACTCTACCTAAAAATTCTATTGGTTCATAGGATGAACTAGGAGATCTATTGACTAAAAGGATTGGAGAGAAGAGTGATCATATATCTATAGATGATAAATTAACCAATATAAAGAGGGAACCATAAGATTTTATGAAATAATTTAACACTATATTTCAAAAAACATGGGATAGGATCCTAGCCCTTGTGAGACCTACTCTAAACTATGCATTTTTGTACTATCTAAAATCATTAAATAGTGATGTAGCTATGATGATCCAATACATGGGTGGGAATACACTCCCTATTGCCTATGAGATATCTATTAATGCTGAGAATTATCTTGTTCAAGTGGGGAAGATTCCTCCTAGGCCACCAATGTTGTTTTTCCCTAATTTGTAGCCTCCTAGCCAAGTTGCCTTTCCCACTTTAGCTCCTTTGTTTAGTCATGAAAAGTCTACCATTGTCCCAAAAAATGAGATCCATGAAGTAAATATTTTTATTCGAAAGTTTTACCAATGACTTGGTTGTTCTTAAAAGGTGACAAGCTCAAATTTATAGGTCATACCAATCCTATAATCAGTTTGGATAAACCAATAGGCCTCCTTTCCAAGGTAATGCTCAAGGACAAGGTCAAATCACCTAAGATATGCCTTATCAAAGATACAATAATAATTCTCCCTCATCCTATAAATATCTTATCCCCACCTAAAATAACTTGGTTAAGGAACAACCATGCTATCTGTTTCTATCGCTAATTCTCTTTTCAGATTTAAGAGAAAGAAGAAACTAAAGAGATAAATGGACAAGGCTTGTGAAGTACCTGGATAAAGATCGCGCACCGTAATCCAGACGCTTGTGAGCACCCCTCTTTGGCTGTGGAGGAATGACACCTGCAAGGAAAAAGAAACTTGGACAAGAAAATGTTAGATGGATAGGCAGTGGGTTGCCAAGCGAAAGCTTGTTCCCGGAAGTGTGAAAACTTCCTCAAGGAAGGTCAACCCACTGATAACAGACAGATAAAAGACCAAGGAAATATAGAATGCCAGAATATAGAAGTGACAAAGAAATTAGGAAGGAAAGAAAAGACAAAATGATTACCTGAAGGAGTTGTTAGGCTGATGACAGTCACCGAGGTCAGAAATGTCACCGGCGTCAGTTAGCTGATCTGCCGACATCGGTTATCCTGCCGACGTCGGTTGGGGAAGTGACCGGCGTCGGTCAGGGTTGTGGCCTGTAGTTGGGTCTGGGTTGGTTTTTGGACTGGGCTTGGTCTGTGGATGGGTCAGTGGACGTACAAAATGGTCTGGGAGGGTCTGGTTTTAGTTGAAGGTCTGTGTAGAGATCTAGGAGAATGGACAAAATGTCGAAAAGGGACAGAGAGATAAGGAAGCCAATCAGGGAGATAGGAATCTGGGTCTGCCTGGTTTGGGTTAGCTATCTGGGTTGGGAAAAAGGAGAGCTGAATCTAGTTTAAAAAGAAGATGACTAGAAAGCATAAAGAAAACAAACAGAGTACTTACCTGTGCCCTACTGAAGAAGGTGTTGATCTGGTTGCTGGTGATGTCGGATGTAAAGCCTATTGCTGATGAAGAATCCCTATTATTCACTTGCAGAAGCTTGCTATGTACCTGAGGGAGAGAGTCAGATTGATTGGGAGAGAGGTCAAGTGAAAGGATGGATACAAGGGTCTGATACGAAGGTTGAAGAGTCGGGATGCCAGGGAGAAACGCAGAGATGCGAAGAGGAGCCAAGAGAGAGGAGATAACAGTGAAGAAGCCGTTATGAAAGGTGCCGACGCCGGCAATATCACCGACATCGGCCGAAGGATGACCGACGTCGGCGGCTAAAAGGCCAGAAAAAGGCTAAAAATAGCCTTCTATCCATTTTCCAGCCGCCAGGTCAAATGAATGCGAGGATGAAGCGGTCGACGGAGGTTAAATGGGCGAGTGAAGAGATTGGAATGGGAGTCTAAGGCATTAAATGGCCATGTGGGGAATGAAGGGGATCCAAGGAGGGTATCCTAGGGTGGCGAGGTGGCAAGGAGAAGGAAAATGGACTTATTTAATTAAAAATAGATGATTATTTTCAATTAATAAGACCTAGGTAGGTTAAGGATAGTCGAAGTGGCAAGGGACCAAGGGGAGAGAGGAAGACCAAGGGTTAGACACTTTTTAGGTGTCTACATTTGCCCCTTTTTGTCTTGTTGGTTGTTCTGGACGAACTGCAAGACAAAAACAGGGAGTGGTTACCCCAGGTGAGGGATGATGTGGATTGCCCCGAAGTATGGATGAGGTATTCCCCCTCAAAGCGGGAGTCGAGGGAAGGGAACCTGATGTCGGGTGCTGATTTGACAAAAGGTGGATGAGAAAGAGAGAAGTGAGTGAAAACGCTGCAAAAGTCGTGATTGCGTGTATACCACGTCACGGGACAGGTAGGTCAAATTGTCGCATGTCAAGGGTCGAGGAGTGCCAAAATTGAAATAACTGGGCCCCAGCATTTAGTCATCTGCTGATCGGGTTACTCAATCTAAGCTGAAGCTCCAAATGGTCATCGTGTTCTAGGTATCCCAGGCTCAGGAAGTGCTCCCAAAAAACACGAAAAATCCACAAGTAGTAGGGATCAACTGGCTTGCGATCCTATACTTGCGAAGGGTCAAAAAGGTCTGCGCACAATTCTACTAACCAGCCGTGAGGTAGCACACATGCAAAAACAACCAAGGCAACATTGGCTTGGAAGTAGTCGAAGGTCGAAGGAGATACGCATGATCTCCAATGGTCATTGGTCAAGGAGATGGATGGACGAAAGGATGTGGCCGAGCTAACCTCAGAAAATGTCATGTGATCTGAGTGATGCCTACATAGCCCTTGTGTGAAGGGCCTCAGGCCAATGTAGTTCTCCCTGAAAGGGAGGAAGGGTCAAAGACAATTTATTGGTCTTGGTCAAAGTCACAGAAGGGAAGGTTTGTCCATCAAAAAGATGAACAAATGGGGGTGGTCGAGCTAACCTCAGAGGATGTGGTATCTGAGTGCTGCCTACATAGCCCTGGTCATAGGGCCTCAGACCAATGTAGTTTGGACTGCGAGGGTCAAAATGGTTGATGATGTGTTTGGTCATGTGTCGAAATGATGAGGCTAAGATGAGGATATAGACGTCACAGGGGTCGAGAGGCTTTCATCTCTAGCAAGTTTCCATAGTCGTGATGGATGCATGCTAAAAATGAATGGAAGTCTATTTATGCTTCAGCAAGTATTGGTTTATGCTTAACATAAATTGGGTCTGGTCGGTAGTTTCCATGTGTATTGGTGTCCATAAAAACTATGTGAAATGGTCTAGGATGATGTCAGCTGAAAATGGTGAAAATGGCTGGGTTTGAGATGAGTCGACAATTGATGTGGTTAAATGTGACCAAAGTGTAGAGAAAAGGTGAAAGGCAAATTGCTCTTTCATTGACAAGGACCAGAAAGGAAGCATAGATAGGGGTTATTAGAACCAAAACCCCGTTCACGCATTACGTCATCAACCAGTATGGTGTTAGGGCGGTAATCGAATCACTTTGACATTAAAGTGAGCTCGAAGTCCCCTGAGCAAGTGATAGGAGGAGGATAGGGTAACCCAGTTTAAGAGCAGGAATAACCTTGCCCCTTTTTATAGGAGACCCTGAGACAGCTACAAGCCAAGTCCGTGACTCGTTTTTTTTTTTATTTTATTTTATTTTTTTTTGTTTTTTTTTTTTTTTGGTGCAGGCTGATCGATGCGGGAAGCCTACATAGAGATGTCTTTTGATGTATGGTCAGTTTGCGAAGCTGATCAATGCGGGAAGCTTCTAAGAAAGGTGCTGTTTGTAGCAAGATTTAGTCATAGCCATCCTTTGAGGGAGTGGTCTATATTTTTGCTTAAAAATGTTTGAGTAGCTGTCCTTCGAGGGATCAGTCTACTAGCTACAGCAATGATAGTACAGCTATCCTTTGAGGGATCAGTCTGTCTTTTTGATTTGATTTGATTTTGTGACCTTGGATATGTTTTGACATCTTGATTTGTATTTTTTTTTTATTTTTGATAGGAATTAGAGTCACGGACAAGGCTGTAGAAGCTCAAGGATGCCCCTTTTATTAGGACAAAGCATTATTGCTTGACAAAAAAGGGTTGACAAGGGTTAGGAAGCAGGGTTGATAGGAAAAGGAATGACAATGACAAAGGGTTGCTCAAGGGATGAGCTCAAGTTACGTGTCAAGTAGACGAGTACTCGACTAACAGAAGAAACGATCGAAGACACAAGACATAAAAAGGGGTTCAAGGTCTAATAAGACCCTGGGCCATGCTTGTATGTTATGATAAGGTCCAAGTCAATTAGGAACAAACTTGCCCCAATTTGCCTCTTTCCAGATTGGTCAGGTGTTGATTGATGGATGTGAAGTTGGTTGACATTGTCGTTGGTTGGTTGAAAAAGGTTGAATGTTTGGTCGAGAGGTCTGGTTGATTGATATTTGGTTGAAGTTTGGTTGAGACTGGTTGAATGATTGGTCGGGGGTTGGGTCGATGGACACTTGGTCGAGATGAGTGATTGATATGTGGTAGAGACTGGGTTGACGAGTTGGTCGAGGTTTGGATGAAGGATGAATTCCCCCAGTGGGTAGGGAGAAGGTTTGAAGGATTGGTTAAGGTCGATTGAGGTTTAGTGGTCAGATGGATGGTATTAATGTCGAATAAGGGGGTCAAAGGTGGCAAAGGGACCACAGGCTGGCGTGGAGATCCCGATTTAGGTGATGAGGTTGGAGAGGCATGAGTCGGGGTTAATGTTTTGTTGAAGAGGTGGTCAAGAGGATCCTTGATGAGAAGGGAATCCTTTTTCCGGTGGTGACGAATGACAGCTTTGAGAGCGCAACAATGCTCAGTGTCATGTCCCGAAATGTGATGATAGTGGCAGAATTCAGAGTTGTCGAACCAAGATGGCCTTGATCCGAGAGTTGATGAGTGAAGTGGTGTTGAGGGTTTGTTGATGATGTAGTCGAGAAGAGAGGTGTCATTCTCCAAACATTGGCGAATGGCGACCTTGAGGGCATGACAATGCTCCGTGTCGTGCCCAGGCGTGCGATGATACGCATAAATGCAAGTGTGGTCGAACCAAGGTGGTTTAGGTCTGAGAGAGTGATATGGTCTAAGAGGCAGGAGGTCGAGGTGAGAGCACTGCAACAAGTGCCGTAAGAGCAAGGCATATGAACCTGCTAACGGGTCTGGATGTTTTATTGCAGTGGGGGTTGATGACGTTGGTTTGGGAGGTGAAGGAGGCATAGGTCGAAGGTTTGGATGAGATGTATGTCTGATGGGTTGAGAGAGTAATGGAGGCAAATTGCCTCTGTGGAAGATGGGAGTGGGAAGCACTCCTATTAAAGTGGACGGATGCGGGCCCAAGATAAAGGGCAATGACGAAGTTGGGGGAGGAATCCTTCGATGTGGTCTAGTAGCTTTCGTGTGTTTGGGTCGAGGGCCACCGTTGTGTGAGGCAAGGTTAGATGTAAGTTTGGGTTTGGATGTGGACGAAGGTGCACGAGATATAGCAATCTCAGGCAAAGGGCAGGAGGAAACAGTGACTGGGTCTTCCTTGGTTGAAATGGGTGGAGAGACTGGTTCTTCTCTTGGTGGAGAAGAAATAAGAGAGGGTGGCTCCTCAAGTGGGCAGAGGGCATGGATGATCGTGCCTTCTACTTGTAGTTGAGGAGTAGGCAAGGTAGGGTCTTCGGATGGGGGTGGGCTTAATGGCATTGATGTGGTCAAAGCGTCCTCCAATACAAGAGAGGTAGATGGAGGACTGGTAGGAGAAGAAGGTTCTTCATCCTTTAATGGGAGAGGTTGGTCAAGGACAAGAGGCAAGATAGTGTTAATTGTGTGAATGTCATGGTTTTGGGGGTCGTTGGTCGAAGTCTAGACATTGTTTTGAGTAGGCGGATGATTCGGAAATGGTTGTTTGAAGATGTCGAGGTTTTGGTTAGGTGGGGCGTTCGGTTTATCTAAAATAAGATCCCCCTTGTCGATCATGTCTTGGACGATGTTTTTGAAGGTTCGACAGTTGTTGATGTCATGGCCTTGGACGCGATGAAAGGGACAGAAGTCGGCCTCCCTATACCACGTAGGGATGGCTTTTGAAGGGTCAAATTGAGGTGGTCGGATTGGAGGGAGATTGAGGACCCCCTGCTTGAGAAGTTTTTCCAAAACGGAAGCGTATGGTTCTCCAAGCGGAGTGTAAGAACGCTGAATGTACCATTATTGGAATTGTTTGGTGATGCTTGGAGATGTCGAAGGTTGAGAGTAATTAGTTGACGTCGAGGATGGTGATCTAACGACCACAGTATTGGCCACTCCTTTAGATTTGGAATTGGTAGAAGAAGAAGGTCTGGAAGAAGAATGGCCAGTAGATTTTGCGTTGGTATTACGCAATTTGACCTTATCTTCTTCAAGGGCGCAGAGTTCGAGCTTTCGAGCCATGGTGAAAGCTTCGTCAAAAGTATGGAATGTCTGAATCCGCAAGGTAGAAGAGATGTGTCTGGCACATGCTCGAGAGAAGAGCTCGATGAGCTCGGGTTGAGGCAAAGAGAAGGAGAGCTGGTTGATCAGACCTCTCCAACGAGCGACAAAGTCGACAATTGATTCATCGTCAAATTGCCTGATGGAGTAAAGGTCTGTGATTGAGACTTGTTTAGTGATGTTGATTGAGAAATGGTCAAGAAATAGTTGGGCGAGTTGAATGAATGAAAAGATAGAGTGTCTGGCAAGAGAACTATACCAGTCAAGGGCAGGGCCAAAAAGGGACATAGGGAACGTGCGTAAAAGTAACGCATCATCATGGGAAATAAGATAACAGGCATGTCTAAATGCCCGTAGATGTTGTTGTGGGTCTTCCTTACTCTGAAAGCGAGTGAATTTAGGAATCTCCCAATGGTTAGGATATGGTTGAATGGGGACGGAAGGATGTATGGGCTCGTTGCAAATTTGCTCATATGACAAAGTATTGCTTGAACCGGAAATGGAGGCTTCAAGACTGGACATTTTATCCATCAACATTTTGATAAGATCTGCTGACGGATTGGTGGGTTGAGCACCCCCTAGGTTGTAAGGTGCTTGGAAGAGGCTAGAGGAGGCGTGCGACATAGTCGGTTGTACAATGTACGGATGACTAGTCGTAGGGGCGGAAGTGGAGGCTAGAGGTGGTTATGTTATGAAGGTCGAAGGTATAGGTTGACTGGGCACTGCCAAAGGTGGTTGAATGGCGGCACTGGTAGAAAGATAGGTCGGCACGCTTACATTTGTGGGCGCAAGAGTATGAGGGGTCGAGACAATCAAGTTCTGATATGACGTAGAACTTGGTTGAATTGCAGGTGGTTGAGGGGGTAATGGAACCTCGATGAAGGTCGATCTAAAAATAGACGGGGAGGCCAAACTTTGCATATTGGCCATGGTTGGGTTAATAGTTAAGGCGAAAGGCTGAGTCATAAAGGGTTGGGTGGTGAATGGTGTGGATGTCGTCACCATGTCACCCGAAAGGTCTCGCGTTGGGTTTCTCGTGAGATAGTTTTGGAGGGCTGCGGTATTGAGGTCTAAGAATCTCTCGAAATCTTGGTCCCCTTCAGTGATGATGGGAATTTGAGTCGGGGTCAGGGTCGGTCCTGTAGGAGTTCTTTCAGTCTCTGAGTGGAACTCCATGATAGGACTTGGTTAGGGACGAGGTAGACGGAAGTGGTTGTTGGCTAAAGTGGTTAAGAAGAGAGTCCTGGTTCCAGAAACTATGTTCTTACAGTCTCAGAAAACTAGAATGTGGTTTTGACAGGGAATGGACAGGTTTTAGGCTGCTGGTTTTGAAAAAAAAGGACAGTGACAGAGACTGACGTCGGTTGAAAAATTGATGTCGGTAAGGAAGATAGCCGACGTTGGTCAGATAACCGATGCCGGTAAGGGATGAAAGCCGACGTCGGTGACAGAACCGATGCCGGTGACTGTGTCTTCCAGAGAACCAAAAGATTTTAAGATTCTTTGGAAAAACAATGAAGAAAGCGTCCTCACTCACTCAAACAAACAGATGAGAAGAGGAAAATAGAGAGAGATAGACAAGCCTAAGCGATAAATCCTAGGAATTAACTTTAGAATTTGTGGCTTATGCCTTAGATGAATGTTTGGGGAGATTGGCTGAAAAATGGGTCCTAGAAGAAGGCGGTCTAAAGATGGTTTTGGGTCTTGTTTTAGGTGCTCAAAGATCTGTGTTAGGGTCTGGTACATGGCCTGGTGCTAAGGAGCAAGCTCCCCTCACTTCATGATTCCAGTGGTTAGCTGGTCTCGCTTAGCCAAGATATACCTCACCTAGAGTTTATCCTCTGCCAGAGAACGGAGTGGGCTTCCCCCTTGGTGATGAAATCCAAGTAGGGTCACTGGGACGGGTAAGGTATCCGTTGGGGGATGAAATCCCAGTTGGGCCTTGTCTCAAGTAAGTTTTATGTTCATTTTAGTGCATGTGGTTCGGTAGTGTAACATCAAGTGTCTACGATTTATTTAATATGCGTCTAAGTTACTAGATGTGGACTAATGCAAGCACAAGCAGAAATGAAAGTGCAATACGTTTTAATGCCCAAGTCGAAATGTGATGTTTGTTATGAAGACAAGTTTGAGAAAGGGTTGAGAGTATGATGTTTAGACTAGTCTAGAAATGCAAGGAAGAAAGATTCATTTTAGTCCTGCTTATAGTGTCATTGAGAAGAAAAGAAGGAGGAGAAAAGGTAAGAACCTAATGCTCCTAAATGAATGAAGAAGAAAAAGGAACCCAGGAGGAACCTAGGGTCCCACTGGGCGTGCCAGAAATGTTTCTATTGCTAATTCGCTTTTCAGATTTAAGAGAAAGAAGAAACTAAAGAGATAAATGGACAAGGCTTGTGAAGTACCTGGATAAAGATCGCGCACCGTAATCCAGACGCTTGTGAGCACCCCTCTTTGGCTGTGGAGGAATGACACCTGCAAGGAAAAAGAAACTTGGACAAGAAAATGTTAGATGGATAGGCGGTGGGTTACCAAGCGAAAGCTTGTTCCCGGAAGTGTGAAAACTTCCTCAAGGGAGGTCAACCCACTGATAACAGACAGATAAAAGACCAAGGAAATAAATAATGCTAGAATACAGAAGTGACAAAGAAATTAGGAAGGAAAGAAAAGACAAAATGATTACCTGAAGGAGTTGTCGGGCTAATGACAGTCGCCAAGGTTGAAAATGTCGTCGGCGTCGGTTAGCTGATCTGCTGACGTCGGTTATCCTACCGACGTCAGTTGGGGAAGTGACCGGCGTCGGTTGGGGTTGTGGCCTGTAGTCGGGTCTGGGTTGGTTTCTGGACTGGGCTTGGTCTGTGGACAGGTCAGTGGACGTACAAAATGGTCTGGGAGGGTCTGGTTTTAGTTGAAGGTCTGTGCAGAGATCTAGGAGAATGGACAAAATGTCAAAAAGGGATAGAGAGATAAGGAAGCCAATCAGGGAGATAGGAATCTGGGTCTGCCTGGTTTGGGTTAGCTGTCTGGGTTGGGGAAAAGGAGAGCTGAATCTAGTTTAAAAAGAAGATGACTAGAAAGCATAAAGAAAACAAACAGAGTACTTACCTGTGCCCTACTGAAGAAGGTGTTGATCTGGTTGCTGGTGATGTCGGATGTAAAGCCTATTGCTGATGAAGAATCCCTATTGTTCACTTGCAGAAGCTTGCTATGTACCTGAGGGAGAGAGTCAGATTGATTGGGAGAGAGGTCAAGTGAAAGGATGGATACAAGGGTCTGATATGAAGGTTGAAGAGTCGGGATGCCAGGAAGAAACGCAGAGATGCGAAGAGGAGCCAAGAGAGAGGAGATAACGGTGAAGAAGCCGTTATGAAAGGTGCCGACGCTGGCAATATCGCCGACATCGGCCGAAGGATGACCGATGTCGGCGGCTAAAAGGCCAGAAAAAGGCTAAAAATAGCCTTCTATCCGTTTTCCAGCCGCCAGGTCAAATGAATGCGAGGATGAAACGGTCGACGGAGGTTAAATGGGCGAGTGAAGAGATTGGAATGGGAGTCTAAGGCATTAAATGGCCATGTGGGGAATGAAGGGGATCCAAGGAGGGTATCCTAGGGTGGCGAGGTGGCAAGGAGAAGGAAAATGGACTTATTTAATTAAAAATAGATGATTATTTTCAATTAATAAGACCTAGGTAGGTTAAGGATAGTCGAAGTGGCAAGGGACCAAGGGGAGAGAGGAAGACCAAGGGTTAGACACTTTTTAGGTGTCTACACTATCCATCTTTTGAGAAAAATCAGGAACAAGTTGCTTATTCAAACAAAATGCATAATCAAACCATGATAATGCAAGGCAATCAATCTTCCCAAGTTCCAAGATTTGAGGGGCCAATGCAAGGTATAATGTATAATTGTCAGCCAAAATCTAATTATACCCTCACAAATCATTTGGAGGGAGAGTCTTTTGCTATTAATCACTTGGGGAATCCAAGAAATATGAATACTAGTGTTGCCTCTAACACTAGGTCTAATAAAATGGCTATTGAAGAGAAACAAGGAGCAACTCAAGGACCTATTTTTGTCCCCACATCATCTCCAATTGTTAGTTTTTCAAATTTATATCCTATAGTGTAAGATGGTTAGAATTTTTCAAAATGTAAAGATAGCTCCTATTCACCCACCTTTACAAGCTACACTACAAGGAGTTAGTATTTCTAAGGAGGCCCCAAAGGTGAGAAATTCTTCCATTAATGTTGTGGACCAGATGAAGAAGATACACATAAACATATAATTATGGGATTATTTGAAAATACCATGGTAGAAAGATATGATCCAAAAGGAATTTCAAGGATTAGGTAAGCAAGTTGGCTCATCTAAGAATGAAAATGTTGTCCTAGTTAATGGAGATCAACCTATAGATGGTCAAGTGAATAAGAATGAAAAAAACTCCTCCTTTATACCTATCTTTAATAATTAGTGATTTATTAGTTCATAATTGCATCATAGATAGTGGGGCTAATACTTTAGTCATGCCCAAGTGTATAGTGGATAAACTGGGCCTCAAATATGAGCTAATGACTAAAGGAGTCTTACAATTGGATGGATCACCAACCAAGACTTTGGGGGTAGTTAAAGATTTGAATTTAATCCTACATGCTTGTCCTACCTTTTCTATTCCTCATGATGTGGTTGTGGTAGACTTACCTCCATACTTTGCTTTTTTTTTGTCAAGATATTTTATAGCTAAGATAGGTGTATAATTGGCAGCCAATTGGTCATACATGGTGTTTAAGACAAAGTATGGTACTAAGGTGAAGATTGAATCAGAACCTACTCATCATAATCACTTAGAGCCTTACACACCTAAAGTGGTGAATGTAAACTATGCCATCATTGATGAAGAGGAACTCCACATTGACCAATCTCCAACATATTCCCTTGAAGGAGTTTTTGATTTATACTTATATGAATGGGGAAATGAGCATTATGAGCATGATCCTTATAAGTTCATAGAGGAAGCTGGTCTTGGGGTGTATTATATGCATGAAGAGTAATCTTTCATTGAAAATTTTATGAACCAAGTGAATATATAGGTGTTTTATGGTAGCTTTTCTTTGATGGGTCAAGAAGCAAGATTGGGGCAGGTGGTGGAGGTTGTAGCCCTCAAGGAGGCAAATGAAAGCTTAGTTATTCACTTCTACAAGGGTATAATAACAAGTTTTAGGGCTCCTTCAACAATAATTTTAGATAATGCATTGGCTTTTCTTGGAACAAAGACAAGTGAGTGGACATTGAAACATGGTATCTATCTTAGTACTTCCACTAAATATTATCCATAAGGGAATGGATTATCTAAGTCCACCAATAAGAATCTGATTAGGATCATAAAGATAAAAATGGAGGAGAACCAAAGGAATGAGAATTACAAGTTAAATACAACCCTTTGGGATAATAAGATCACCCAAAAAAGAGTTATTAGAAATTCACCATACACACTTGTCTATGGGAGAGAAGATAGAATGAATATTTCACTTGAGTTACCAGCCTTGGACCTCACTTATCAACTATAATTGATGGATAATGAGAGCATATAATTTAGGTTGTGTGAGTTGATAGAGATTGAAGAGACTAGAGATAAAGCAATGCAAACTATGAAAGCTCATCAAGAAAAAACAAAGAGATACTTTGATAAGAAACTAATGCCAAAAAGTTTCAATGAGGGAGACATTGTCCTAAAGTGGTATGAATATAGAGCTAAACCTAGAAGACGCACAAAGTTTGATGCTTTATGGAGTACCCCATATGTGATTACACAATGTAAGTAACATAATACTTTATAACTCTCAATGTTAGATGGAGAGGAACTTCATATCCCAGTCAATTGTATATATCTCAAACATTGTTACTAAGGTTCTCCTCTCTCTTTGTACATAGTTTCTTGCTTTCCTTGTATTCCCTAAGTGTTTATACACATATGTGAGTTTTATCTTGTATCTTACCTTATTTTTTGTCCTACTTTATTGGTGTGTTATGTTTGTTTTTGGAAAATTAATTTCTAGTTATATTTAAGAATCCATTTACTCCATTTGCCCTTGGTAGTATAAGGCTACTAGTCCTTAGTATAGTAGACATACTACCCCTATGAGTCCCCATTTTTGTTGACCAAGTTTAACTTTTAGTCAAACTTGGGCACCCCTAGGATTTTTATTTTATTTTAAAAAATTTAAGGGGAATAATATATTGTCATAGGAATTATTACTTATTATATGATGTCATTTAAGGTCATCTTAGCTTTGGTTTTGGTTGCTTTAGTCAACTTGTCCATTTGGGGTCATTTTATGCACTTGTAGGGGTTAGTAATGCAATTGGAATGGTTATCAAGGTGAATAAGTGTCATAATTTAATTTAAAACGTCCAAGAGGTAAGTTTAGATGTCATACATGTTAGTTACATCAAAAACTTGTAGGCTCCTTAATTGAAATTGCAAAAATTAGCTAAAAAAGAGGGAAAATGGCACTTGTATAGCACATAAGGAAGCGTGCCACATGTGAAAGATCATGGGGGGTATATTAATATTTATAAAACTAATATCCATGATTTTTTTATCTATAAGTTTTATTTTTAATCCAAAACTATTCTACAAATTTTTGGTTTTTTTGGACAGAGTGAAGTGACCCTCAAGTTTTTACTCGATACGAGAACCACAGGTAGTTTCAAGAAAAACTATTTTTGGAGATTATATTAAAATATAATATATTCATTTTAATATATTTATTTTTAATATTGTTAAATTTTTTTATATGAACCATTTTTAACAAGTTGACTATGCATATTTAATAATGGTTTGGTGCACCCTATATGTTTTTCTCTATTTCTACCAAATCCATATAAACCAGTTGGTGATGTTGGATACATAGGATGTATAATTATTTATCACATGGTATCCACTATTTGTTTTAAGTTTCATGGTTTTTGGATGTGTGTTTTAGTGCATATTTTAAGGAGGTACCACCAAGTGTAGTTCCAACTAAGATATCTCTTGCTACTAAGTTTTTTCCCATGTAGAGTTTTGATACAACTAGTAAAGAGTGTCCCATAAGTCCCTGGGTCATATAAATACCTATTTTCATGTTTTTATCTCATCATGGAACTATTTTAGTAGCTTTCAATTTTTTCTTGCTCTATTTACCACTTCATGTCTAGTTTTAGTTGAATTCCATGCATAAGCTTTTTCATCCTATATATGAAGTGGTAATATAAGTGTTTTAGATTTATAAAGACTTTCAAGCTTGAGTTAGGTTCTATTTTCAAGATAAATGAGGTATATATTTGACCATGTACTCATGTCCCAAGATATCTCAATTATGAAATGCCTTTGTCTATTAAATTCCATGTACATACAAGTGATCTTCATGTTGTAATAGGTGTTTTAAAGCTAGTTCCAAGTTTCAAAATATGGAGGTCATATAATTATGGAGTGAAAATATAATTTAGATAGTTTTGAGATATATACCATCATGTTTCACCTCAATTCTATGCTCTACCCACATATTCTACCCAAAATATGCACCTATAGGCCCTTGATGGTGTCATGCTAGTGTAAGGGGAGATAAATGTGTGTCACAACTCCTTGTTTTTGCTTAAAGTGAATTTAGAGGTTCATCAAAGGCATGTGAGTCTATTTTATACTCATGGTTCATAGTGGTCCACACCCCAATCCACTATTTTCTTCTCAAAACAACCTTACATAGGTGGCTAAGTATGAGTTCAACTGTGTACGAAAGGGCTAAAGCAATTTCACAATTCCTTTTTTCATTTTCATGACAAGAAGGCCTTTATAGACCCATAGAAAGATCCTAAAAGACAAAGGAAGCATGAAATAATGTTGGAAGGTCAAAAAATAAGTTTGGGGATGGAATCCCTAATGGATAAAAATAAAGCTCTAGGAGGTTTTGGTGGACCTTTTAAGGCATATTTGCAAGAAGCTTCAAGATATATAAAAGGGTGACCCTTGTAACCCTACCATTGGACAAATATCTTGCCATATTTGAGGAGAAAAGGATAAGGGTAAGATGGTTTTTTAGAGCCTCAAACACACCTAAAAACACACTAAAAAACTTTAATGATGTCTATAGGCCTGTAGTGGTGAATGGATTTTGTCACCTTGAAGGACAATTCTAAGCACAAGAACATGGATTGAATGACTATAATAGTATAAGAAGACAAAATGGGACCAAATTCATCAATATAAATGTTAATATGGAGTCTTATACACCTCCTAGGCTACCTATAGGTACCCTCAGGTAGGAAAATGACACATACATGATCTCAATTTAGTTATATAAGTTGAACAAGAATAAGGAATGGTTTGTGCATACTTGGTGTGGTTTTAGTCTACCCAAAGTGACTTTGAGATGGATAGATAGTGGGGGTAGATCCAAGATGGATTAAAAGAAATTTTTTCATTATAATAATCCCAATGAAAAAATAAAAGTATAGATTTATAAACATTAAAATCAAATGAAAAAATAAAGGAAACCTATAGCAAGGATCAACAAACAAGGTTGTCTCATTGAACATGGTACAACTTGGCAAGGGTAAGTGAAGCCTAGACTATTTAGAAATGAAAGGCATGTTGAAATGATCATTATATGATCCCCTATGATCCAATATGTTCCCTAAAATTCCCAAGACCTTTCTAAGGTTCTCAAATTCCCTTCCCAATTATAAAATGGACTAAAGTCCATATAAGCAAGCTAGGAAACCTCTTGGTTCAAAGGGTAAGCATGAATAATCTAAATGAATAAGTGCTCTAGATGGTCTAAAAATATCCATAATCATGAAATTAGGGTGATTAACATGTTTAAGAAACTTATAGGCATGGTGTGGATTTGGAAGAGTGACTACCAAGTAGTTTTGGAGGAAAAATGTAGGAAAATAAGGGTTTTTAGCCCATTTTTTAGATAAATTAAGTTGGTTAGGTACCTAAATGAGGGAGTATAACATTTCCATTTGGTACAAAGTCTCATTATGACCTTATAAATCTCCCAATACTTTAATTTTTACATGACGATGAGGGATATATCTCTTTGTTTTGTCTCATAGATTAGCCACTCATGAAAATCAAAACTTTGACAAAATAGGTAAAGGGTGCCAAAATGAGTAAAGGACTTAAGATGAGGATTTTGGATCTTCAAGTAAAATTAGGGGATGTGTATGGAATATTTATGGATGATTATTAACACTCAAACAAGTTATAAACCTTAAATATGACCTAATTATTCATTTACACAATCTAATTAGGCAAGTTTCTACTAGGCCTAATTGGCAAAAGAGAGGAAAAGATATGAAATGAGTGTTTGAGAGGTTATGTGATGTATTTTTTAGTATCAATGAGGTGTTAAGATACATAATAAACCATCATAATGATGTTATATCATCCAAAGTGGTCCAAACTAGTAGGGGGTATGCCAAGCCCATTAGGCCTTGAGGAGACTTAGATCCAATTAGGGATCTAACTTCATTTCTAGTCCTTGATGAGATATATAGATGATTGGGTCATGTTTATGGAGTGAATTAAGACAATTATCAATTTTTTTTATGAAAATAAACTTGTAGGAGATTTTTTTAGCTTAGAGATAGCTCAAGTATGCAGGAAAGTGGAGAAACAAGATCGATAGGTCAACTTGTAAAGATCATATCTTTGATAAGGCTCTACATGGGAATAAAATGGGTTAGGGGGATTTATATAGGGTCTTTATAAACTAATTTGTGTCATTTTTTTTGAATTTCAATGTTCCATATTTATGAACAATAGTTAAGAGAAAAAAGTAGTCTAAAACCCTAGTAAAACCCTTGGAGGAACCCGATGGAGAAAACAAGCATGGAGATCCATTAAAATGGAATATTTTGGAAAATAAACCTATTATATCATGGATAATACTCACTCAATATCTCACCCATGTGAAGAAGATGTATATAACTATACAAACAACATGTAAAACACTAATTTTCTCACCATTTTCTATGTTTTGTAGATTCGAATATGTTTGAGAAGATGAAATAAATTTTTTAAGGAGGATAAATACCTATTATAAGTCCCTATTGTCATTTTATTTTATTAAAAAATATCTATTTTTCCTAACTAGAGCTCTCATTTTAGCTAGTCAAAATTAGCATAGTGAGCACAAGAGTGAAAAGTGTGGAAAACTCAAATGGATGTATTTTTAAAGCAAATTTTAAAATTATAATAAAATGGAGGGTATTTAAAAGTGTCACTAACTCCATACCACACATTTTAATGGAAAAATAAATGCATTTTTGAGGCCAAGTATGAGGGGTGACTGAAATAAGAGTTTTCTACACTATAAATAGTGATGGCTTCATTCAAATATTTTCCAAAGGAGTAAGAATGAAACAAATACATGTAATTTCATGATTTAATGTATTATATATTATTCCAATAATAATAACTATCCATAGTCAATGGGTGGGATGTTCAAACAGGTCCAAATGATGAAGGTAGTTTTTTGAGCCAAGATAAAGGAATTTTGAAACACTTTTCATTAGTTTCATGACTTATATGTACATTTGGACCCCATAAAATTGAATGTCTCATTTCACATATCTTTACCATGAAATTTTAACCTCATTTATAAAATTTTCATGTGTATAAGTGACCTTTGGACTTCCCTTGCCTTGTATCTCTCTCAAAAGCTATAAATGTGGAATATTTTGGTGTTTTTGGGCAACCTCCATTGGTTGATGGTGAAAACCTAGCCAAATTTGTATTTTAAGGAATCTTGAAGGAATAAAAAAATTATTTTTCATACTTACATGCTTTTAAATTGAGTTTTAGTGTAATCTTGTTGGCCTTGTCTAGTAGAAGATCTTCTTTTTTAGCATGTTATCCTTGATTGTCTACCAAGTGTAAAAAAAGGATATTTTTTTAGGTCTTTTTTAGTATTATTTTATACTTTTATAGGTGTATTAGAAGTTTTTTATAACTTTATTCCCTCATATAATCATCCATTACCTTTTTAAGTATCAAATACCTTCTTGAATCTAACATATGAAACATTGATGTGACAATGCATCTTGAGTTGTGAGTTGTGTGTAAGAAAATATTTGTCTATCTTTAAGTAGTATATATTAAGTCAAATAGGATGAGATTAAACATTTGTGCATCAAATTTTAGTTTTCTTAGTTTTTTCCTTAACCCTTTTCATCCACAGATTCATAGGTAATAAAGTGCTTCAAAGAGTGCACCAAGGGAGCTAGCCCTTTTAGAGATTCATCTCTCAACATGTCACCCAAAACAAGAGGGATGTTTCCATGTGTCACTTGGATGAGGAGAGATAGGAATCTCATTAGGGGTATAAATCTAAGTGTCAATAGTTACCCCTATAGATGTAGAATATTGTGCCTAGGGAATAGTTTTAGGCATTTGAATTATGCTAAAAACTACCTATTCTTTTACTTTATCTTCCTCATCATAATATAAATTGATGAGGTATATTAATTGTGATCCCCTAGGTTTAGGTTTAGTTACCAAAATTTCCTTCTTAATAAATTTTAAATTTAGAGGGAGTCCTTGTGATGAGGAGCTTTCATGGTCCTTTGATTTCTCTGTATACTGGCTTTTCTAGAAGTTTGAATATGTCCACCCTTTAAAGAGTTAATTTATACTATCCAATTCACTCATAGAGATTGAAAAATCATATTGTATCATTCTAAAATGATCCTCCTTTAATTCAATAATTATTTTTCTCTCCAAAAATTCCTCATCAATTTGTGCATTCATAAACAAGAAATCATAAGGATAGTGGACATGGTTATAAGGGATATTAAAGCCCTATATATGCTTTTTGATGGTTCCATGGGGATAAAAATACCTATGTGTTATCTTGGGGAATTCATATCTCTTCCTCTTGCCACTAACCTCTCTAAAGTGTTTTCTCATTGTATATACCATTCAGCCAATAACTATGTGGTGGCCAAAGAATGAGCTTTTCTTTGTCCTGGATAGGTCCTCCTATATACTCCAGCATAATTGGAAAGAAATTTATTACTTGGAATACTTATTAGTAATTTACATTGGGAGACATAGGGGATGGACCTTATTTCCCCATATCATAATAATGGTGAAATTTGTATACAAGAAATAGTCCTCTCTTATAGAAATTATTTTCATAATATTGGACCTGATCTTGGGCATTGGTGAACCATGAATAACCTACCCAACTTGAGGATAAACATCCTCAATAATCCTAACCATATTATTAATATAATAATATATTTTCATGAAATAAAAATTATCACAAATCCTATTTTGATATAATTGGTGGATGGGATCCAAAACTCACTGATAAATTTATAGATAGTCCCCAAAATAGCATACAAAAAATATGACATTAGGTAAAAATGGCCTAAAAGAGTGGGTTAATTATCCTTTTGGATAACCTATTCTCCCAATTGAAAACTAATTATCTCTCCCAATGTGAAGGTGGTGTCACTAGTTAGCATCATGTGTAATAACAACACCCAATCTAAATGGATAAAATGGATGATGGGTATGCCATAAAGTCTATTAAGCAATGCCATACCTATTTTCACTCCCATCCTAAATTTATTAATGGGATTAGGATCCTTATGATTCTTCCCTTTTAATTCAATTATATTATTGGGGAGAATCCATTAAGATAAAAGTTTGTCCATTATATTCTCTTGATTTCATTATACTATCTTGTGTTTGTCAAAATAAGCATTGGGTACAAGCAATAAAAATTATATTTGGAAATTATCTATCATGATGCATGCTAAAAATTTTAGATTGAAAATATGATGTAGGAAATCATCTTACATGACTTTCCCTATGAATAACAAGTCACAAAGGAGGTCGATACATGGCATCACCTCAGGATTGACAAAAAAATGCAATCCTTTCCTTTTTAGGGCCATCAAATCCTTGATGAAAAATCATTTCAAGGGAGATATGTTTCCATATAACAAAAATATATCTATAGAGTCAATAATTTCCCATAATTTTGAATAATTCACATACTTTTGGAATATGGTAACATCAAAGATTATGTCCATAAATTCTATCAAATCCTTGATTGAATATGGTGATACTGGAACTTCTCCCCTGAATGGCTTGGATGAAGATGCCATTTGTTATTCACATGTAATTATATGTTCTTATAGTCTTCCTCAACATGTTATATGTGCTTTATAAACAATTCATGCTTCTACTAGTCACTGGTTTTTTATGTAGTATTCTCACAGGTGGTAGTTAAGACTTTTGTCATGCATGATAGCCATAAACTTTGAGTGCAATTTTTTTAATAGTAAATGAAGGCTTTAATGGTTGTATGCCATGTATATATATTTATCACTAAATACTAGTTCATGTGATATAAATACCTAATGTTCACTTATTTTTTTAGTTCTAGTTGGCAGGTGACTTTAGCAAACTAATATGAAGTATTTTTGATTTATTCAGATAAGTATAGTAGGTATTTTGGAATTCAAGAGTTAGGTATTCAAGTTTTGTGTTAGGACCAGCCTTTATAAAAGATCCACAATAAAAAATTTGAAGACCTAATTCCCATAAGATAAAATGTCCAAACAAAAAGTTTGAAGCATATGTATAAAACCTTATGGTCTATTGAACAAAATTTCTATATTAAAATGCCTAAAGACCCAGAATTCCATTAGAATTTTTTTTTTTGAAAAAAATATCTGAAGCACAATTTTTTTGATAAAGATAAGTCCTTTTTGGTGTAAATTTCTTGGAGAAAATGTCCAACACAAAAAATCTAAAGACCAACTATGTTTGGAATAAAATTTATGAAGACCAAAAAAGTCCTGAATGGGTAAAATCCTAAATGAATTAGTATCGAAGAAGTTTCTAAATTAAAAAAACCATAATAAAAAAACCTGAAAACCAAACCTAGCAGCAAAAATGTCTAAATAAAATACATAAACAAAAGGCCTGAATGAATAAATATCTAAATAAATTTCTTCAAACAAAGTCCTAAAAACCTACATAGTTCAAAACTCCTGAAAAGGCATTAATATAGTTAGTCCATAAAATATGTAATTCCATGACAAAATGATAAATTATTCTAATTATAGATACTAAGAATCAATATGCTCTAGAACTTACCCTAACACATAGAATAAAATCTCAACAATCAAGGTCAAAATCTAAAAAAAGTGGGTCTCCATCTATTCTTGAAGAGAAGGGGGATGTTGGGTACAACAGGTGGCATTGTAGGAACAAGAATATAATGTGGTATAAGATGAAGTGGTTTTTTTATATCAAGAAATCCATGATCCTTCTAGGCAAGATGGAAATCATAAATTGATGTAATCCCTAAGGGAATGCATTTAGGAACTTGGAAAAAAATTAGAATGGGATAACTACACTAACTAGTGTAGAAAAAGTAATGAATAGACATTTACAAGCCCACATATCTCAAAATTTAATATAAGAGTTTCTCCTATGGTTTTAGTACACATGGAAAAAACTTTTCATCCACTTCCACTCAAATTGAAGAGCTCAGTCATTGAGAATTGTTCATGAATAGGGATGTTAAGATACATACCATGTATATTTAATAACATAATAAACTTAGACAATTAAGAGATGAAAACAAAAATTTAAATAAGAAGGTCAAAGAGGTTGAGTCATAAATTTTTAAATTAAAAGATAAGATAGAAGATAGGAGTCAGTTGACAATGCAACTAATCAATTACAAACCTCTTGTAAGAGTGTATTATGTCTATCTTGAGGATAAAATGTTAAAATTTAACTTCATGAGAGTCTATTATGACATGCCAAAATTAGTAAGTGTTCCTCATTCCTTATTTAAAAAATATAAAAATAGCACTCCTAAGGATCAAAATAAATGATGTGAATTCTATATACACAACTATGTTGTTCCTTATGACCAAGCATGGAATCAAAACATATATTTGGGTCATTTAGTTAAGACATATTTTTTTCTTATCTTTCCAATGAGAAAATAAGAGATGAGAAATTAGCTGAATATAATGAGAAAGACAAATAAACCACATTAATGACCATACAAGAGGCTACTAGGACATACATGATATAAGTAGTTTGGATTTCATTAATTATCAAAATATAGGTAGCTGCAAGAACTAGGATAGAACAAATAGAAGCCTAGAATGATTACTTGGCCTTGATCACATAAATAGTTCAATAAAACTAAAATTATTTTTAGTCATATGGAATGAGCTTAATCTTGAGTTGAAAAATAAGGAACCATTCTCAAGGTATAATTTCAGGGCAACTCTTAAAATAGTCATCAAATATATCAACGTTTCTTAAAAAGAAGAGACCAAGTTAGATTGCATAAAATATCATCCTCATATTTTCTATTTTTCCATTCCTAATTAGAGGGGAAGATAGAAATTCAATGAAATAAGTGAATATAGAAAATATAAGAGGATAAAATATAATTGTGGTTTTTATACAAAACATAGGATAGGTACAACATAGCCATTTGACTTTTGAGTATTATGCTCCCATGTGAAAAAGTTTAGGTTGATTGAGGAATTAAAAAAAATTAGTTAGGGGTGTGATTAGTTGATAAATAACCTATAAAAACACTCCTTTAAACCTCTTTTTCTAATTCCCTTTGGCCATTACTAAGTGTATAGAGTTACCTTTTGTATCTCTTTCCTACCAGATAGTACTTATGAATATAATGTTCATATCTTTGTGTTTCATGTTTAAAAAATATTATTTTATGAATGAATTTATATCATGTATTTTTATTATTGTTTTTATTTTAATACTTATTCAATGTATGCATACAATGGGATAAATCATGAGTTATAAAGATCAGAAGCCAACCCATAGAAATTGGATGGTGAATCATAGAGAAATTAAAAAATGGTAATCCAATGTGTAGTAATGTAATCATGGTAGGTTTTTCTATAAATAATCATTAATTTTCATTATAACATTTTTATTAATGAAATCATATTCATGTATATTCCTAATTCCATGATTTTAACATGTTGCACACTTTTCCCTTTTTGACTGATCCTATCACGACATACTTTTTCACCACACTTTACATCCCATATAATTATACTATCCATCCCACATAATTTCCATAAATGGTCAATCACTAAGTGGTATAGGTTTGGATAATGTCATGATAAGATGATATGGGTACCTAATCATGTATCCAAGGAAAGGTAATAATTTTTAGTAGTAAATTAGGGAAGATTGGGACATACAAAGAAGTATTAATGTGAATAATTATGGGATTATTAATTTTTTTTGTATAGAGGAAGATTCAAAGGTTAAGTATAGAATTGATGTTGACATAATACTCATTTTAGTATTAATTACAAAATTTAAACCATATAATCTCATGTTCATACTGTGAAATATGACAACCATAAATGTCATTCACGATATCAATTTTACTTTGTGACATCTCAAATAAAGGAACAAAAATGGATAGTCATAAAGAAAATATACATTTATTTATATTTTGTATTTTATTTATTATTAACATTAGGATTTCATGGTTTGAATTCATTTTCATGTTAAAACTAATAATAAAAAATATTGTGTAACTTATGGCATTGAAACCATCAAAAAGGCAAAACAAAAACAAGTAGCAGATGAAGCCACAAGATATATGGAATTAAAAATCCCACCAAAACCCCTCCATATCAACTCACTCAACCATCCATCCCACCTCACCAAGTCACCACCCTATTTTCATCAATATCCACTTCACCTATATAATTCCTAACTCCCTACATTGAGAATAAAGAAAAACCATGGAATCTTACACTCATACGTAGAATCAAACATATATACATATAATTTTTGGTATCAACAAATATTCACAATATCATACATCTTTAGAAGACATAAAAATACTCACAAATAAAATACAAGGCTTTTGAAACTTTGAATGTAATATTGTATTTAGTTTTAGTAGTGAATTGAAGAGAGAATAGATCCATAGTTCCATATTCATATAGTGATCATTAACTTGAGATAAATGAAATCACATAATACTACAATTGTATCCCATAATTAGACATAATCCTCTACCATGACATCACCAGACTTATCTACATCTCATGGAAAAATACATAATTATAAGGCCACAAGGAAAATATGTGTCCATTGATCTTTTGTATTTTAATTAATGTTAGTGATATGTAATATTGATATCATCCACTATCATAGTATCATATAGTTATCTAATTTTTATAATGTAATTGTATACTATATATTGATTTGGTTATGATATGAATTTACTTTAAAATCATGGAATCTTGCATTCAAACCATGACATTAGTCATCTATAGACATACTTCATAGTATCTTCATTTCTTTGAAACATCTTATGGAACAAAACATAGAATAATAGTAACTAAGAAGAGATGAGTGTTTTAAAACTTTGTATGTAATATTGTATCTATTTTTAATAGTGAATTTAAGGGAGAATAGATCCATCCATCCATATTCATATCACATTCATTTAATTCTTGAGCTATATATATAACTCTTGTATTTTTGATGTAACACTCAAGTGTATTTCAAGTTATCCAGTTAACATTACAAGAAGGGAACACATTAAGTTTGGAGATCATTAAAATATATCTAAATGTATTACACATTTCTCTTTTTTAATTCCATATATTGTAAGTGAAAATACTACTTATAGTTTAATTACAACATTTTATTAAAATAAAATGCAACACAAATCCCAACATATCTTAGTTTTGAAAACATAAAACTTAAAAATATGTTGTCAAATATCAACTAATGATTATATATTTCAATGCATCCAAATTCAAATTAATAATCCAACATAATTTTATACCTTTCAATATGGGATGTGTTTTAAAATATTGAAATCTTGAAAAATATTATTACAAAGGCTACTTACATAGCATGAAAATATTATGGATATCCCAAGGCATCTTAAAACTTGCTTTAGTTTCTATCAAATGTTAAACTACTTATTTTCATCAACATTGTTAAAATATTAGATAAGGCTTGAAAAAATGAAAAAAAATGGAAGTATTACTACAACAAAAATCTTGAACGATGAATATAAAAATGGTCAAATGAAATAATAACTATGCATAAATACCAATATTCATTTGGGATTACTAAGGTAGATAAAATTCATTTAATTTTACAATTCCTTCCTACCAGGATCAATCATTCTTGATAATTTTAGGTATTAATAATGTTTATAAAATTATATTGATTTGTGGGAAATATTGAATTAGAAATCTTGAACAATGAAATAGACTAAGAGTATTACTTATGCAAAAAGTTTGAATAATTATTATGTAAATGGTGAAACCAAACAAGAAATATCCAATTAATAATTCCCAATATTCACTAATTATGTTCTATTTTTATTTTCTATCTCTTTTACATTGTTATTTTTTTAATTATATGACTACTGCATATGATTTCCAACTCATTATCTAATTGTTGTAAGTTTAAAAATAGAACAACTACATCCATTTTTGTCATATCACACATAAACTCATACAATTAACATTCAAAGTTAATATATGAAACAAGTGATAATTTTAGTCTACTAATCCTAAAAATACATTTAAATTTTAGTGTTAACTATAATTAATTTTAACATCTATCCAATATTATATTTTAACACTATCCTCATTTCATTAATAAATTTATGGCCATCAAGAGTTATATGGGCCTCTACTCTATCCTTGATCTACCATCACATCTATATGTACTGTAGGATGTATGTTGGGATGACCCAACCATTTATCACATTAAAAAAGGGTGAAATACAACATCATTCATTATACCCACCCCCAAATATTATATCCTAGTTTTTTACTGATAAATCAAAAAAATATAAAAATATTCAAATTAGAGAATTTAGGGTTCCATAATTTCTAAAGTTGTGAAAAAAGTTTAGAGAATATATGCTTGTTATAATATATACAATATTATTAATTATTTGAAAGTATTTTAAAATTTATTTGAAATTATTTTAAAATTTATTTGAAATTGTATTTTTCCTATTATGAATATAATAGTTATGATATAACACAATATATAGGACTATAAGATTGTGATCAATTTTTTTTGTGCAAAAATAAAATTTTAAGATATATTAATTTTGTTGTATTAATTTGTTTATCATTTTACATATTTTTGTATATATATATATATATATATTATATTTATTTATATAGATTTTAAATTTTTATTTAAGAATGTGAAAATTTGTGATTGTATTGTAAATTTTTGTAAGTGTTATATTAAATTTTTTATAAAAAATAAATGCATAGTTTTTTAAATGTAATTAAGAAAAATTAATATTTCTAGGGATTAATATTTATATTTATAAACCCATCATTTTATAGTTTAATACATCTTAGTTTAAACTTTATAAGACATTTAAATTGCAAAAGTTTGTTTTGATAAGATAAATATCTTTAAATAATAGGTATTAAAGCCACATAATGACACTTGTTTAAATATGATAGTCATAAATTTTCAAGGTAAATATTAATGGATAATAGTCATAAATTTTTTCCCTTGAGGATATGGGCCATGGCTACTCATAAAATTTAATTATTACTAATACATGGAAGTTGGGCCTAAATTTTATAATCGACCCTACTTATCCTAAATTTTTTTATGACTATTATCCATTTAAAATTACCATTAAAATGTTAATATTATTTATTGTATAATAAAAAAACATTAGATAATATGTGTGTGTGTGCGCATGCACGCGTGCATGCCCATTCTAGAAATTTGTGAGTGACATATGGAAGAACATCACAATATCATAAATAAAATGACACTATAATTTATTAGTATGTCCTATATAGTGTGTCTTATAATTTGAATACATAAAATTGAGAAACATGTGGCATCATTGAGTAGAGTTGCATTGTCACAAACTTTTTTTTCATCTTTTTACCCATTTTAAAAATTGTGAACATTTGGACATATGGAATCATTGCACATGTTGTAGACTTATGATCTGATTGTTACCCATTTCAAAATATGCAAACACATGAAAGTGTGAGATCAAGACATGTGGCATTGTGCCAAGAAATGTTATCTCAAAATTTTGTTCTTTTGAGCTTTGAACTAGATTATTAAATGATAAAACTCCTATAGACCAATTTAAAATGGGCACATGCCTATTATACATAGGTGTAGTATATTAAGAATATTATCGATTAATAATATGATATTTTAAAATAATATCATGTATAATAAACCATTATAAAAATATATACATGCCTACCATCAATCATAAGTGACGTATGCAATATGGCCACCTTGAAATTTTTTAGAGTCTATGTATGTTCCTAGTTAATTAGAAGGAAATGTCTTGCTCAACCAATTTTTATAGGAAACACCTTAGTAAGAGGAGATGTGATACTTTTTCTCCTTCTACTCTTATGACTATGTGGTCATGATAAAACTAATAATCACCATAATTATGCTTCTAGTGACATCATTATTGATTTGGATAGCCTTGGTGTAGGTTTCATATTAATAACTTGATACACAAGTAGGTGAAAATCATCAGCTATATTTTATATATAATGCCTAAAACTACCAATATGAATAATGTAAATGTTTTCACAAATATTTTTATCATTTTTTGGGTGTCTATGGAGGTTAACCTTTCTAGCTCATGGTAATACAAAAAATGTCATTCAAGCAAGGACATCATACTCTTGTTATTCAAGGGGAAATCATCATCACCTCTATACTCCTTTGCCACTTTTACCTTATCATAAATGGTTATGTAATGAGGGAATTCCACATGCAAAGTTATTTATTAGAAGTTGAGTCAATCCTCTTTTAATGATATTATATTTTTTAGTGTTGCAAAGATATATTATCATAGTTTTACATGTATTTTTTAGAAGTTGCAAGTGCTTCATGGAAGTATATTGAATTTTTGTATTATCACAAAACTTGTTAATCAATTATTTTATAATCAATACATGTGGAGGTGCATGGTGAATACACATGGTGAATTATTTGTCCACAACACTTTTTTATACTGATTAATAATGTTATAATAACATTTGTGATGATTTTATAACTTTTTATGATTGTTATAAGAACATTTTAATAAAAATAACACCATAGATTATTTTTGATAAAAATAAATCAAATTAATATTTTTTTATAATGATTCATATTAATATTTATAAAAATTATTATTATTTTTGACTAAAAAGTCAACTATATTTTGTAGGTAACAACCATTATTTTAATAGTTAATTATTATATGTCAGTTTATGTCATGTTTTAATAACTATATATAATTTTTAAGATAACACCTATACCCTAGTCGATGTTGTTAGAAAAAGTCAATCTTGAATTCCAATAATACAATTAAGGCCTTGTGAATGTCTAGCATTTGAACTTTAGTGGGATAGAAGGAGCCCACAAAATTTACCAATAAATATGTTGTTAAAAAATATTTTAAAGTATTCCCAACTTATTTTTAGATAATTATAATTAATTATGATATTGCCCCATTCTTTTCATGATATGCTAAGATCAATGATGAATCATATGGAATTATTTGTTTTCACATGTGATTATCACCTTTATTACATGTTCTTATTTTTACACACACACACACACACACGCACACGCACACGCACACGCACACACACACACACACACACACACACACACACACACACACACACACACACACACACACACACACACACACACACACACACACACACACACACACACACACACACACACACACACACACACACACACACACACACACACACACACACACACACACACACACACACACATTCCTAGCAACACATAGACCCTTACATGAGACTTAGATTGCAATATATATTTTTATTTCTTCTCACATTTATATTTATTTATTTTTAGTTGATATGATTTTAAATATTTTATTTCATCTCACTTTTATTTTTCTTACTATAGAATTTATGTCTCTTAAATTTAGAGAAGGTGATCATGTGGACTTGTTTTCAAAAGGCACCAAATTTTTAGAGCGTAAAGTGTACCCAATAAAGAGGATATTACATTATAGAGACATGGGAAACGGAATTTTTTGTTTTTAGTTTTTACATTGTATTATATGGAAAAGTATAATTTCCTTATTCATTTGATGAATTTGGAACATTGGTATATGTCTAGAATAAAGGATACTACATTCCATGGGAAGAGAGTGAATTGTCAAATCATGCAGATTTGTCCCTTACCCTAGTTCATAATGTTTAAATTTTTATTGGATTAGGGGATTATAGTGATATGGAAGAGGGATATTGTAGGGATGATAATAAAATCACCATTAATTATATAATACCTAAAATTATAACTATTTTTTTCATTGACAATGTCATTATCAAGCACAAATGTTCTAGTAGAGATGAAGACAAAGCCTAAGGTTTTGTAACTAATGTGAAATAATATCATAAAATTAATGAAGAGATATTGAGACCCTTGATATTTGGTGTTATACTCAAAAAATGTGGTAAATTTACGTTATTATTGCTCAAAAATACTAAAACCCAATAATTTAATAGCATGGCCAATAAAAAATTGATTTTTGTGAAACAATAATCGTGCTTATGGTAAATAAAGGAAGTGATCAGGAATCCAATATAGTGATGTATCAAAAGTAAAAGATACCTTATGGGGCATACAACTAACATTATAGCTAAATCTACCTAAACTATCCATAGAAGGGGACTCACTCAACATCCTTAATTCCCTATCAAGAAAGGTCCAACCATCCCAAAAAATAAAATAAATCATAGTTAATGCTAAATTCCTCCTTAATTTAACTAAGTGTAAGATCTTTCACATCTTCTGAGAAAGCAACACAATGGAAAACACCCTAGAAATATATGGGTGTTGATGAAGGGGAATCAAACTAGGTGTTATAAATAAGTTTATTTTGGTTTGATTGAGTCTTAAAGGTCCTATAAGGACTATAAGAGAGTTTTATAAGTATTTTAGTGTTATTTTGTGAAGTGTTCTTGGCTTGGAATAGTTTCTCACCAAAACACAAATTTAAAAATTTGAAACATGTTAGTGTGTTAAGGTGTATTTTGGTATAGTGTCATTGAGTGTCATCTTGTTGTAAGGTTCCTAAATGAGTCTAGGCTGGTTAAATAAGGTGTTTTATGTACACATTATGAGGAAAATTTCCAAAAAATAAAATGTTTAATGTCACACTCATGTGTAGAGGTAGTTATTATAGGTAGACAGTTTTAATAAAGTAGTTTTCTTTCAAGTAATGAGTTTTTGAATAAAGAAAGAAGAGAGTCTCATAGATAGTAGAGGAGTGGATAGTTAGTAAGAATTTTTAGATTGAGTTATAATTTTCTTTTGAAATATAGAGGTACAAAATGGAGAATGATGGAAAGCATTGACATCTTTGTTTTCTGTTAAAGAATAGAGTTTTACATGTCCATATATGAAATTAATAAAATTGTAGTGTTTTGAAAAAATATATCTAAGATTTGTATTGATAATATGATTAAGTATTCTTAATGTGCTTAGATTTTCTTAGTCTCAGTATTCTATGACTTGAAAAGTGTAATATTCTGAGCTTAGCATAATTGTAATAGTAATTTTGTGCACATTTTGAAATTAGAGTGTGTTACAACAAAATATCCTTGAAAATATGTTAGCATACAATGGGAAGTGATATAAAAGAGTGAGTCCCTTTAAATAACTTGTTTATAAGTTTATTAAATTTTATTGGAGCCTATTAAGAAATAGGGTTCAAGATATCAGACTGAGGGTGCCCTATTTACTAGATATTATTAAGTTTCTTGTGTGATTTGCATAACAATTATAAATTTGATTAAGGTTAAGGTGGAATGAACATGAGGAGAGGGAAACCATGAAATATTGAAGATATCAAGTGAGGATAAAATGCATTTAAACCATGTGTTATCTTGTTGTAGATAGATTGTGGGTGCACACTGTGTGGCAAGATAAAGAACTTGTTTTGTATGAATGAAAAATCAATGGTATGGGACTCCCTATAACATGTAGATGATATAAAATGATGTGTGAAATATTTATAATCATGAAGGAGAATTTTAAGATTTCAAATAAGTTGATAGACTCAAAGAATCCATTGGGAGGTACTCTCAGGCTATGAAAGTTTTGGTCTGAGAACACAATCAATAAAAGTTTGTATGAATATTTAAATAAAAATTAATGTGGGGTTTTTTGTGGTATAAATATGGTGAATATATAATATATGTTTTAGTATAACCCTTGATAAAAATTTATAAAACATCAAGTGAGTTGGATTCCTTTGAAAACCTTGTGTAAACCAGTTGCAGGTAAGATTATGTCAATAGAACATTGTAGAATGCATGATAGAAATGAGATAGGGTCATTTCAAAAGAAAATCAAGGTTATATATGGTGTATTAATGTTAAATAGACCTTAATTTGGTAATTTGGGTATTTCAAAGCTAGTGAAACTCAATGAATTCAATATTGTGTCCTCTTAGGTGGGAAAAAATATAATGTAGGTTATATAATATTAAAAACATTTTTCATATGGATTTTGAGGATTGTATTGTGGACAGGGCAATTTTAGGCCTAAAGAGGGCCAATTTAGAGAACAAAAGGATAGATTAGACATTTAGGAGGAGATTTAATGCATTAAATTTTATGGATACCTCAGGAAAGATATAGGGTACCTAAATATGATTTTTTTTTTTAAAAACTACCATACCGATCTATACCATGTAGATTTCAACAAAAAAAGGCTACTAGGTCAAGAAGGAGATTGAGGGTTTGGTAAGATAATAAGAGGATTGAGGTTTGAAAGGGGTGTGAGATAGTTTGAGATTAGTATATGAATTAAAATAGAGGACATAAATTTTGATATTAATCACTAATGAAACCTTGATCAAGATTTAAGAGATTGGACCTATAAAAGCTCAAGGACTATAAAAGGCTAAGATGTGAATGAAGAAAAAGGGAGTAAATGCATGAATAAAGTGAAATGAGTGGAAGTGTGATAATTTTTTATATGATATTAATGTATATATAAGAGGATTTAAATATTCCTAGTTATAAGTCAAATTCTATAAGGATTTTATAACCAAGAACAAACATAGTAGGTTGAATGCAAGAGTTTATCATTGCAAGTATTAGAGTGAGGATAGGCAGAGTATGAGAATGATGATCTACATCATTTGGTATTAGAGAAACTAAGATTTTTTAGGAAGAGAAAGGATATAAATAAGAATAAAAGGTACATGATTCATTTAAGTTTTAATTTGATGTTTTTCATGTGTTCATGAGATAACATTGAGATTGTGAATGAAGGTAAGAGAGATAAGTAGCCAGTCCTGAAGCCAATGAAGGATTTTTGATGAGAGTGAGATATATTTATAATATCATGAGATAAAACTCATAGTTAAGATTGAGGAGAGAGAATAAGTCCTAGTGAAAGGATAAGATAAGTGAATGACCTAGGTGAGGTCGTAGTGAATGAGATGGACTTAGTGAGAGGTAAAGATGTGGCAAGTGAGAGAAGAATTATCAGAGAGGATAGGTCCAAATAAAAACAAAGAGTTTTTAGACATATTAAATAAGATGAAGAAAGATATAAAAAATAAGATAGGGAAAATTTTATTAAATCTACCACAAGGAGAAAAGATAATAGAGATGGAGAAAGAGATGATAGAGATGAGGAAGTAGATGGATAAGTTGTTGGTTATGATAGAATATGTAAGATAAATAGAGATCCCATAATATGGATGGGTGATGAGTAATAACACACTCAAGAGTCCAATCAAACTACTGGTGAATAAAATAAGGATTCAAGCCATGAGAGAGGAAAGAAGGTAGAAGAAGTTGTTATGCAAGCAACTCAAGATGGAAATGAATATGCTTTGGTTAAGTGAGAAGCCAAGTAATCAAGAGGATGAGCACCACCTTGAGATAGATGAGGAAGGTTTGAGTGATAAAAAGGAAGATAATTGAAACTAGTTAGGTGATAAAGATGAAAAATAAGAATATTTGATTGAAATCCTTATTGAAGGCTTAGAACACAAGGTACAATCCTAAAAAAAAGTTATTCAAATAGAATGAAAGTTTGTTTATATGAGTACTGATTAGTTGAAAGTAGAATTGGCAGCCATAGAGAATGATTTTCATGGTGAAGTGAAGGAAAAATAATATCAAGTGTATTTTATTGTAATTGAGGACCTCTTCAAGGTGGAAAAGGAGAATGGAAAAGGAATATTGAAGGAAGCAATGAATAAGATTGAAGACATGGAGCCTTGTAGAGGGTTGAAATTTATTAAGACTATAGGTATAAATGACATTATTATATTTTTTATAGTAGGTATTAATATGTAAAAAAGTTTAGGTGAGAGTATAAGTGTTGTAGTAGTGTTTTGGGGAGTATACAATTCTTATGACAAAGGAAAAACTTTAGGTGAGAGTGCATATCAAATGCTGATTAGAGTAAGGAAGCAAGGAGGTAGACTTGTCTATGATAGAGGAAAGAGATAGATCAAAGAGGATTAATTGAGGCATGTATTAACATTATCATATGAGGATGATCCCAAAGGGAATAATTGGAAAACATGAAGTAAGTATTCAATAATCCATTGGAGCTCATATTAATTCTTCCCCTAGGAGTATGATGTAGGGGCATCAAACTAGGTGTTGTAAATAAGTGTCTTTTTGTTTGATTAAGTCTTAAAGGTCCTATATGGACTATATAAGAGAGATATAATTATTTTAGTTCCCTTGTGTGAAGTTTTATTGGCTTGGGAGAGTTTCTCACCAAAACACAAATTTGAAAATTTGAAACATGTTAGTGTGTTAAGGTGAATTTTGGTATAGTGTCATGTTGTTGTATGGTTTGTAAATGAGTTTAGGTTGGTTAAATAAGGTTTTTTAAGTAAATTTTAGGAGGAAGATTTCCAAAAACAAAAAAAATTGAATGTCACACTCATGTGTGGAGGTAGTGACTATAGGTAGACAATTGCAAGAAAGTAGTTTTATTTCAAGTAACAAGTTTTTGAATAAAAAAGAAGAGAGTATAGTAGATAGATGAGGAGTGGATAGTTAGTAAGTAGTTATAGAGTTAGTTATGAGTTTTTTTAAAAGATAGAGGTACATAATGGAGAAGGATGGAAAGCATTGACACCTTTGCTTTATATCAAAGAATAGAGTTTTACATGTACATATATGAAATCAATAAAATTATTAAGAATGAGATATACTGAGGGGGGGGGGTGAATCAATATATCATATATCCTATAAATATTTTAATTAATCAAACTCCACTTAACCATACATTCAAGATATGAAATAAAATTGAAATAATATACACCACACAAGAGAGATAGATACACCAAATTTTTACGTGGAAAACCAAAGTGGGGAAAACCACAAAGAACAATCTCAAGTATATGAAAGAGCACCAACTCATATTACAAAGTTCACAAGCACCAACTTTTAGGAACACTAACCCCTTTATCAAGTACCAAAATATCAACTATTTGTGAGCACTAACCCATAAGAACACCAACCCCTTAAAAATATTTATGAGTACCAACCCACAGAAGCACTAACCCCTCTTGTTTATAAAGCACAACTATCTCTCAATGTTGTTTTCTTAAAAAATTATAAAACTCTAAAAAACCTCTTCTTATTCTCTCCTCTTTTATTATATTAAATAATTACAAACCATGCACTCTTGTGCATATTACAAATGGATTCTCAAGACTTTATTTATAGCTTTTCAAATGACCTTTGGCATTCACCATGTGTGACTCTTCTATCATGAAAAATAGTGCCAAACTTGCATGACCCTTCAAATTCTTGTATTTGAAAAGTCATATGGTGACCCTTCATAATTAAATGCATCCTTTCCTCTTTTGTATTTATCTTGGTGACCTTTTAAATTCCTCAAGATGACTCTTCATATGATAATGCATCCCATTCCTCTGTTATCTTTATCCCGTGACTCTTTGACTTCTTCATGGTCCCTCTTTTGACTTTTATACAACCAAAAATATATTCATTAATATTAAATAAATATAAAAATATTTTAGCCAAAATATGAACATTAAAAACACCTTTAGACAATAAATTCTATGGGTCCTTTATCACCAATGCTAGACCTTTGACATCAATGATAATATTTCCAACAATCTCCCCATTTGTCATTGATGACAACCTCAAACTGAAACTAACACATCCTAAAACCTATACTGCACATGCCAACCTATACATACTACCATTTGAAAAAAATACAATAACTCCCCCTTACTATAACATCCTATACATATTCTTTTTACCTATTTTTGCACTTGTTTCTACACCTATTCCTTGTACCTATTCTTATAACTATTTATTATACCTATTTTTATTCTTCTCCCCCTTTGACATCAATGGCAAAGAGCCTATCCTAGATCTAACACTTACCTCCCCCTCAACTGATGTTGATCTTCAATGGTAGGAAGTAAAAGAAATTACTCCCAACTTCTCCCATAGATACTCAAATGTGTCTTTTGTTTGTGCCTTTGTAAAATATCTACAATTTGTTCTATAATATTGATATATTCAATCTTAACCTATTGATCTACAACTTGCTCTTTCAAGAAGTGATATCTAATAAGAATATGTTTTTTTCTTGAATGCATTACTAGATTCTTAGAAATATTAATAGTACTTGTGTTGTCACAAAAAATAGAAATAGGTTCATCATATTTTACCTTGATATCTTCCAAAGTTTGCTTCATCCAAATCACTTGAGTATAACACAATACCACTACAATATATATAGCTTCAACTATATAAAGTGATATTGGATTCTACTTTTTTATTAAACATGATACTAAGCTATCACTAAGGAAGAAAACTCTTCCACTTGTACTCTTTCTATCATCTAAGTAACCTTCCCAATCTAAATCTGTATAAGTAACCAAAGTAAAATATTTGTTTGTAGGATATCATAATCCATAATCTAATGTCCCCTTGATATATCTAAATATTCTCTTCACCAACTGAACATGACTCTCCTTTGAGGCTACCTGATATCTTGCAACCATGCCTACTACATGCATGCTGTCTGACCTTGATGCTATCATATAAAAGACTACCAATAATATATCTATACAAAGATTGATCTACAATAGGGGAATCTTCATCCTTACTCACCTTGTTCCCTATACTCATTGCTGTGCCAATTGGTGTTTAATCCTCAAAACCAATTTTTTTTAACATTTCCTTGGCATACTTAATTTGAGATATAAAAATTCCTTTATCTGACTAAAATATTTATAACCCTAAGAAAAATGAAAATTCTCCAAGCATAGACATCTCATATTATTTTTGCATATTATCAAAAAATTCTTTTGTCATATTTTCAATGTCTCCTTTAAAAATTATGTCATCAACATATGCCAAAATAATAAATTGATGCTCACCTTCTATTTTGATGTATAGATTAATGTTATCAAAACCTCTCTTGAAACCTTAATCTTATATGTACTTATCAAGTCTTGCATACCAAACTTTGAGATCTTGTTTCAATATATATAGTGCTTTATTCAATTTGCATACATAGATACTATCATTTGAGAGAATAAATCCCTTAGGCTACTAAATATAGACCTCCTCTTCTAGATTCTCATTCAAGAAGGCAAACTTGACTTCCATCTGAAACACTTTGAAATTTTTAAACACTGTATATGTAAGAAACATTCTAATAGCTTCTAGTCTTGCCACTGGTGAAAAATTTTCTTTAAAATCTATTCCCTCAATCTGAGTATATCTTTTACATACTAACCTTGATTTATTCCTGGTAACTTCACCATTTTAATTCAACTTATTTATATATACCCATTTTATTCTTATCACATAATGATCTTTTGGTCTAGGAACTAATTCCCAAGTATCATTCGTTTCTATCTGATTTAATTATTATTACATTGCCTTAACCCAATGCTCATCATGTCTATCTTCTAAAAAAATTCTAGGCTGAATTTTGGATAACAAAGAGAAATTAACTTGCTCAAATTCACTTACCATCATTATTCTAGTGAAAACTCCTTCATTTATGTTCCCTATGATATCACTTTCATTATGATTTCTCTAGACATATTTGGATGGGTTTTTGGTTTCATTTTTCTCCTTTATCTCATCTTCATCTGATTCTTCAAAATCTTCTTCTTCAAATATTTCTAGAGTGTCTACTAGATCACTGTCTCTTTGTGCTACATCATTTATCCTGACACTTGCACTTTCAAAAATATTCTTCTTTCTTTTGTTATAACATTTATAAGCTTTAATTTTACAAGAATATCCAAGATATATACCTTCATTTTCTCTACATTCAAACTTACCAAGTTTTTCATCGGTTCTCTTTATGAAGCATTTGGTACCAATTTTTTTGAAATAATCAACTGTAGCTAGTTTGTATTTCCATAGCTCATAGGGAGTCTTATCACTGTTGACTCTTAATAATGCTCTATTTTGGATATGCACTATTGTACCTACTACCTCTCTCCAATATTTATCTAGTATCTTGGATTCATTTAGCATTGTCCTCATCATTTCTTGAACTATTTTGTTTCTCTATTCAACCACTCCATTTTTCTATGGAGTTCTAGCTATTGAATAATATCTCTTTATCCCATGGCCTTCATAATACTTAATAAATTAATCTAACATGAATTCTCCTCCTTGATATAATCTTATTCACTTAATTTTTAAGATGGTTTTATTCTTAACTAAAGCTTTGAATGCTTTGAAATATCTAAAAGCTTCTAATTTTTCTTTAAAAACATCACCCAAGTCATACGTGTAAAATCATCAATAAGAAACATGAAATATTTCTCACCTTAAGTACTATGAGTTATCACAGGTCCACAAAAATCAGTGTGAACAAGCTCTAACATTTGAGTAGTCAAGTATTCAATTGTTTTGAACCATCTTCTATCCTACTTCCCATGCTGACAAGGTTCACAAAGCGTGTTGGAGGGCTTTATAATCTTTGGAAGATCTCTAACTAGTTTTTTTTTTGATGTTGACAATATTATCAAAATTTATGTGTCCCATTCTCTTATGTCATATATAACTTGACTCAACTTGAGTCAAACAACATTTTTGACCTTTGATATATGATAACATATACAAATTATTGCCTATCCTCTAAGCATTTGCAATCACACATCTGAATATTTTATCATAATTTCTTAAAATTTTACATAAAGCTTTAGTGTGTGTACCTGATCACATATTTGAATTACACTCAAAATATTATGCTTAAGACCTTTTACATATAGAATATTTCCAGTCTTAGTTCTACCATTATTCAAACTTAGTGTACCTTTTATAGCAATTCTGGTAGTAGTATTGTCTCCAAATTTCACTATGCCACCATTGATCTTCTTTAGGGTTATGAAGTTTATCTTATCTCTTATCATGTGCCTTGAACATCTACTATCAATGAACCATGTCTTTTCTTCATTTCTTTCATGCAAAGCTATTTGGACCAATATAGACTTTTCAGGTTGTTTCTTCTGCCATGAACCTATATGAACTTTCTTCTTGATGAATGGAGCCTTAAAACTCTAGTCCTTCTTGACTGAATTGAATATGCTTCTATAGTACTAGGCTATATATGAACTTTTTTCTTGATGAATGGAGCCTTAAAACTCTAGCCCTTCTTGACTGACTTGAATATGCTTCTACAGTACTAGGCTATGTGTCTGAAGTTATTACACTTGTAACATATTATGGCTTTTTCATTAAATCCTGATAGAGGAGAAAAAGAGTTATGGCTTCTAGTTGACTCTGCATGAGTTTCTTTCTCCTTATTTTTGAAATTATTAGCCCTTTTTTGACATTCTATTTTATTATGACCATATCCATTACAATAAAAATAGTAACCATAAAAATAGAACTTATTTGTGTATCTCTGACCTGATTGCCTTTTTGTAGCTCTACTCTTTCTAGCCTTCTTTGTTTGAGATGTCCTCTGTATTATTAACTTCTTCCCTTTTCATTTCCTCTTTTGTAAGAGCTTCAACATAGCTCTTTCATTTTTCTATTTTAACCTTATCTGTGAAAGTAGTGGCCTCCCCTTTCTCTTTTTCAAATCTGATACCTATCTTATCTGACATTGATCTTTGACTTTTTAATATCTTATTCAACATATTAGTGTTATTATCAAATTTTGAATCATTGGCTACTCTATCATTGACGGCTTTATTTGTTTTCTCAATATCTACTTTTAAAGAGGTAATTTCAACAACATACCTTTCACATTCTTCACTTACTTTTTGTAATTGAGCTATTAGATCTTCAATATTTTTGGCTTCTTTAATGTGTAGTTGTAGATTTTTAATTATTATTTTTGACTCTTTTTCATTTTCCTTGATTTAGAGCTTTAATATTTGATTCTTCTTTTCCAGGAAAAATGAGTTCTCCTTCTAGATTCACTTTAGCTTCATCTTGTTCTTATTCTTGATCATCTATACTTTTTTTTATAGAGGCATATTCATATATGTCCATAAATAGAATCTCTTCTTCTTCTGAATCACTAACTCCACTATCTTTAGCTGAGCTAGGATCTTTAAAATATAAATTCTTCTTCTCAAATCCCTTCTTGAATTTTAATTTGAAATTATTCTTGTATGTAGAGTTTCCTTCTTCATTATCACCATTACCCTTATCTAGTCACTTAGCAAAAAAAATTTCCAACCTTTCCACAATTAAAACATTTAAAAGGCAATTTTCCATGATATTTGCTTTCCCTTTTTTGGTTTATGAATGAAAAGAGATCCATTGTCATCTTCATCATCGCTAGAGTTACTTGATTATTGAATATTAGTCTTGTTTTTATTTGATGTCTTGAATGTAGCCTCCCTTTTTGAGGGTTTCTCTTGTTTGGTCTACATCTCATATGCCATAAGAATACCATGTAGTTCATCCATCTTTAGCTTGGCTAGATCCTTCATATCCTCGATTGTCAAAACCTTTGCATCATATCTCATTGGTAGAGATCTCAAAACATTTTATACCACCACTAATTCTTCTAACTTTTATCCAAGGCCTTAAATATGATTAACTATTTTATTAACCCGTAAAAGATAACTCACTATATTTTCTTCCTCTTCCATTATCAAAATCTCAAACTATCTTTTGAAAGTCTAGAGTTTAGATTGTTGAACCTTTCCATCACCTTTATAAATATTTTCAAGCTTTACTAAAGTCTCATGAATAGATTTTTATTGCATAATTTTAACAAATTTTTATTCACATAAACCACATAAATAACATTTAAATCTTTAGCATTATTTTCACTTGATTTTTTTCTACCAAAGTAATCACAAGTGTTTGTGGATCTTTGTATTCCTCTATAACTACAAGTTAAATTTCAAATATAAGAGACATCAAATAAGTCCTCATCCTTATGCTCCAAAAAGCATCATTTGTCCCATCAAACAAATGTCCCTTATTTATATAAAAATCTTCATGTGATCTAGCCATCGTGCTTTCCCTAATCTACCTTTAAGTTGTAAAACTCTTTCCAAAGGACCCTACTCTAATACCAATTGCTAAGCACAAGATATACTAAGAGGGGGGTGAATCAGTATATCATATATATTATAACTATTTTAGTTAATCAAACTCCACTTAACCATACATTTAAGATATGCAATAAAACTTAAATAATATGCACCACACAAGGGGGGGGGGCGAGAGAGAGAGAGAGAGAGAGAGAGAGAGAGAGAGAGAGAGAGAGAGAGAGAGAGAGAGAGAGAGAGAGAGAGAGAGAGAGAGAGAGAGAGAGAGAGAGAGAGAGAGAGAGAGAGAGAGAGAGAGAGAATATTTTTACATGGAAAGACAAAGTGGGAAAAACCATAGAGAACAATCTCAAGTATATGAAAGAGCACCAACTTTCAAGATCACCAACCCATTTTTCAAGCACCAACACAACAAATATTTGTGAGCACCAACCCATAAGATCACCAACCCATAGGAGCACAAACCCCTTTTGTGTATAAAATACAATTATATCTCAATGTTTATTTCTCAACAAATGATAGAACTCTAAAAAATTTCTTTATATTCTCTCCTATTTTCTTATATAAAACAATTACAAACCATTCACTCTCTTTCATATTACAAATGGATTCTCAAGATTTTATTTATAGCTCTCCAAATGACCTTTAGCATTAACCCTTTGTGACTCTTCACTCCTCATGGAAAATGGTTCCAAAATTACATGACCCTTAAAATACTTGTATTTGAAATTCATATGGTGACCCTTCATAATCAAATTCATCCTTTCTCTTTTATCTTTATCTTGGTGACCTTTTGAATTCCTCAAGATGACTCTTCATGGGAAAATGTGTACCATTATCCTTTTGTCTTTACCCCATTACTCTTTGACTTATCCATGGGCCATCTCTTAACTATTATACAACTAAAAATATATTATTTAATATTAAATAAATATCAACATATTTTATCCAAAATATGAACATTAAAAACACCTTTAGATAATAAATGTTATGGGGCCTTTATCACCAATGCTAGACCTTTGACATCAATGACAATATTTCTAATAAAAATTATAATGTTTTGAAATAATGTATTTGAGATTTGTATTGATACGATGTTTAAGTTTTATTAATTTTATTATATTCTCTTAGTCTCAATATTCTATGACTTGAAAAGTGTAATAGACTGAGCTTAGCATAACTATAATAATAATTCTATGCACATTTTGAAATTAAAGTGTATTTCAATAAAGGATCCTTGAAAATATATTAACATCCAATTGGAATTGATCTACATGAGTGAGTACATTTAAATAACTTGTTTATATGCATATAAAACTATGTTGGAGCCTATTAATAAATATGATTCAAGGTAGCAAACTGAGGGTGGCCTTGTTTACTAGATATTATTAATATTCATGTGTGATTTGCATAATAATTATAAACTTAATGAAGGTTAAGGTGGTGTGAATATATGTAATATACACCATTAAAGAGTGAAAATTACATTTAAGATATCATGTGAGGTTAAAATTCATTTAAACCCTATGTTGTCTTGTTGTAGATAGACTATGGGTACACACAATATGGCAAGACAGAGAACTTATACCATGTGAGTGAACAATAAATGGTATGGGAATATATATACCATGTAGATGATATATAATGATGTTTTGAAGAGTTATAATCATTAATTAAGATTTTAAAACTTCAAGGATGTTGATAGACTTAAAAATAATCCATTGGGAGGTACTTTTAGGCTGTGAAAGTTTTAGTCTGAGAACACAATCAATAAAAGTTTGTTTGAATATTTGAATTAAAATAAATTTGGGATTTGTTGTGATATAAATATGGTGAATTATAACCCTTGATAAACATTTTTAAGACATTAGGTGAGTTGGATTCCTTTGAAAACCTTGTATAAACTAGTTATAGGCAAAACTATGTCAATAAAACACTATAAAATGTATGATATAAACAAGATAGGGTCATTTAAAAATAAAATAAAGGTTGGATATGGTCTATTAATGTTTAAAATACCATAATTTGGTCATTTGGGCATTTTAAAGCCAATGAAACTCAATGAATTCAATATTGTGTCCTCTCAGGTATGATAGACAACAAAAAACCCTAAATTAGGATTAGTAGACTAAAAGTGAGATATATGATGATTTAAATAATAAAAATTGAATAAAATTTGTATTTTAATGTATATTAACATGGGAATAAATATTATGTAGGTTAAAGAATAGTATGGTCATTTTCCATACAAATTTTGAGGACTATATTGTGGACAGGGCTATTTTAGGCCTAAAGAGGGCTAATTTAGAGAACAAAAGGATAGAAGATACCTCTAGGAGGATAATTAATTCATGAAATTTTAGGTATACCTAAATATTAATTTAGTTTTTTGAGAAATTATTATACCAATCCATATTATGTAGATTTCAACAAAAAAAGGCTACTGTGTCAAGAAAGAGATTGAGGGTTTGGTAAGATAAGGAGAGGATTGAGGTTTAAAATGGGTGTGAGGTAGGTTTAGATGATTATATTAATCATAAAATATCCCATAAATTTTTATATTAATCACTAATAAAACCTTGATCAATATTGAAGAGATTAGACCTAGAAAAGCTCAAGGACTCTAAAAGGCTGGGATGTGAATGAAGAAAAAGGGAGTGAATGCGTGAATAAAGTGACATTAGTGAAAGTGTGATAAGTTTTATATGATATTAATTTAGATATAAGGGGATTTAAATAACCCAATTTACTATAAATATTGTAGGATTTGGAAGTCAAAGTCTATAAGGAGTTGATAACTAAAGATAAACATAGTAGGTTGAATGCAAGAGTTTGTCATTACAAGTATTAAAGTGAGGATAGGTAGAGTATAATAATGATTATATAAATAATTTGGTATCAAATTATTCAAGATTATTTATGAAGAGAAAGGATAGAATAAAACATAAAAGGTACATGATTCTTATAAGTTTTAATTTGATGTTTTTGATGTGTTCATGAAATAACATTGAGATTGTGAATGAAGGTAAAAGAGATAGGTAGCTAGACTTGAAGCTAATAAAGTATTGTTTATGAGAGTGATATATATTTATAAGCTCATAGGTGATATCAAGGAGAGGAATTACTAGTGAAATGATAAGAGAAGTGAATGACCCAGGTGAGGTCATAGTGAATGAGATACACCCAATGAGAGGTCAAGATATGGAAAGTGAGATAAGACTTGTCAAAGAGGATAGGTCTAAATGAGACCAAATATTTGTTAGACATCTTAAATAAGATGAGGAAAGAGAGATAAATAATAACATAGAGAAAATTTTATGAAATATACCATAAGGAGAAGAAGAGAATAGATATGGAAAAAGAGATGATAGAGATGAGGCAACAGATGGATAAGTTGATGGTTATGATAGAATTAGTGATAAAAAAAGAGAGACCATACTATATATGGGTGATGATGAATAAGCCACTCAAGTGGTAAATCAAACTACTAGTGAAGATAATAAGGATGTAATCCATGAGAGAGGAAACAAGGTAAAAGAAGATGTTATGCAAGCAACGCAAGATGGAAATGCATAAGCTTTGTTTGAGTGAGTATCCAAGTAAGTAGGAGGATGAGCAACACCTTGAGATAGTTTAGGAAGGTTTAAGTGAATAAAAGGATGATATTTGAAACTAGTTAGGTGATAAATATGACAAATAATAATATTATATTGAAAGCCTCATTTAAGTCTTAGAACAAAAGGTATAATCATATAAAAAAGGTATGAAAACTAAATGCAAGTTTTTTTATGTGAGTGTTGATCAATTGAAAGTAGAATTGGAAGCCATAGATAATGTTTTTACATGGTGAAGTGAATGAAAATTAAGAGTATATGCATATTGAAATAATTGAGGACCTCTTGAAGAAGGATAAGGAACATGCAAAAGGAACATTGTAGGAAGTGAGGAAGTAGGTTGAAGACATGGAGCCTTGTAGAGGCTTGAAACTTATTGAGATAGCAGGTAGGCATGACATTACCATGGTTTTTTTAGTAGGTATGAAGATGGAAACAAGTTTAGGTGAGACTATAATTGTTGAAGTAGTGTTTGGGGGCATATACAACCATTATGATTGAGGAAAAACTTTAGGTGAGAGTGCATATCAAGTGTTTATTAGAGCAAGCAAGCAAGGAGGTAGAATTTTCTATGATAGAGGAAAGTGAGAGATAAAATAGGAGAAGTTAAGGAATATTTTATTAGTAGCAGATGAGGATGATACAGGAGGGAGGAATTGGAAAAAATAGAAGAAGCATTCAGCAATCCATTGGAGCTCAACTTCAATCTACAATTAGGAATATGATGTAGGGGCATTAAACTAGGTGTTGTAAATAAGTGTCTTTTTGTTTGATTTAGTATTAAAGGTCCTATAAGAACCATAAGAGAGTGATAGAATTCTTTTATTGTCCTTGTGTGAAGTGTTTTTAGCTTGGGAGATTTTCTCTCCAAAATACAAATTTTAAAACTTGAAATATGTTAGTGTGTTAAGGTGCATTTTGGTATATTGTCATTGAGTTTCATGTTGTTTCAAGGTTATTAAATGAGTCTAGGTTGGTTACATAAGGTGTGATAATGTCCAAAAACTAAAATTTTTAATGTCACACTCATGTGTGGAGGTAGTTACTATAGGTTAACAATTACAAGAAAGTAGTTTTATTTCAAGTGATGTGTTTTTGAATAAATAAAGAAGAGATTATCATAGATAAAAGAGGAGTGGATAGTTAGTACGTATTTTTAGAGTCTGTTATGAGATTTTTTATAAAGATAAAGATATTTAATGGATAAGGATGGAGAGCATTAACACCTATGTTTTCTATCAAAGAATAAATTTTTATATGTACATATATGAAATAAATAAAATTGTAGTGTTTTTAAACAATGTCTCTAATATTTTTATTAATATTATGTTTAAGTGCTCTTAATGTGCTTAGAGTCTATTAGTCTCATTGAAAAGTGTAAGAGACTAAGATTAGCTTAACTGTAACAATAATTCTATGCACATTTTGAAATTGGAGTGTGTTTTAATAAAGGATCCTTGACAATTTGTTAACATCCAATGGGAAGTGATATACATTATTAAGTCCTTTTAAATAACTTTTTTACATGCATATAGAACTTTATTAGAGCATATTAAGAAATAGGGTTCAAGGTAGCAGATTCAGGGTGCCCTATTTAATAAACATTATTAAGATTCCTATGTTATTTACATAACAATTATAAACTTGATGAAGGTTAAGGTGGTTTTAACATGAGGAGAGAGACACAATGAAAGAGTGAAAATTATATCTAATATATCAAGTGAGGTTTAAATGAGTTTAAACCCTATGTTGTCTTGTTGTAGACAGATTATGGGTGCACACTATGTGGTAAGATAGAGAACTTGTTCTATATGAATACAAAATCAATGTTATGGGAATAATTATATAATTTAGATGATATATAATTATGTGTGGAATATTTATAATCATTAAGGATAATTTTAAAACCTTAAGGAAGTTGATAGACTCAAAGAATCCATTAGGAGGTACTCTTAGGCTATGAAAGTTTTGGTCTAAGAACACAATCAATAGAAGTTTGTCTGAATATTTACATAAAAATCAATGTGGGTTTTGGTATGGTATACATATAGTGAAGATAGACTATATGGTGTGTTGGTTGACTATTTTGTTGATCAGCATACTGATAAACAAAATAGGTCTAATCATCCAAAGTAGGAAGATTGGTCAACCAAATGTATAGTTTTACCACATCAAAAGGGGACTAATCTCTCCTCTCATTAAGGGGAGGTTCCCTATAAATATGATATATATATATATATATATATATATATATATATAAACAAAAAATAATACTCAAGGGTATGATAAACCATCCATCTCTCTTTTTTCAGAGATGATGCGTGCAAATCAAAGGAGAAATCTTAGGGATAATAACAAAAAGCACTCCTCTTCTTTCAAAAGTACCATTCAGCAAACCATAAGAATCTTCCTAGTAGTAATTGCAAAATGTAACCAAGGACATAGTAACCAATAAATTGAGATGTAGCACAAAGTCTCCACCTGAATTGCCCAAGAGTGAGATACGAAGGACAATGAGGGCACAAAGTCATCCCAAGGTCCTTTACATAGAAACAAAAATAAAACACACTAAATAAAATTATGGGGGCACAAAGTCTCTCCACAATTGACTTCAGGACACCTTCCTGACTACTTTCACTAATTCTACTTATTAAATTAAAGGAACAAAAAATATATATTAAGGAAAAAGACATAAGAACAGTTTCCCCAACAACAAAGATATCACAACACACAGTCTAAAAAGTCACTTGCTTTCTTATTCCAATAACAAAATATGATCAACAATTTAAGCTCAAAGTCTTAGTAATGCCTTTCAATTTGGGCAGAATTTTTGTTTCTGATAATTAGAGAGAGCCCCCTTAAAACAATAAAAGAGAGTCCTTTATATAGCCTCTTCAAGGACTTGGGAATAGTAACACATCATGTTGCCTTGAATTTTGTTAAGAAGACATGATAGAATTTAGGGGCATTTACCCATTTGCTTTTCTTAATGTAGAGAAATGGGTCACGCTATTTGAAATTTTACATCTTTCAATGTCCACCTAGAGATCTGATTCTAGAAACATATCTGATGCATAAATGTTTCTGGTCCTTCCTCATCATTCCTCCTTTTCTAGTTATTTAAATCAAGTCCTTGATTCAATTCGATGCTCTATTCCTTAGTCACTTCGTGCTAGTCTTTAGAAATTGACACGTGGCACATTCCACTACAAAATAAATGAAGACATGTGGAAATTTTTTTGGGACTTTGAGAGACACTTATTGATAGAGGCTTTAAAACCTATTAGAAACTCAAAATCACGGGTGCAGACACTTGTCACTCTCTATAGAGTTACAATAGAAAAGGTGGCAACTTTTGCTTGTCTCTTAAGAATCTTGTGGAGGATGACACTTGGCAGCATCCGCTTGCTTTAGTAGCTTAATGAAGGCTCGCTATAATCCTTAGTAAAAGAGACTTAAAGGAAGAAACTGTAGACATTGACATGTGGTAGCTTTTGTTACATTTGATGAGAGATGCGTGGCATGTTCTGTTGCTTTGAAATTGTATCTCAATGGGTGACACATGGTGGCTTCCACTGTGACTTTGAAGATGACACGTGGTGACATAGTGGGTTTTCTATTTCTTCAAACTTTCCTTTTGGAGAAAAAGTTTGAAGGAATTCTTTTGGAAATTTTTTGCCAAAGGAACTTTTTCAAAGGAAATTCCTTTGCTCTTTTGGCCTTTGAATCAGTCCATTTTCTCCTTTCCTATCTTTTGCAAGGGCTATTTGAGCTCCAAATTATCCTTTTGAGTTTTTTTTATGGTTCACTTTAGCTTCTGAGTGTCCTCTAAAAGGGTTGTTTGTCCCTTGATTTTTGCCTTAGTTAATTTTATGTGAATCTCAACATGTGACACATGGTAGCATCTGCTTTGGAACTAGTGAGGACATGTGGCAGCTTCCATTGAAATTGTAGAAGCTTTGGACACCTTCTGAGTGTCTTGCAGAAGGTGACACATGGCGGCTTTCATCACATTTTAGAAACACTATAGAAACACTTGAGGCTCATTTTAGATTCATGCAAACATTAACACCTGGCACGTTCCACTTAAATTATAAAGGACACGTGGTGGCTTCCATTGCTCTAAGAAACAAAGTGAAATGAGGCTCAAAAGATGACACTTAGCAACATCTGTTGGGTTCTGTCAGGCTTTTGTTTTAGTCTATTTGTTTCCTTCCTTAGTCACTTTTGCCATGGAAATTCCCTTCGTAAGGGCACTTATGTTTTTGACGCTTGAGGCACTCCTTTGAAATTGTTGCTTGAATGAACTGATTGAACTAACTTTGGTTCAACAGTTTAATGGTTCATTCCCCTATTTCTATTGACCACTTGAACCAAGATTCTTTGAAACAAGCCTTATTAAATCTGTTGAACCTTGAACCCATTGAACCTTGAACTAGAAAAAAGTTTGAATAATCCCAATTTTTAAAGCTTAGAATAATTTTTTGAAATGGGAAGATATATTTTGGTCTTGTAAGACCAAAAAAGCTTATATGTTTTCCTAAAAATGAGTGACATTTTCTAGGTACAACAGCTGGCTCCAGTTGGGGAACTTTTATCAATTGTAAAAAAGAATTGAAGGGAGTAGAATCCAGAATCTCCAATGTCTTCATGTGTACCATTGGGTTATGGAGTCATGTTACCTAGAAATGAAGGGTATCAAAAATGGAAACAAACAAAATAAAATAGAATTAAAAACTATACAAATATACATATGTACAGATGAAATGATTTGATACTTCAAGAGTTGAAGTGTTTCAGATGTTGCCCACTGTGAGGCAGAGAAAAGAGTGTGCCATCTTGATATTTTAGTAGAAATTTATTTTCACCATTTTGTTGATAAATTATAAATGGGCCTCTCCAAAGTGAATCAAACTTTCCATGCATCCCTTTTGGTTCTCTCCTTTTGTCCGACAGCAGGACTTGATCCCCAACTTGGAAATCATGATTTTTGGCCTTCTGGTCAAATAGTTTTTTTACCAAACTTTGATGAGCAGCAATTTGGTCCACCACCATGGTTCTCTATTCATCCAACTCAGCCATACACATGATTCTCTTATCAAGAGATATTTCATATGTATGATCTTCAATTGCCTTTTCCAATTTCAAGGCTGGCAATTCTAAGGTGATTGGTATCTCAGCATTGATACCATAAAGAAGTTGAAAAGGAGACATACCAATTGCCATTTTTGGTGTGATTTTGTCTACCCATATAGCATCAATCAATGCTTTTATGCCATGTCCTTTGATTTCCATCTGCTAACTTCTTGATGATAGTTACCAAGTTCTTATTGCTTGATTCAGCTTGTCCATTCCCTTGTGGAAAATAATTAGAAGAATGGGAGAGTGTAATTCCATAATGGAAATAGAATTGTGTAATCTCCTGAGGGGTGAAACAAACTGCATTATTAGTAAAAATTTTGGTTGGAACTCTAAACCTGGAAATGATATTCTCCTTGAGGAAATTGCATACAACTTCTGAAGTAGCATGCTTAGTTGGGATTTCTTCTACCCACTTGGTGAAATAGTCAGTTATTGTAATGAAATAATCATGTCCAACACTTGAAGATGGGTTTATAGTCCCAATAAAATCAATCCCCCATTGTTGGAAAGGTTCTTCTATGATCACTAGCTTGAGAGGCAGGGCAACTAACTTAGGTCTTCCAACAAATTGCTGGTAGAGTTCACATTTTCTCACCCATTTATATGCATCTTGGAAAAGAGTTGGCCAATAATACCTGGCTCACAGAATCTTTTGAGTAGTCACAGGAGAAAAAAAATGTCCTCCATAGGCTAGATTGTGGAAATATTTTAAAATTTGCCTTTGTTATTCTTTGTCTACACAACAAAGGAATACTCCATCTATGCTTCTCTTGTATAAGCCATTGTCCCAAAGGACAAAATTGGTAGCTTTCAACTTGATAGTTCTCTTTTCTTTGTAAGATAAATGAGTAGTACATTCACCATAAGTGAGAAAATGAGCAATACTTGAATACCACTCATTGGTAGTGGAGACAAAAAGGATTGTTGGTGTGTCTTCCACTTCAACTTCTTCATGATCTATATCTTCTGACTTGTTGTCAGCAATTAATTAGCATAGGCCTATTCCCCTAACCAACTTTGTTGGTTTGATGTATAATCAAACTCCTAGATCTTTGCAATCTAATTGCCTCTTTTTGTGCCAAACTCTTGCTGAGTTAATATGGACTTGACTGTAGTGTCAAGAACTAAGGTAGTAGTGTGTGAATTTAGTATATAGAAGCAGAAATGTTTGATTACTTTCACCACTACATAAGCATGCTTCTCTATGTTTGAATACTTCATCTCATGGGTTTTGAGAGGGAAACTCATGAAAGAAATGGGAGATTATATACCTTCCTTGTTCTGTTGAACAAGAATTGCTGAAAGTGTATGTTCAGAAGCATAGCTGTATATGATGAAATCTTTGTTATAATCTGGACAAACCAAGGTAGGGGCATGGGCAATGGCAGTCTTGATATCCTAAAATGCTGACTTGCCTTCTTTAGTCCAGCTAAAGGTGGTCTTCCCTTTCATCATATTCATAATGTGTTTAGTCTTCTCAGTAAATTTGAGGATGAACCTCTGTAAGAAATTCACCTTTTTGAAGAAAGAGTGAATAGCATTTTTACTTGTAGGCAAATTAAGCTCTTGAATAGACTTGACTCTTTCTGAGTCAATATTTATGCCTTCTTTAGACACAATGTGTCTGAGGAGTTTCCTCTTTGTTACTCCAAAAATATACTTCTTAGGGTTTAAGGAAATACCATTGTAGTGGCAGCACTCTAGCACTTTTTGTATGTGGCATATATGATCAAAATGGTGCTTTGAAAAGATATTCAAGTCATCAAGGTATACGACAATAAAATTATCTATCTCATCTTTGAAAGCCAGGTCTATTTCCCTATGAAAGGTGGTACCAACATTTATCAAGCCAAAAGGCATTCTTCTATATGCAAATGTACCCCAAGGTGTGGTGAATACAGTCTTGTGTTGGTCTGCTTCACCAACTTCAACTTGATTATATCCTAAGAAGCCATCTAGCATTGATAACATCTCCGAACCTATCACTGTTTGAAGCACTTGATCCATGATTGGCAAAGGATAATTATCTTTCAAAGATGACTGATTCAGATTCCTAAAATCTACACAAATGTGAATTTTGCCACTCTTCTTTCTTATAGCCACTATGTTTACAATCCATGTGGAATGACGGATTGGGAAGATGATTCTAGCATTTAACATTTTTTGTATCTTAGAAAGAATAGTACCTGATATTTTTGGATTGTACTATCTAGATTTTGCTTATAAGGCATTGAGTCAGCCTTGAGAGGAATGTCATGACAGATTTCATCAAGTCTGAGAGACTTCAGGTCATCATAAGAATATGTTGGACATCCATGTATTGATGGAGTAAAGTGGTGAACTTGAATCTTTCTTCAGGGGTGAAACACTTACCAATGTTAACCATCTTGGGATTTTATTTAGTAGTCAGATTTACTTGATCAAATTCCTGAGATAAGCTTGAATCTATTTGCTATTGTTTGATGAAACTATCATGCTTGTCAAATATTTTCTCAAGAGAAACCAGACCTTTGGGAATTTTATTTCCTTTCAACTGTAAGATTTCTTCATTTATATCTAAACTAGATTTAGAGGTTGATTCATACTTCTGAGATTCACTACCTTCAAAATGTAGTTGTTCAAAATTATATTTTCATTATAGAAAGACAATGATTTGATGATCATCATTGAATACTTGCCAATGATCAGCATTGTCAAGAACACTTGGTCTATAAACTAGCTCAATAGTATACCTGTCTTCTTTGAAATTTGAGTGAAGAACTAAGAGAGTTCCTGAGACAACAAGTGCATCAGCTCTGTCACTAGATTCCTTGGGTATAGCAGAAATGTTGAAAGAATCAAAGCTTTCAATTTGGTCCCAAACTAGGTTGTGATAGTGGCACAATCTTTCATTCTTGGTTTGGTATAAATTTCTCACCTGACAAATCACTAATTCAGGATCCCCTTTGGCATGAAGAAACTTTATGCCTTTGTCTTGAGTAGCCTTTAATCCAAGCAACAAAGATTCATATTTAGCTGTATTGTTAGTGTTGCTAAATTGTAATTTATAAAATGAAGGAAACATATCTCATTAAGGAGATATTAACACAATCCCAGATCCCAAACCGGTAGAGGAGCAACTGCCATCGAATTCTAGAATCCATACCTCATCAAATACTAATTTTTCTTTGGATTTTTCTTCATTAGAGAGGGAAGATCCTTCTTCATTTGTATTGTAACCTACTAGTTCTTTTGTTGTTCTAGTTGAACTGATTTCTGGGTTGACACTTTCAAAAAATTTATCAGATGTTTCATGAACTTCATCTATAGATAGCAATTAGTTTCCCATACCTAAGGATTAAAAAAGAATTTGAGCTTTAGGGGCTGATGTTTGGGTGACAATATATTTTGATTCCTTTTCAAGAAGTAGCCTCTGCATGGTGCCTTTGACAGGGATCCTTGATTTAGATAGGTCCATGCTCAATTCTCCACCAAAATCCTTGCAAAAATTTCATCCAAGTAGGATACCATAGGATGCTAGAACATCAGCCACCAAAACTATCATCTTGATTTTTTTGTCTGGAAAGGCTACAAATGCAAATTAGGCATCCTTGATTTGTCCTAGTAATGGCACTTGCTTATTCTCCATAGAGAAACATCTTCCAAATGTCTTGGTTAATATGAGATCAAGAGATTCAGCTACTTTAGTAGGCATGGCATTGTCAGATGTGCCTGAGTCTATAATACAATTACTTAGCTTGTGACCATTTATTAATAGGGAAACATAGAAAGGTTCTATTTTCCCAGGGGTAGTTGGAGGAGTAATGACAAGATTATTTGGAATGGGCGTGTTCTTTGGGGGATCAAGGGTTACCTTTTTAGCTTTTTGTCTTATAGGGATGGTTTGGTTCTTGACATATTGGACCAACTTATCCAATTGATCAGGATTAGATTGTAAATATTCAAATTCAGATATTTGTATTTTAGTCTTTTTAACATGATCAATTATGTCAAATGGCTGAATTGAACTAGGCATAGAGGAAGGCAATTCAACCTTATGGGTTTTAGGAAGGGTGGGAGGAGGGCTAATTTTTGAAATTGAAGTAGAAGGTGAGGGTGAAATTTATGTACTTACCTTTTGGGTGATCACTGGATCCTTTGACTGGAAAGGTAGAGTGGTTCCACGCTTAGCAATTGTAATTACTGGTTGAGGTTGCTCCTCTATCTTCCCTTTATCAGCTTGTTAGACTGATTGGTTCTTAGATTTAGTAAACACTGCATATGATCCATCAATAGCTTCTCTTTTGCTTTTGGGGTCATCCTGGTAATTCAAGAAACTAATGTGGGAGTCGCTAGCTAATTCTTCTTGATTTTCTACAAGGAGATCAGTGTCATTTTATTGATTCAATTTAGGATAGAAAGAGAACTTTGATTTTACTTCAAGATATCCCATTGTTGAATTGGTTGGAGGAGATTTTAGGGCAAGTTTCCCTTGTGGGGGAGGAAGATGATTTTGTTGCCCTTGATTCCTGGTAGCATTGCCCTGATATGAATGATTTGGAAATGTCCTTCTTGGCATATCTCTGTATGAAGGAGTGGAAGACATTCCTTGCACCATTTGCTTTTTGAGAGCAAGTAACTCATTTGCCAACTTCTGCACTATTAGATCTATGGTGCCTGGAGATGAATATTTAGAAGATGATGAAGGTCTATTTCTATTTGGATCTCTTCTTATCTTCCCTGCTAAGATGAGATCATCTTCTACCTCAGTGGCCAAATGTTGAGCTGTAGCAAGATCTATTTGACCAGCATATCTCAAAAGAAAACTTACTTCAGGTAACTAAGAATTAATGAAGAAACATTTGATATTCTTAGCTGTAGGTCGAGCAATTATAGGAATTTTATTCCTTAGTTTGTCAAATTTGGCTATGAATTCCCTCATTGGTTCATGAGACTCCTTCTTCATCTATGTGAGTTGAGTTAGAAGGGCATGTGCATCTTTTACAGGTTTGAATCTAGCTTCAAACTTAGCTTTAAGGGTATTCCAATCAGTTATTGACCAAGTCTGTAGATGATAAAACCAATCTACAGAAGCACCTTTTAATGTTTCTACAAATATCTTGACTAATACATCTTCAAATTATACTCCAATTATGCCATAGGATATGTTGAAGGCTGCAATGTGTTCATCAGGATGAACTTTCCCATCACCATAGAATTTAGGGAAATTCTTCCTTGAACTACGTGGGAGTTCATGTAGAGGTGGAGTAAGATTGAGAGGACCAAAATAATTACCCCAGGGGCCTTGAGATGCCATTATATGACTATGAAAAAGAGGAATAACAAATCTTAGAGGGGTAATTATGGGCAAAGCTTTATCAACAACAGAAGTAGATACTTCGCTTGGTAATGGAGACCTAACTTTAGTAGGAGGAAAGATCTTGGTTCATTGGAGGTGAGATGGTGAAGGAAATGGATCAAAATTACTTTGTTGTACCAACTTGAATATAGGGTCAATAATACCTTTGGCCCTTTGGCTTCATGTATACCTTGAATCTACCAGATTGTGAAACAAAATGGAAAATAATTGACCTTGCTTCAGTTTAAAGCTTGAGGCTTTAAACTGCACGTTCTTTCCCAGTTAGTGTGGAGGTGAATGGTAAGGTTATAATAATAATAGGTAGAGACTAATTCAATTTTAAACTTGAGGTTTTAGAATGCACATAATTATATCCCCAACGGAGTCACCAAAAATTGTTGGTTGAATATTTTGTCAATCAACGTACTGATAAACAAAATAGGTCTGATCATCCAAAGTAAGAAGATTGGTTAGCCAAATGTGTAGTTTTACCACATCAAAAGGGGACTAATCTTTCCTCTCATTAAGGGGAGGTTCCCTATAAATATGCTATATATATAAATATAAACAAAAAATAATACTCAAGGGTAGGACAAACCATCCATCTCTCTTTTTTCAGAGATGATGCATGCAAATCAAAAGAGAAATATTAGGGATAATGATAGAAAGCACTCTTCTTCTTTTAGAAGTACCATTCAACAAACCACAAGAATCTTCCTAGTAGTAATTGCAAAATGTAACCAAGGACGTAGTAACTAGCAAATTGAGATGTAGCACAAAGTCTCCACCTGAATTGCCCAAGAGTGAGATACAAAGGACAATGAGGGCACAAAGTCATCCCAAGGTCCTTTACATAAAAACAAAAAAAAAAACACACTAAAGACAATTATGGGGGCACAAAGTCTCTCCAAAGTTGACTTTAGGACACCTTCCTGACTACTTTCACTGATTCTACTTATTGAATTAAAGGAACAAATAATATATATTAAGGAAAAAGACAGGAATAATTTTCCCAACAACAAAGATATCACAACACAAAGTCTGAAAAGTCACTTGCTTTCTTATTCCAATAACAAAATATGATCAATAATCTGAGCTCAAAGTCTCAGTAATGCCTTTCAATTTGGGTAGAATTTTTGTTTCTGATAATCAAAGAGAGCCCCCTTAAAATAGTAAAAGAGAGTCCTTTATATAGCCTCTTCAAGGACTTGGGAATAGTAACACATCATGTTACCTTGAATTTTGTTAAGAAGACATGCTGGAATTTAGGGGCATTTACTGATTTTCTTTTCTCAATGCAGAGAAATGGGTCACGCTATTTGAAATTTTACATCTTTCAATGTCCACCTAGCGATCTGATTCTAGAAACATATCTAATGCATAAATGTTTTCAGTCCTTCCTCATCATTCCTCCTTTTATAGTTATTTGAATCAGATCCTTGATTCAATTCGATGCTCTATTCCTTAGTCGCTTCCTATTGGTCTTTAGTGATTGATGCGTGGCACATTCCACTATAAAATAAATGAAGACACATGGCAATTTCCATGGGACTCTGAGAGATGCTTATTGATAGAGGCTTTGAAACCTATTAAAAACTCAAAATCGTGGGTGCAGACACTTGTCACTCTCTATGGAGTTACAACAGAAAAGGTGGTAGCTTCCACTTATCTCTTGAAAATCCTGTAGAGGATGACACTTGGCAGCATCTGCTTGCTTCAGTAGCTTAATGAAGGCTCACGACAATCCTTACTTAGCAAAAGAGACTTAAAGGAAGAAAATGTAGATGTTTACATGTGGTAACTTCCAATGCATTTGATGAGAGATATGTGGCATGTTCCACTGCTTTGAAACTATATCTCAATGGGTGACATGTGGTGGCTTCTGCTGTGACTTTGAAGATGACACGTGGTAACATAGTGGGTTTTCTATTTCTTCAGACTTTCCTTTTAGAGAAAAAGTTTTAAGGAATTATTTTAGACAATTTTTGCCAGAGGAACTTTTTTGAAGGAAATTCCTTTGCTCTTTTGGCCTTTGAATTGGTCCATTTGCTCCTTTCCCATCATTTGCAAGGGCTATTTGAGCTCCAAATTATCCTTTCAAGTTTTTTCAATGGTTCACTTCAGCTTCTGAGTGTCCTCTGAAAGGGATATTTGTCCCTTGATATTTGCCTTAGTTTATTTTATATGAATCTCAACATGTGACATGTGGCAGCATCTGCTTTGAAACTGGTGAGGACACGTGGTAGCTTCTATTGAACTTGTAGAAGCTTTAGATGCCTTTTGAATGTCTTGCAGAAGGTGACATGTGGTAGCTTCCATCACATTTTAGAAACACTATAGAAACACTTGAGGCTCATTTTAGATTCATGCGAATGTTGACACGTGGCACGTTTTGCTTAACTTACAAAGGACACGTGAAGACTTCTGTTGCTCTGAGAAACAAAGTGAAATGAGGCTTAAAAGATGACACTTGGTAGCATCCACTGGGTTCTGTCAGGATTTTGTTTTGGTCTGTTTGTTTCCTTCCTTAGTCATTTTTTCCATAGAAATTCCCTTCACAAGGCACTTGTGTTTTTGACGCTTGGGGCACTCCTTTGAACTTTTTGCTTGAACCAAACGATTGAACTAACTTTGGTTTAATGGTTCAATGGTTTATTCCCCTATTTTTATTGATCACTTAAACCAAGATTCTTTGAAACAAGCCTCGTTGAATTCATTGAACCTTGAACCCGTTGAACCTTGAACTAGAAAAAAGCTTGAATAATCCCAATTTTGAAAGCTTAGAACAATTTTTTGAAATGGGAAGAGATATTTTGGTCTTGCAAGACCAAAAAATATTATACTTTGTCCTAAAAATGAATGACATTTTCTAGGTACAACATGGTGGATTATAACCCTTGATAAACATTTATAAAACATCAGGTCAGTTGGATTCCTTTGAAAACCCTATGTAAACTAGTTACATGAAAGAATGTGTCATGATAGAAATGAGATAGGGTCCTTTCAAAAGTGAATCATGGTTGGAGATGGTTTTTCATGTTTAAAAACCCTTAATTTGGTAATTGGGGTGTTTTAAAGCCATTAAAACTCAATTAATTCAATATTGTGTCATCTCAGGTATGATAGACAATAAAAAATCCCTAAATCAGGGTTAGTAGACTAAAAATGAGATATCTAATGATTTCACCAATAAAAAATGGAAGAAACTTTGTATTTTGAGGGATATTGACATGGGAATAAATATTATATAGGTTATAGAATAGTAAAAACATTTTTTATATGTATTTTTAGGACTGTATTGTGGACATGGCTATTTTAAGCCTAAAGAGGGCTAATTCAGAGAATAATAAGATATAATAGACCTTTAAGAAGAGAGTTAATGCATGAAATTTTATGGATACCTCAAAAAAAATAGAGGGTACCTTAATAATCATTTATTTTTTCAAGAAACTATTGTACCAATCCATACCATGCAAATTTCAATAAAAAAGGCTATTAGGTGAAGAAGGAAATTGAGGGTTTGGTAAGACAAGAAGAGGATTGAGGTTTGAAAGGGATGTGAGATATGTTGATACAAGTATATTAATAAAAATAGATCCCATCCATGTTGATAATAATAATTGATGAAAACTTGATCAAGATTGAAGAGATTGGACCTAGAAAAGTTTAAGGACTATAAAAGGTTAGGATGTGAATGAAGTAAAAGGGAGTGAATGCATGAATAGAGTGACATGAGTGGAAGTTGTGATAAATTTTCAAAGGATATTAATATAGATATAATGGGATTTAAATAATCCAAGTTACTATAACTATTTCAGGAGTTAGAAGTCAAAGTCTATAAGGAGTTTATAACCAAGGACAAATGGAGTAGGTTGAATGCAAGAGTTTGTCATTACAAGTATTAGAATGAGGATAGGCAGAGTATGAGAATGATGATATTTATTAGGTGTACTTAGCTTAGAAATCTCCAACTCTAACATCCCATCCTATATCCACCCCTTCATTGCTAATGATGTAAAACTCTAAGATCCATAATCTTGTGGCAGGGATGCACTTGAGATTATTAATCATGATTAAAAAAAGGTTTAAACTCACTTTGTGTCATAATAATGAAACTAAATTTTAAATAAAAGGTGAAATACATCACTTAAAAAAGGATCATTCTAATATATGTGGAATAAAAAAAAAATTGGAATATTGAATTACCACTTGTCCCACTACAACCCTCAACACAATTGTAGAAACAAAAACAACATTATGAGAGGAGACAAGGACTGTTGTGAACCAATATCTTATTCTGAAGTCCAAGATAACCATAAAGTTTTGAGGAAGTTGCATTAGGGTGGAATCATATATTTCATGCTTAGGATTGAAGGCCATGATAATATTTTGGCCAAGGATTTCATGGTGGGATGGAAACAAGGAAATGTGACCTTCATGGGTGTTACTATGGAAGTATATAAGGAATTCATTAGGGATGTTACCTATATTCCATGTGATTGAATTAATGCATTAAAATATAAATGACAAAAATGAGAACTCATGCAAGCATTTTTCAAGACAAACACCATCTACTATATAGATAAGAAGGGCTTTCTAAGGTTCGGCCTTCTATGGAGATGGTCATATGTCTGCTTATAGTTAATGCATTACTTAACCCTAGAAGGAAAATTAACCCATATTTTTTGCACCACTTATTACTAGTAAACCAATTCAAAGGACATAGGATTAGTCTACCATACTATATACTCATGTCTCTAATAGCCATAGTCATATCCTTCTAGGAAAAACTCACAATTGATATAAACCACCAAGGATTAATTCTCCTTCTCACTAAATGATCAACCCCCATGAGATGCCAATAAATCCATATATTTGAAAGCATAAAAGACAGTCTATGATAAGGATATTTTTATGGATCATAAAAAAAAATGAGGCATCTCCTTCCACCCACCTGGCTCACCCATGGGAGGGAGGGAAGAAGGAAAAAAATCCTATGATTTTTTTCTTTCATAAAAGAGTTCTAGAAATAAAGTCAAAAAAATTCTTCAATTCCAATAGGGTATGAAAAACCCTAACTTTGAAATACATGAGTTAAATGTGGTAGAGGTCTAGAGGAGGGATGAGGATTCAACCCATATTCTAGAGGGCCAAAGGTAGAAGGTGATGGAGCTCCATGAAAATATACATAAACTAGGTAGGTAGTTGGTGTCATATATGGAACAATGAAACAATTTTAAACATGAAATTGATGAGCTAAGGGAAGGGACAAGGGAAATGCAAATGGTGGAAGGTGGTAAGTTATTGGGAACCCTAAAAGGAAAATAAATCATCACCTTCACCTCAAGAAGATAAAATAAAAATAAAGGTAAATTGGTAATAGAGAAGTCTAGAGGCTTGGAATAACAAGACAAAAACATGGTAGAAGGCTAGGAAACTAAAACTAGAGGGATGATAAGTAGCAATGCAAAGAAGAGGATAGGTGGTATCAAGAAGGAGAGGCATTCTAAGGAAATTTAATAGGTGGCTTTGTTTTTTTAGTTAAGTCTAGGTCTCTTTTGCTGAAATTATGCTAACTTTTTGCATCCAATACACTGGGTTGGCCTAGTTTCATTTTGTTTTGTCTATTATCTTCTTGTTTAACAGTCGTTTTTAGGTCCCTATAAAACTTGAGTTTAACTTATAAAAAAAATCTATGTTTTTTATATTTTATATAGTAGTGAACATAATTTTAAATTTAAGGGAGTCATTTCCAAGTTGATGTATTTGTGCTTATCCACAAAATCATATGTTGTAGATGGAATAATATATAATGTAGTTGAATGAGATATGGTAGAATTTATGGGATTAGATTCCAATACATTTGGTTTACATATTTATATAGTATTCAACCATCTTTGTAAAGGATCATACTTATATGAACGATCTCTCATATAATGGCCTATTAGAAAATTGACCAACATAAATGGATATCCTCTAGATGTCATATTCAAACAAGTCCAAGATGAATTTGAGGTTAACATATGGGCTGTAGTAGAAGAGTGACAACCTTAGTTAGTATATCCAGTTTATTTTTATGCCATTAAGTATAATAATTCCAAAAAGGTGATCAAGAGACCCTCCAATGCTTAAAACATCAAAAATTTAATTTCCTTCTATCCATTACCTCAAATTGAAATGTTGATGAGGATATAAAATGGTCAATTTTTTGGATGATGTGGTGAAAATGAAAAATAATTATTTCATATATAATTTTCTAAAAAATTTGTCACTTTCTTCATTCACATTTCTATGTCACAAAAATAGACCAATAAAAGAATAATATGTAAATAATTTTGTGTTAGATTCATTAACACAAAATTACATCTTTAATGTGGGTGATAAATCTATCGAGGTACATAAAATTAAATTTGATTGTATGGATGTCTATTATAATTCATGGCACAAAGATTATGGGTAACCAAGGAGAAAATTTTATAGTCATAAATTAGACTAGATAAATGGTTGTAGGCATGTATTAAATTCTAACATTGGTAAAGAGAAAGAAAGGTCAAATATGACCACAAAAATTACTTGCATATCAATAATTGTTGAGATAAACTTAGACATTTCTACACATTTAATTCATTTTATAGGATAGGATGGAATTAAATTTACTCAAAGGTTTATTTATACATTTAATACCCACATTTTAATGTGAAATAAGTGTAACAAGGATCTTGAATTATTGAAACTTCCACTAGTGTCACAACCAAGTTTTATCAAGATAATTACCAAAAGGTTTCAACATCTTTTTATTGCAAAGAAAAAATTATTTTCCATGTTTTATGAGTGTACGTATCTTTACAAAAAATGTAAAGTGACCACATGCCCAAAATCACTCTCAAAACTTGAAGAGTTAAAACCATGGTGAAATGAATAAATTCATAGTTGTCATGCACATTACTACTCCCATAAATTATAATCAGAGGAACAACCTTAGGAATTCTTAAGAATTTTGAATGATAAAATTGACAAATTATAAAATTTCATACCAATGATGGATAAAAAATCAAACTTTATTAAGTAATGTTATGAACTTTTCAGTTACTTTGACTTGTATGCTCAAACATAGACACAAGACTTGAGGTTTTAAGAACTTTGGCCTACCATTTGTTTACTATATTATAAATTAAATAGTCACATCATTATCTTTGTGTCTTAGGAATCTCAAATAACCCATCACTGATGAGTATGGGTATTTTGTGTATATTTATGGATCATCCAAATAGCCATTTCATGATGCACTTTTACAAAATGAATTTCATGAAAAATGTCAAGGGTATAAGAAATTTGTTTCCATGTTGAAGAAATAAGTGTTGCTAGTATAAGTGTTTCATTCTAAAATTATCCACTGATCCTCTAATTTTAACTAGATAATACTTAAAGTGAAAAAAATAATCATACCTTATTTTCATTTGCATCAATGTTGAAACAGGTAGGGTATTCAACATTATGTATGTCAGCTTCCTACTAGTGGGACACATACATGAGGATATATATGGTACTTTTGGTAGATTAACAACATCATTAAGGAAATTAAACACATTTTATTTTCCACGTATCATGAACACCTATAAAACATGCCAAGAGGGTTCAATAAAATTCACTCCTTACCTTATTGAATAAGTGAATGACTTCAATACCTTAGATTGTTGCCACATAAAAAATTTCCACCCCTCCTTCGTATAATGTATAGTATGGAAAGTTTTACATTCATATATTGGTTTATTATTAATTTTAAAATAAGTTATATATCTTTTCATTATAATATAATTAACCATATGTTGGATTTTTTTATTCTCATTCATATTGTTCCCATAATATAATTTCATTCTACAAAATTCATGGTTCATTTTCTCTCTAAGAAAATGAGTCAAATATAGATGAGTTAGTCATTCATGATTGGATACAGTCTTGATCACTTCTCTCACCTAAGATAATTTTTATTATAGATTTGTATTTCAAAACTTTACCTTTTCATTTAATAAAATTTATATAGATGTGATCCCTAGTGAGCATATATGATACTCAAGAGGAATGTTAGTAGGATATTTGTTTTTGGGTTCCAAGTTGGGTAAAATATGATGGTCATAGTCAATATCAATTTCACCAATATCATTCATTCTTAGGAGACCATGTGATATTGTAATCCTTCCAATATTTTTTAATTTTTAAAAATTTATAAAATTTATTTAATTTTTAAATAGTATGAAGGATTTTATATAAAATGTACAAAGCAGAGGCTTCATCTTTAAGAAAAAATATACAATCAAATAAAATATTATAAATTAGAAATTTAAAATATAATAATAATGGAATACTAATATCAATTTTTTTTCAAAATTAAAAGATATGTATTGAAATTAAAATGTGGGGATTCAAATATATAATTTTTCACGAACACCCATTCTTGATTTGTAAATCAATTTAAAAAGTTCCACTTTGTACGTATTCTATTTTATTTTATAATAAATTGATGAAGGTAGAATGTAAGGAATAAAATGTACAAATATTTAATAAAAACCTTTTTATATTTAAAAATAAATTAAAAAACATTATAATATAAACTTATATATTATTTAAAATATTTCAAATAAATAAATGAATAACTAACATATGAATTTCTCATCTTTTTCATGTCCAAATTTTTTAAACTTTATAAATTTGGGTTTTTTATATTTTTCTTTTTTATTTAAGTAGTTTTTATTTTCTTCCCATCTTAAAAAAAAGACAATAAAATTGAATATCTCAGACAATAATATTATTTTTTAATTTCAAAATAACACTTATGTTTCTATGTTTTATAAGATAAACAAATATAGTGTCACCCATATAATATTGGAGGAAAATATCAAATCTATGGTTAGATTTGACATATTTAGTGATTCTCTTACACTATAAATGAAAAATAAAAATGTGAAATTAAAATAAACTAAAGTACGTTTTAGTTACCATTAGATAATTGAGAAGTAAAAATAATAATAAAATATATATTCATTGGGAAAATGTTAATAAAAGTATCAAAGTTGTTGTATAAACAATAAATTTTTTTTGTTAAGTCTATTCCAATCATTTTCAAGAATAAGGACATGACTTGAATTGATGGATACATTAGAATGAAAACACTTGAAACCAAGTTATAGTAAATTGGTTATATCATATATATTTTTAAAGTATGGTTTACTTAATTATAATAATTAAATGAATTAATTAGCAAAAACATTGGAATGAACACACTTGAAAATAAACCCTAAAAACTTGATTGCGTCATAAATAATTTTTAAGGAATAGTACATGATTTGAATTGATAGATAAAATAAAATTAACACACTTGATACTAATCCATAAACAATTGAGTCACATCATACATATTTTTAAAGTCTACTCCATTCAATTACATGAGAAATAAACATTTGAATTTACTAATACATTGGAATTAATACACCTAACACTAAACCCTAAATAATTGAGTTACATAATACAATTTTTAAATATAGTCCATTTAATTTTAAGAAGAAATAAATGACTTGAATTTTATGGATACATTAGAATAAACATAATTAAGACTAAAACCTAAACAGCTGAACCATATCATACATTAAAAACCTAAACAATTGAATCATATCATACATCATTTTAAGGCTACCGAAATTAATTTTAGGAAGAAATACATGACTTTAGTTTATAGATTGGGATGAACACATTAATTTACTCTAAGATGTAAATAATTGGGTCACATCATACATAATTTTAAATTATATACTGATAAAGCACATGAATTGAATTATCAATTATATTTTAATAAAAATACTTGAAATTAAAGCCTAAAAAATTATGTCACATCACTACCATTTTTCCAAGTCAAATTTAAACCTACTATTTGTTAGGGTAATGGTGTGATAAAAATTAATTATTGGTCTATAAATTAAATTTAATGTATGTTCATTATGTTGTGTTTATTTGAGAAACTATATTTCTAACAATTAACTATGTCCATTTCATTTATGTTATTTAATTGATAGTGGCATTGTCTATTTTATATTAAATACCAAACATTTTAAACTTAAATATTACTTATAATTTTAGTGATATGAGTATGACATCAAATATGCAGACTACATACATCAATGCCATATTTGAAAAATAAGATGGATGTGAAACCATTATTTATAAATTTTATAATGTTGATATGAGGGAGATAAAGTGTGATAGAAATTATTTTGGCCAACCTAACAAGAAATTAATAATCATGGTGAATAACACACACTTATGACAATAGTGGATATGAAAATAAGGTATAATGTCAGAAAATGAATATTTATTCACATGGGCAATTAATTGTGGACAAAATGCATGACTATGGGGGTTTTTAATTTAGAGATCCTAATTTTATACCCATATTTATTCTAGAAAAGGGCACTTCAAAGTGTATTAATTATGATACAAGGTCTAGTCACACAAAATAAGAGTGCCATAAAATTTATCATTATGTATTATCCAAATATTTAATTGATGAAATGCCAAAATAATTCAAAAACATAAACAAAAGAGTAATTTAAATGAATTCATCTCAACATTTTTATTTTTTATTTTGAAAAAAAATAGTATAAGAACCCAACCTAATATCATATATTATATCTCAATATCAATGAAGGTATGTTATGACACATGTTGATTTTAAATGAATTAAAAAATACAAATTTTATTAAATAAAATGATTATTTTAAAATATGATGAAATATCATTATCATTAGCATATTTAGAGCCAAAAATAAATACTATTAAATAATAATAACAACTCTGGAAAAAATGTTAGATAGATCTAGAGGTGATGACCTTGAAAAGACTAATACTATCAAGGAGAAGGAATCAAAAAAATCCTGAGAAAATCTTGTCTCAAGGATAAAGGATTCATATAAAATTTTTGGCCAAAACCTCAAACCCATAATGGAGAAAAATGAGATGATATTGGACATCCATCATGCCATTATGGAAAGCACTAGACCATCTTTTGAGAATTCATTGCTGGAAAATTTTTATGGGTTCAAAACTTGAATTGATGATTTTAGAGACTACATTGATAATAAATGGAAATATATGGTCCATGTGGATGTGGTGTAAATGTAAAAAACTATTTTTAATCTCATTTTCTTATTTGGATCACTATGAGAAAGCTTTGGAAAGAACACCGTGGTATTTTTGAAAATATTTCTTATCTCTCAAGAAATGTATTTTGGATTGAATCTTCAATGTGACACCCCAATGGAACTTCCCATATGGGATTCCCTTCCTAAACTACCCCTAGAGTTTTGGTAAGAAGAGGTTCTCTTTGTGATTGGTCAAGCCATTAGGAAACCAATATCTATTGACCCAATCACCAAGTTAAAAAGAATACTAATTGAAGCAAGGATCAATGTGTATGTTCAAACAAACAAACCACTCCTCAATAGCATACAACTTAAGTCTAAATTTGGAAATTGGACCCATAATATTATTTATGAAAGGGAAAATATCATTTGTAAAATATGTGACTATGTTGGTCATGAAAGAAGCCATTGTCCATTTGTACAAAAGATGGCTAAAAAAGTGATACCTACTAAGTTGTTTAGAGTATCGAAAGAACAAAATGGGATTTCTCTAATTAACTCCTCACCTATTTTAGATCTCAAGATTGAATTTTTAGACCCTATAGTTGGAAAAACACACACCAGTCCTTTTGTGTTTGATAAAGCTTCATGTTCAGTAATGAAAGAGTGTCATAATTAGGAACCTTTATGTACCAAATCTGAATTTCAAGGACCCACTATCCCTAAAAGGAATGGAATACTATTTTATTCTATGATTTCAAGGTCTCCCATTAAATATATTTAGTCTAAGGTTCCTCCTCCTTTGGGGAAGAGGAATATGTCAAGGTCTTCTAGGACTTCCTCTCTAGAGAAGAAGGATGAGGAACATCAAGAGCTCATCTCTCAGTCAAGAGTTCTCCTTGGTCAAATTTTCTCAAGAAACATTATTTCACCCTAAAAGGTCTAATAAAACCAATATGCCTTAAAGGTAACCCCCAATTTAAGGGAAAAGAATCAGATATAAGTCAAAGAAAAGAAGAAAATTAAAGTGGCCCCTAGTGCCACTATAAGAGGGAGAAAGACTCAGAATGGAAAGGAAATAGTCTCTAAAAATACAAAAGGAAGTCAATAGGGATAACTAATGATCCTAAGATAGTCCAAGCTTATGTAATTTTAATGAATTTTAAATTAATGTTTTGGGACCTTTTTGGATTATCTAGTTTTGAAATGACCTTTTTGGAATTGAAGTTTTGTAGCCTTGTCAAATTTTTACTAATTGTTGACATTCCTTCCTATAGTACGGAAGCTATTAAATTTGGTTGGTATTGTGAGTTTGGAAAAGATATGTCTAATCTATTTAGTGATATTAATAAATATTTTTAGTTCATTAATTATGAGTGTTTTATATTAAAATTTTAAATCTTTAGGTTATTAGTCTTCCTAAAAACAATTGGTAGGATGTGCATTCATTTAATCCCATATATGGGGGGATATAAATTTAAAATTTATTTATAACACGTAAAATACCATCAGGTCTAGAAGTCATGTTCAAAACTAGGACAATTTATTCTCTTTTATTTTAAGAACGGAAAATGTTGAAGCCTTTTATTCAAGTACTAAGAATCTATATAGGATTTCTTTCATGCATCTGATTGAAGATCAAAATAATATGAGTTTGACACTATACATCCCTGATAAGATCTTGAATGAAGTGGAGGATAAATATAATAATTCTCTCATTGGTAAATTTATTATAGGAAGGCATGACATTGATGCTAGTAGGAATTAGGCCAAGAGGAAATAGTTGAGGCTGGAGATGTTAAGATTATGGCTCTGGCTAATGGTTACTTGTTATTCTCTTTTGAGGGATGAGAGAATTATCTAAAATTCTCAATGAAGGCCCATATCTCATGGTAAAGTCATTCCTCATGATTCAACTTTGGAATATAAACTTTTCTTCCTCAAATTTTAAAGTAGATAGGATCCCTCTATGGATGGATCTTCTTAGTGCCCCTCATTATTTTTAGGATGACATAATACTATGAATCATTATTGAAATTCTTGGTATTCTATCAACTATTAATCCATTTACCAACTCTCATAAAATAAAAACCTTGACAAGAATGTGTGTGTTAGTCAAGACAAACAGGATGCTTCCCATTTCAATCTATCTCAAGTCTTCTTTTGGCTCCTAAAATCAAATTATTTAGTTTGATAAGGAAAAGGATATTTGTCCTAGTTATGGGTTTTTGGGACACTCCAAAGACTCTTTCTCAAAGTCACAAGGAACAAAGGATGGTGTCCATAAATTGAAATAATTGGGAGGTGATTAGGTTTCTTGTAAGAGTGAAAGGGAATCCTCTAATCTCTCTACCATTGATATCTTGAAAACAAGTCATGGTTAGGATGATCACATTTTGTTTTTGAATAATTTGTGGTTCCTTTCATAAACAACTTTTTTATTTTGGTGGTTCTTGCACTTCTCTTTTTGTCATTTATTTTTTGGCAGTTGGTTCCTTGGTCACTCTTCTGTAGCTAGTTCTCTATAGGTCCTACATTTTTCCTTCCATATTTTGGTTTTTGCAAGTTTTTTCTTTGCTATTATTTTTTGGGGAGATTCGAGCCTCTTGATGCGCCTGAACTAGTTTCCACACTAATCAAAGTTGGGTTTACCTTAATCTAAACATCAATTGATGTTCATAAGTTTGTTTTCTATCAATAATGTTCAAAAATGTGGAAATTTAATTATCATTATCATCATCTACATTAAAATTACCAATAATTCTAATTTAGGAAAAATAAGAATCCAATGTAGTATTTTCATCCTCTTCATATTCTTTAGTATCATCATGGTACTCATTACCAACACATTTATTTTTTATCTTCATCTAAATTTAGATCGTCATTATGGTATTCATTGAAAACACATTATTTTTCATTTTTTTCACTTTATTCCTCATGGTTAACTAATTATTTTTCAATATAATTTATATGTCCTTTATAATTCATGTGTTTTCTTTGTACATGAGGAAAAGTGCACATTCTCCTTTAGAACTATACTTCCTCAATATGAGCTAAGAAAGTTGAAATAGAGTCAAAAAATCAAATATTTTATAATAGGGGTGGATTAATAAGTGGTATAGAAATTAATTTCAATAATTTCCTCAAGGATGGAGCTCACTAGGCCAAATAATCATCTAAAACTTAAATGTGTTTGTTAATAATGTTAAACTAGGGAATAATAAAATTGGGATAGGGTGTGTATATAAATATCATTTCATATATATTATATATAAATACAATAAGGTTTTATATAATTACATGAGGAGTTTTTATGACATGATGGGGTTAAACTTTCCATAAAAACATCATTAAACTATGAAGAGGGAAAAAGGGAAAACAGGGCCTAGAAAAAAAAGCCTACAAACAAATCAAAGATCAAGATAAAAAGGTTTGGATAAATAATGATAAAATAGGAGGGATACATTAAATAATTATAATTTATTTTATAAAATTCAAAAATTATACTCTATAAATTTAGACAAATGAATGAAATAAAATAAACTAATTCATACGAGTAAAGGCAAGCAAAGTAAGATTTTATAAAACTAAAAACTATAAATTTTAGAACACTTAAAAAAACATTTAAATTAGATAATTATTATATTAAATGAATAAATTAGAATAAATATATTTTTAAACTTTTTTTTGAGGTGGATTGAAAGTCTTTATTTTATTTCTGACTCTAGAGTATGGGAAATCTTCAAGATCAAAGGAAACTTACAGAGATCTGGATGGGACCCAACCATTTTGGATGAGGATTCACCTACATTATTACTAAAAAGAACATGAAATTAATCATTGATGGAGGATCCACCATCAATACTCTCTAAGATGATTTTTAAGGATGAAACCAATAACTATTATGGAGAAAAATATCCTAATAAAAAATATTAAAATATTTTATTAAAAATAATATGTAGATATAAAAAGAATATTCTCTAATAATCTCTCAAAATAATAATGGACTTTGTAATATGGTCCTTCCCTCTCATAAATAAGATTTTATTTTTGAAAAAAATCTTTTCACCCTTCTAAGTTTGTCCAAAAGGTGAAGTGATATTTGATTTTTATTAGATTGTTAGTGATGAAGTTCTAATTTATAGTTTCAATGATTTTTAGACCAATTTATTATTCTAATTGAATGGATAGGATAAAATTATTATCCTTTTATCTCTTAGGACTTGGATATTTAGTCTTGTGTCTAATTATTTTTTCAAGTATGTATTTTGTAGAATTAATAGACAAGGATGTTATTTATATTAAGGGAACTTCATTTCATGAAGGGGTTTTAATTTTAATTAATCCCTGGTTCTAATATTTTAATCCTTTATTTTAAACCCTTTCTTTTGTTCTTATATGTATTAAGTTATCATTTTTTTTTTACATTTTTTTTATGCCTTCAACCTTAGAATAAATTAGTAATGTTATCTATAAATTCATTTCCATTTAATCATAAATAATTAGTAATTTAAAATAATATGTAATAGTATTTTTTATATGTGGATATTAATAAATTAATACTTACTAATTTTTTCTTCATTTCATGGGTTTTAATAGAACCCAAAAGGTTGATTATGAAAACATTACTTTAAGATGTGGAAAATTCTTTGAATATGGTCATTTAAATATTTTATACCCAACAAATTCATATCCAATATTAATGTTGTCAAAATAATTATTTAATGGTATGTATTTTGATAAAATATTTTAGATGGTGCAATAAAAACAAAATTAAAAGGCCACCTAATGGAAGTGTGCTTCAAAATGATACGTTTGAGTCATAGTTCATAGTAAATAAAGGTAAGATTATATGAATTTAAATATGTTAATTTTCTAAAAAAATAGAGGGAATAATAAATCATTCATTATTAAGAGGATTTAAATATTATTTTTATTGAGAAAAAAGATGTCTATTTTGATGAGTGGCATAAAGATGTAATTTAAAAAAAATGTGGAATCCCTTTTCATATTTAGAACATTTTCCCTTCATGTGGACAAGGATTGTAACTTAAAACTATTCCAATAAAATCAAGGGTAAAAATAGATCCCATGTATGATGTTTTTTTATGTTTAATTAACTTTGGAATATGGAAACATGTATGATTGCTTGTTAGTAGTTAAACTTGAATGATAAAACAAGACCATGAAAAAAGCATAATTTTTTAATTTTCATCCATATATATTTATTAGTAGATAAACATAAATTTAAAAATAAAAATTATGTTAAAATTATTCATGTTATGTTTAAAATTTAGGAAAAGAAATTTATTAGAATGTAGGATTAATAATAATAAATAAGATTTGGCTTTATTATAAAAACTAGATTCTTGGTGTAAAATCAAGATGTTTAATAATGTATTTGAGTGTAAAAAGGCATGCATGATATTAAATAATAATTATGAAAAAAAAAATTATAAATAATGCTTAGGTGGGAATAGAAATAAAAAATAACTATAAGCATGATTTAAAGGGAATAATTCTTACTTTTCAAGAAAGTATTGAAAATGTTTATATGACTCTTGATGAAATTGTGGGACTTGCTCCCATTTTTTATAATTTATTTTTTACCCTTTATAATTTTGTTTGAGTTATTTGATGAAAACACAAATAAAATACAACTATTACTATAAACTACAATTATTAATTTATAATACCAAAAAAACAGAACATTGAATGGGCTTGAAATGATTGCAACAAATGGAAGAATAACAAGAAAAGAAGGTTTTTGACTTGATAATACAATGTTGCAATTAAAAATTAATAAAATATTTATTTCAAAGGTGTAAATTATCTAAAAAATAATTATGAACTAATTATTTGAGAGCATGAAACAATAATATTTATTAAAAATTGGGAAAGAATTAAACAAAACACAACTTGGAAAGAAATAACACTTTAACAAAAAAAATAGATAAAACAATGTGTGTAAAGGATTTTAAGGTTGAAAATATAAAGGATTATAGAATAAACCCCTTATAACCATGAAAAAAAAAACATAACTATTAATAAATACACTTGAAAAATTAGAGTTAAAGAGATGCAAATTAACATGAGCATAACCTGAAAAATGAAATTTGTGGATTACAAATGACTATAAGATAACAATTATGAAATAGTCTTATCGAAACCTTGAATAATATATGACAAAGATAATTAATAGAAATGTAAATAATATATATTACTAAAAAATAAATTAATGTGACTATCAAAACACATGAAATTATGTTATACAAATTATCACAACTTTTAATGATATATTTTTTTTTATGAAAATGAAGAATATCCAACCTTTCAACCATAAATTGAAAAATATACATTCAAAATAAGAGGTTAATAATTATTAAGGTGAAGCACTTGGTTAATATATTTCATTTATTATCTCAAGGGAAACCTAAAATGTATGAAAATATTCTCCAAAATACTAAACCCAACTATGCCAATGAAGAAATAAAACTAAACCAAGGTTCTAGATAAATATAAATTTGAGAATGGGATTGAAACATATAAATTTTTTATAATATATGGAGAGGAAATATATATGTGTGTGTGTGTGTGTGTGTGTGTGTGTGTGTGTGTATATGTATATATATATATATATATGTATATATATATATATATATATATGTATATATGTATGTACATATATATGTATGTATATATATATATGTATGTATATGTATATATGTATATGTATATGTATATATGTATATGTATATATGTATATGTGTATGTGTGTGTATATATATATATATATATATGACTCTAGAAGTGTTAATGATAAGATAAAGTCACACGAAGTGATTCCTATTCCATTACAAAATTTTTTCTCATACATATGAGTATGATGAAATTATAGGTTAATTTATATTGGTAGTTTCACAAACATTGTGGTGGTTTATAAAAAAATTTAAGCAACCCAAAATGGTATAAAAAAATTATAATAAAATTAAAATCCAACATATAGGGTATACGATAAATTAAAAAGTATCAAAGATTAGATACAATGTAAGATTTTAACCACAATTCATTAAATCTAGACATATTCTTAAGAATCTAGACTTATAGTATTATCATTTATGGTTTCATAATTGTTGAAATTGGATTTAAATATTATTATTATTGGTTTTTAACTAGTGGTATATCATATTATATTATTTTTATTATTGGATATAATTTTTGAGATATTATATTCAAATTTATTTATTATTTAATTCCAAAGTCTAGTGTGGAATCAAATTCCAATTATATCTTGACTAGTTTTTCACATTTAAATTCATATTTAAGGAAAATGGACCAATAATTTATCATGTTCCAATAATTTAAATTGGTCTTGATAATTTACATAATGTGACCCCATATTTTCCATAGTATTACCTAATAGTTATTATAATAATATTTGATATTTATTCATGTTTTACCATATATTAATCAATTGTATCATGACATGGAAGATTTAAAAATATTAGGTCAACAATGTAAAACATACTTATTTTCACCATGTATAATTATTGAAAAACACTTTTCATTTCCCATATTCCCAACATAAAACATAATTATAATTATTATTATCTTGTGTAAGATGGGGATGTACCCATTCTACACTAGATAAGAACATAGGACTATGTTTCTCATATTATCGATTTATAGTTCATTATTCTTATTTGAATGTGTAGAATGGGCATGTGCCCATTCTACCCTAGATAAGAATATAGGCATGTGTTTCTCATATTATTCTTCTATTATGTATAATTGGCATGTTCTTGTAAAATCAAAGTGGTTACCACATATATTAATAACAACTTTAAAATTTGACACTCTATGTACCAGGGAATGTGAAATAATTAATAACTTCATGGACACACTGATATTTTTTAAATAAAGGTTCAAATTTAGTTTCATGCCACATAGTACATGATATCTTCATGATTGATGGACCTAGATATAGTCTAACTTAAATGAAATCCAAAAATTAACATGTCCAAAAATGCCCATTGTAATTTAAAGTTAAGATGTTCTCTAGGAGAATCCATGGTTGTATGACCCATTTTGATCACTAATGTATTAATTTTTTTATCACAAGTATGTTCTTTATTAGTTTTAGAGACATGATAGTAATATGCTTCCATATTATGAGTAGGAAAATCTAGATATATGGAGAGATAAAGTGAACTTAAATTTTCAATGGATCCATTTTAATGATGCCACCTTGAGAACAAAAGATAACCCCATGAATTCATGGTTTCATGATGATTTACATGTGTTCTCTTTTGATGTTGTATAACTATTAAAATTCATATATGTGATTTAAATGTTTTAGATATTTTACATTTATTTTTTATGTGTAGGGAAGCCACTAATGTGAATGAAAGATAAAGTGAATATAAAGGTTTGATGGGTCCATATAATATGAATAAATTCATTTAAAAGTCATTTAACCCAAAATTTAACTTGAAATAATTTCCTTGTAGTTCAACACTTCACACCCCTCTTTTCTTGCATAACTAGCTTTTGTAACATGTTTCTTAAAATACACATCAACAACTGTGAACTCTAAAAATTATGGTGAATTACTATTAGAACATCTCCCATGAAATAAATTAGTATAATTTTAATAAATTAAATTTTAAAAATATATTAAATAATTAAACATTAATTGAAATATATTATTAGTTGGATAATTATAAAAACTAATTTTATGAAATAAATATTAGTCTTCCACTGATATTTAATAAATAATATTGTTATAATTTGAGGTCTTAATGTGAGTATTACACACGTATGAAAAATAATTTAATTAAATAAACATAAATATAAAATTAATATATAATAATAGTACAAATGATCAATTTATTATATCATGATTTGGAATAGGAATTTAAAAAAATATGCATCCTAGGCCAAGATGATATGACATAAATATATAATCTTTAATATTTTCATATTTAATCATTCATTATCCTATTCAATTAGTTAATATGATTAAATAACCTAGTATCCTTTTTCAGTATTTTAATCAATCCTCCTTTTCATTTTTTTGGGTGTCCATGTCAAGATGACTCTATCCACATCAATGTATTGTTTAATGTTGTCTGATTTGATCCATGTTTTATTAGGTGTCAAACAACCCCAATATAATTATTCACCTTGTTCTCTCCTAAAAGGTTTTCCATATTGAAACCTCACATTTTTAACCACATTATCACCTTTTATTTTAAGTTAAAAAATATCCCCATCTTCCCTTCTCATTCATATATTTTCATTTATATTTATTGGTCATACTATAAGAATTATTGATATCATCCACAAATAAGCCCAAAGATTATCATTAATATTAATTAGGATGTGATGATTAATTTTATTTTGTCTGTGAACATGTGCAATAACTTATATATTTTTTAAATCAAGTTTAACAAATTTTACTTTCATTCCACATAGTAAATGATATATTCACACCTAAAAAACTCAAACATAGTTTAATATGAAATCCACGAACATGTCCATGGAGGCCCATTTTATTTTAAAGTTAACATATGATCCCTAGTATGTTATCCTATTTTGAGCACAAAAAGGTGTACATGTGGAGAGATAAAGTAAACAAAATTTTTCAATATATCTACACATTTTTTTGATGCCATATTGAGAAAAAAATAGATCTCCATGACTCCATGGATTCCTAATGACCCAAAACTAAACTTAAAATAGTTTAATTTTAGTTAAATGTTTCACAACCATATCCTTATTTCATCATAAAATTTTATTGTGTTTTTAAAACACATGTCAAAAACTTAATGTCAACCCCTAAACTTATGGTATTGCATCACTACTAGCACATTTACCATGAACTTAAGTAGAAAACTGCTAGTAAATGAAAATTGTTTGAAAATTATTTTTATTACATACTTGAATATTGATTTAAATATCTTATTATATTTGCATAATTATAGAAAGAATATGAAATTAATATTAATCTTACATTCATATTTGATAAACAATATAGTTTCCCCATTAATGGGTCAATAATAATAAATTTGAATAGATTCAGGGCTAAGAATTTTGAATAAAAGTTGGTAAAATAGAAGAAATAAATATAACTATTTAGTTCATAATAAAAAATATAGTAAAAATGTAAGGTAAAGTTATTTTTGTGTGATTTATAATAGAAATTTAAAAAATCCCACATCTCAAGATGCTATTAGATATTAATTTATGACCTTCAATAGTTTTAACTTAGCATTTATTAATATGTTAAAGTAGTGAAAAGTATGAATTAATGGCCTCATGTCCATTATAATTAATCTTATTCAATCCTCTTTCCATTTTTTTTAGTGTCTATGTCCATCTAAAGTTATCCACATCAATGTCTTATTTAATATAGTTTGATTTGATCCATATTTTATTAGATGTCAAAGATACCCAATACAATGATTTGTTTCCTTCTCTCCATGAGGGTTTCCAATATTAAATCATCACCTTTTAATCCATATATCACATTTTGGTTTAAGGTAAATAACTCCATCTTCCCTTTGCATCCATATATTTTAATTTTCATTTTTTGGCCATACTAGAAGCATCTGTCCTATAGACACATCCATAAATGGATTGAATACTTGTTTACACCTTCCAAAAATAATCCAAACATAAATATTATTATTTATTTGGATATGTTTACTAATGTATTAGTATCTATGAAATTGTGTGTCTCCCATTATTTGGTCATTTATGTCATTATAATGTATTATTTGTGTCTAAAAGTAAACATTTGGCATCTTGATACATTTTACAAATGGTCTATCCAAAGCACACAATGTTTTTACCAATACATTATATTTGGAAGCTATTATTATCTACCCACACCTATTTAATTTTATACCTAATGTTTAATATATGATTTTATTCCCTTTTTTATATTTTTCATTTTTCTAATTTATTTTAAAGGTGCAAAAGGAGGTCACCTTTCCAAAAAAATTGGTTCACCATTATTATTTATACACTAGATTGGGATTGGATAATACCATTGGAGATCATTTATTATTAATTTATATTTAACTACTATTATATCATATGCAAAATGTAAATTTATCTTTGGTTTGATAAAACCCATTATCTTTTGGTTTCCGTAATAAAATTGAGACTACCTTTCCAAAAAAATTAGTTCAACATTATTATTTGTACACTAAATTGGGATTGGATAATACCATTAGAGATCATTTATTATTGCTTTATATTTAATTACTATTATGCCATATAAAACATGTAAATTGATATTTGGTTTTATAAAACCCATTATATTTGGTTTCCATAATAAAATTGTGGCTCCATGAATGCCTTGATGTCATACACTTCCTCAATAAGGTAAGAAGTGAATGTGCTTGACCCCTCTTGGCACATTCTTTAGGTTTTCATGATATGTGGAAAAAAAATGTGTATAATTTTTATATTGATGTTTCTAATTTTCCAAAATTCCCATTTGTATCCTCATGTGTGTGTCCTACTAGTAAGAATCTTCATAATGTTGAATGCCTTTTTTTTTGTCAACATTGATACAAATACAAATAAATTCCAATTTTTTTATCACTCAAAGTATTATCCAATTAAAAGGATATGATCAATGGTTATTTTTTAAATGAATTAATTGTGCTAGTAACATTAATTTATTTAACATGAAATAATTTTTCCTTATACCCTTAATATTTGTCATGAACTTAATTTTCAAAAATTGCATCATGGAATGGTTGTTTGGATAATATAAAACTATAAACTAAATCCCCATACTCATTAATGATGGGTTATTTGATATTTATAAGACACAAATCCAATGGTGTGATTGTGTAGTTTACTCCAAATTCAATAAAAGGTATGTTGAAGTGGCCAAAACCCCCAATATTATGTCCATGTATGCGTGTACTGGTTTAACCTTTTAGAGTTTAACTATATAAATCCTATGTTTAGATTAAACGGTTGAGATATATAAATTCATTAAATAATTAAGAACTAATTTTTTATGGATTTTGACCTTCATTTAATTTATAAAAAATAGTAATAAATAGAGACTTATCTAGAAAGTGATTATCATGGATGATCTAGGTTCTGGTCAATTTTGAGTGTCTTTAATAGGGTCCTGGGATCTATTTTATCATTAGATAGTAGTACCCCACTTGGATAATAGTGACATACTATTATAGTGTCCTTAGATTGGAACTAACATCCTCTTTATAGGAATATTCTTATTTTCTAGGAGCACTTATGCTTATGTTTTTAGGTCCTATTCCTATGCACATAAAATCTAAAACTCTATGTTGTGCCTAGAAAACTTGATTTAGTGTGCAAACCCTAATCCTCATTACAAGTATGGAATTAATGATAAATGTGTGTTATTTATTAGGATAGGTTGGACATAATTAACACCCCATAGTGAATATAGTTGCCTACATACCAATACTCTGAGGAGGGATCAAGCCTAATGTAATTCTCCCACCTAGTGTTTGGTTCAAGTGCAAGTGAATGTTATAATGAGAGTGGTATTGAATGCCTTGGTGTGGTTGAGATTTAAAATATGGGATTATGGATAATTTATATGGTAGTATGTAGATGTAGGTAATAATAGGGATTAAATACCTTAATTTTTCTCACCTTGTCTTTTGTTTGAATATGCCTTTTTTATTTATTTTCCATCTAGTGAATAGAGGACAAATAGTATTGTATTTATAGACATCTATAACTTGTAAAGATGAGAAAATGTATTTAGTATGACCTTATGAGGGGCACACATTTTTTAAATTATCCATTTGTGAGAGCTATAAAAATATAAAATGCACCTAGTTAGGGACACTAGTGCAATGTGGCTATAGTGTCCTTAATGTGGTGATAATGTTCACCTAGTAGACTGATGTATAGATTGGGTTAAGATTTTGGAAAGTTGTCTTGGGAATATGTTTGATCTAACTATAGATGACTATGGTCTACACAATGGTTAGAAAATTATGGAAAAAGGATCTGGGATAGGTCTAGGGATAAGCTAGGAATAAGCCAACTCAAGTAACACTCTTAGCATCCAAATAACACTTTTAGGTGATTAAATCCCCCCCCCCCAAAAAAAAAATTATGGTATATATACAACAAAGTGAAATGACTAGTATAAAGGAAAAAGAAGTGTACCTAGAATTATCTTAGAAGTGAAGCCCATATAACTAAGCTTAAGTATGTGAATTTGGGTTTGTGTATGTGAAACATGATCCAAAGCAATGACCATAATGAAACATGAAAAAAATTAGTCCTTACTTAAGAGATTATCAAAATAAAAATATTATGATGAATAAAATAACTAAGTAAAAAGAGAGGAAATGACTAAAAACACCTCATTGGGTACATGAATTAATACATGAACCTAGTGACAACTTGTGTGTGTGAGTGTACATAGTGATCATATCATTGAATATATTGGAGTGAGTTAATGGATTATTAAATCCTTATATGGGTATCTCAAGAACTCAATCTAGTATTGAATCCATCATTTCCCACCCCTGATCAGTGGATCCTAATCTATGATTAGCTTGGATAAGACTGTTAAGTGTGTCTGACCCTTTCATGTGGGTAGATCAAAAATTGAAGTAGGACATGAATCCATCATTTCCCACTCATGTAAATTATATGAATCCATAACTAAACTAGATAAAGTGTTGAAAATATCTAATTAGGTATATCTAATGGTGTATGTTAGCTTCATGGCCACTTGGGTATATTAGGCATCTTTGGGCCACTCAAGAATGCCAAACACTATAGATAAAGTCATGAATCTAGTGACAAAATAGAATATTATAAAAAGTGTATATAACATAGAGAATGACATGGAGTTATCCATTCCATCTAATCAACATATGTGTAGCTAAGTATATAGAAACTATGTTTCATGTACATGCTCCCAATATGATATCTAAGTATACTAATTCCAAACTGAGTATGTAATAATTGAATCTATGTAACTAATATTAATGTGAGAGTGATCATGTTGTTCATGATGCCCCCAAAATTTGAGAAACATGTGTTTCAATAATATTTTGTTTTATTTTCTTTAGAAAGAAAGTTGTAAAAATTGAAAGAAGGGTAAGGTTAGTAGAACTTGATATATTGTGTAGATCTAGATGATTGTGGATACTCCTCTTTATCTGGGGAGGATGACCTATAGATAAAACACAATCTAGAAAATGATGGATTAGTGAGACAGTAGGGTGGATTGCCTAGCATGAGATAGATTTAAGAAGTACAAACTTCCTTTGAGGCTATCAATCCACACTTTTAAAACACTTAAGTTTTGATAAATGAAAATATATGCTTGCATGAAATAATAGAAGGTACTAAAATCAAATAAAGGAAATGATTGAAAATAAACAAGTGATTTTGATTATAAATAGAAATAAATGATTGAATACTAATGCTAAATTAATAAAACTTGATTTAAAAAATAAGTTAAAGTTTTGTGATAAAATAAAAACTTACAAAGTGGAATTTGGGTATGAGTAAATGGGTAAAATTAGCTTGTTGTGAAAATGGATACACAGTGACGACTAACAATCAGGGTCTAACCATCAGTGGTTAGGTGACTATCGATAGTTATTAACTATTAATGTTTAAAAAATTCTAGTGGTGGTTAAGAAAGACCATCAATGTTTATCATGGGATTTGGTTTGGGAAAATAACTCTATTGAGGAGATTCATTGAGAGGTTCTGGGAGTGGTGTTTGGATTGAATGTTGGTTGCAATAAAATAAGTAATGATTATAGGTATTTGGTTCAAGGATTGGGTATTTAGGTGAGTGATAATGGATTATGGGTGGTCTTGGGTAGGAGATGAAATGTCTGGAGTTACAAAACTCCAACACAAAAAAATGGGATGAAAAGGAAATAAAAGGAAATGAAACAAATAGAGTTAATTATTGAATCTTGACAAAAAAACATAAATACTTAGCTTTTAGGTGTTTTTGGTCTAAGGAATGTTGGTTTTGGATAAAATATTGTTGTGGATCATAGAGTGATGTCAGTAGAGTAATGATACTTTAGCTCAAGATAGTGAGTTTCAAAAGCACCCTCAGCCTCTGACTTAGTTCTTGGTTTATTGGAAGCTTTTTAGATTTTCCTGAGAGTCAAAATATCTTGCCCTTCAATGATTTATTTCAACCTTCTCTTCCTCTCTTAATATATATCAAAAGGAGGTTAAAATTAAGAGTTTAACAAATGGTTTATCAAATAGTCTAACCAATAGTCTGATCATGCATTGATCATGTAAACAATAGACTAAAATTAGATAGATGGTAATCAATGAGTGAGTTGTATTTTGAGTTGTAGTTGAGGTAGAGTTTCTAGTTATGTTGGGTAACCATTGATAATTAAATTAAATTGTCAATGGTCAAGGTTTGACCATCAATGGTTAGGAAGACATAGTCAAAATGGATAAAACCAGTCATTTTCACTTATGTTTAGTAGTTAAAAGGTTAAGAAATGGTCTAAGGGGGTCAAGAGGAATTTGAAGAGTTAATGAAACATATATAACCATAGCGTAGAATTTTATAGTGTCTACATTTTCCCCCTTTTTGCTATGTAGTTTTTATCATCAAGATGTAAAAAAAAAATAGAAAGCTGGTAGAAGGTTGGATACCCTAAGTATGGGAGGAGGTGTTCCCCCTCAAACTAGGATTAAATGAGGTGAAACAAAGTCAAGTGTAGGTTTGATAAGTGGATAAGTGGGTGAAAAAATGAGTGGTAGGTGAAAAGGTTAGTTGATTGGGTATTTAAGCATAAACAAGCACAAAGAATGTGACTAAGTGTGATATCATAGATCATGCATAGATTAAGATTCCATATTTGAGGTAAGATATAAAATAAGGTTGGAATAGAAGTATAGGTGATAGGGTAACTAGGCCATAGTGTTAGGCATAGCTGATATGGGTTACTCTATAAAATCAAGTCTCATAGGCAAGGTTGATATATTCATAGGTATCTAGGGTAGGATGTGATCCTAAGAAGACAAAATTGCTGAAGGTGTTAGGACTATAAAGGGTCATGATTCTATGAACATAAATGGTTGGGGTGAAAAAGTAGCACTAGTTCATCAAAAATGGAAAGGTAGGTATGCATTTAAAATGATCAAGGCAAGGTTATCACAAAAAGTTCAAAAGGTGGGCCAAAATGACCAAGTCAAAGTTATTTAGTTGGTTAATTTGTGGAGAATGATGTTCTCTCCAATTGGTGTATGTTTATGATAAGGTGGGTGTTTATAAAAGTGTGGTTGGAATGAAAAAATCCTATAGGGGTCGACCATCAATAGTCAAGGTCAATCATCAACGATCACCTAGTGAACATTGATAGTCAGGTGTAAGACCTAAAAGGGAAACCATTGAAGGTCAAATGAGCCTTTAAATTGTTTATTTTTAATTCAACCTATGACATTTTCTCATTGTTTGTTTTGTGCAAAAATGATAGAAAATTTTTTGGTTCCAGTTGAGTGTAGACTTTGAGTGTGATTGAGTGAGTGAGGGTTGACTAAGGTTGGATGATATGAGGTAGAGAGGGATCAAGGTGATCTAGGGTAAGAGGTGAACTAGTGAGGATGTATTGAGGTAGACATAGAGTGTCGGGCCAAATGGTGGTGGTACCGAGGGTTCCACCATGATGAAGGATGTGGAATGAGGTAGGGGAAATAATTGAATTTAAAGTTGGTTTTATGATTTTAATTATTCTATTTGGGTGGGTATATGTTGGAAATTAGGGGGTATTTGAGTTTTTGGTATGTAATTAGGTATTGGGCGGGTAAATTTTGGGTAGTAATAAAGGTAATGGAGTTATTTAGAGGTTTTAGGCAAAAATTTAATAGTTATGTTGATTATTATAGGTGGGGGCGGGTTGGAAATTAGGGTTTATTCCCTAGTGATCACCACATAGTGATTGTTGGTAGTCTCTATTGACTATTATTGATTGATAGGTGACCATTGAATGGTTATGTGTGAATCATCAGTGGTACACTACCCTAATTATTGATGATCAAGGTTTGATCGATGATGGTCCCATAAGGAACCATCGATAATCGACACACGACTGTCAATAGTTGATATAAGGTTAGGGTATGGGGTATAAAAGGGTAGAGGAATGGGTAAAGGGATGGTTTAGGCATAGGTAGAGAAGTGTGGGGTAGATGAAGTGAATAGGTTAAGGTAGGAGGTAATGTTAATAGGTAAAATTTAGGGAAAGCTAATGGGTGAAGGTAAGAGTAGGCAAGGGCCTGGTTAGGCCTAAAAAATGGTATAAGGTAGAAGTGAATAGGGGTAGGGTTAGTAGGTAAAATACATAAGTCATGGTTAAAAGGGTGAGGAAAACTAAGGGAGATGTTTTAACCTTGTATGTAAGGGAGTAATTGTAGATGTAAGACTGAGTACCCCAACTCTTAGATGAGGTACATAGGGTGATGATGGACTAGGAGTGGAAACACATGGCAATAGTTGGTTTAGGGGACATGATATTCTATCAACATGTAACAAGATATGCCACTATTTTTGTATCCCTCATTAAGAGATGGGACCCAATGAATAACATGTTATTGATATCAACTAAAGAGATTACCATCCTACTAGAGGACATTCACTAAATTTTGTAGCTATCAATATGGGGTGAGCTAATATAGCATATTTATAGTGAGGAGTGAGATTTGTATATGGATTAGTTATTTGAAATGGACTTTGTTCATGTTATGTGGCACATAGGAGGTTTCCATTATAAACCTATGTATCACATGGATAGGGGAAGGAGACATCTTGTCACAATGATGATGATAGCCATTACTTGTTATGTACTTCTAGATTTTTGTAGTGTTATATTTCCTTTCTTATTATTAGGTGTTATTATTAACATGATAATCAACCAAATAGTGTTTGTTTGGGATTTAGTATTATTATTTCAGATCTATCAAGAGCTATGGGGATATAAAGTACATTGGAGGTATGGTATTAGTGTCAGGTTTGTTTTGTACTACTAGTCATATGAGTATATTAGGGTGCCATGACTAGGTGGATTACCATGGTAGACATGGGACCAAGTGGATTTTAGAGTGGGATTCATAAGGTGGAGAGATAATTACACACTTACAACATGAGGGAGAGTAGCATGAGACTTGGAGTGGTATAGGAATAGGTTGGAGGCACTAGTTGATGGGGAGGTGATCTAGAGGCTATATATTAGATTCTTAATATGTGCGAGTTATGCTAAGCAAACCCTATCACTATAGAGTTACATGTGGATATATGGGAGATAGGATCATGAGGTGGAGCTTATCCCATTTGATGGGTTAAAATATAGTTCAAGCTTATGCAAGGTGTTCCTAGTGATTTTTTGAGGTAAGGAGAGAGGATGTTGAGGCAACACTTACTATACCATAGCCTAAGGCTATAGAGATTAATCATAAGGAGCTACTAATGGTTACATTTATTAATGTTGTAAGGGTGATGCCAAATTACATTGTATGGTTTTAGGCACATTATGTAGTGAAAGTGTTTGGGGGAGATGATGCACAACATGATCCCAATGTAGACATGGTGTAGTGGGTGGGGACTAGATAGATTTGGATGCCCTTGATAGACAAGAACTCATTAAAAAGAGAGATCAAATGAGGGAGACATTATCTATAACATAAGTAGATTTAGCAGTGGTGACTAGAGAGAGAGATAAGGCACATAGTCAGGTGGATACCCTTACATAATTAAGAGATCAAGCATGAGTGCAACTATCCTTGGTCACACAAGAGAGGGATAACTTGAGATAGGGGTAGTGAGGAAATATACAAGACCATCTCAAACCATACCTATGGCTAGGTATGTGGCCAAAATAAAGGAGTTTAGATATTATGAGGCATTAGTCTTTAGACAGCTTCCAAATGAGCCAAGATATGTTGAGTACAAAGTAGAGTTTTTTGGGGGAGCTATCAGTGCTACACCAAGTCAATGGGTAGCATCTATAGGTGCATAGACAAGTCTAGGAGATAGGCAGGATCTAGGGAGTAGTAGTTCCCCTCCACCTTAGATTCTTATGATACTCTTTATTTTGATGTGTATATGAGTTTGATACCAACCTACAAGCGAATGCATCAAGATGTACACATCTTTTGAGAGACATGAACATTAATATTATTTATGATTATGAGCTTATTAATGTTATTATGGTTATTTATTTGATGTTTATGATGTGATGATGTTATATATGATATGATCATGATGTTATGATTAACATTTATCTTATTATTAAATATATTCTTTATTAGATATTATAAATGTGGATTTTTTAAATTAATGAATCTATGTTCCCCTTTATCTAGATAGATATGTAATGAAAAACATATGTGATGACTCATTGGTTTTATAATACAAATAATTAAAAGGTTATAGATGTGAAAAATGGCTATGATTAGTTGATGTGATTGGCTAGACAGGTGAAATGATGTTTGATGTATGAGATGGTTAATTCATTAAAAAAAATTTATGATTAAAAACACTTAAATAAGGTAAAATCAAATCATAACATAAAACACATTTTTGTTATTTAAATGTTTTTTAATGAGTTGCATTTGATTAGATTAAGGTCAATTAATCTTAAAAACACATAGATTAAGTTTGGACAACAAAAATATATGTGAGAAAAGAAAAGAAATATAAAACAATCAAAAAACAATCATCTTAGTGAATGTATAAACAAATAGGTTTGAGAAATCAAGAATGAGACATAATGATCTTTCATTGGTGAGGGCCAAAATAAAAAAGGAAGCTATATCAGCTTATAAACATAAGCCCTTCAAATCCTTCGCATAAACATTCATTAATTAGTTAAAAAAAGTTTCTTGATCACATAGTGTCAAGTAAGCTCAAAGTACATTATTATATGAAAGGGGAGATGGATGATTAAAATAACCTTATTATGAGACTAGAAGGCCTTTTATGTAGGTTACCAAAGAGTTAATATAAATAAAACTATGTCATGGATGGTGTAGACTAATCAATTCGAGAAGTATACTCATGAAAACTGATTGTGGCTTCTAAATAATGAGTCTTTTGATATTTTTATTATTACTTTGAGAGGTTAGGGAAGCTGATCAATGTGGGAAGATTCCAAGAAATTGATTTCTTTTGAAAAAATCTTTTACTTAGCCATCCTTCAAGGGAATGGTCTAAGCTTTTCAAGACTTGTTTTAGGTTTTGTGATAGTTGACCTTCAAGGGATTAGTATACCTTTCATTGAGTAATTTTGATTAGTTTTGATAGCTGTCCTTCAAGGGAGTAGTCTGATAGTGCTAGAGATGACCCATAGGATATATGACTTTTAATGTTTTTTTATTTTGATGACATAGGATTGTTTATATAAGCTTAAAGGCTTAATTTTATGAAGGCAAAATTAAATCACAAGAAGGTTGAAATGGTGGTTGAGAGGAAGCATTGAGAGATAATGACCATGGGATTCCATCCTATTAGGGATGGAAATTATCCATGAGAATCATGTCATGGGTAGAGTCATGGTACCCATATTTAGTATTAAGTCTATAACTATGATGGATAATCACATGATTCTATGCTATAATCAGTTGTCTTCAAAGTGAGGTGATGAAGGTGAAAATATTATAAAATAAGGGATGAGCTTAATTTAGATAGAAAATGAGTTTGATCTTGTTTAACAAAAGAAAGGATGTAGATGTGAAACATTGAGAGGCTCAGGTTCTAGTTTCCCCTCAAGAGAGAATAATTGGTAAGTTCTTGATCCATACTTATTCATAATGATATAAGGTCCAAGCCATTTGAAAGCAAACTTTTCCCTATAAGGTCTATGATGTTGAATTCTCATTATAGGAATGCTTGATTCATTCTTAATAGACCTAAAGATGGTTAATGTAGCCAAATGATGCTCATCAAATAGCTCAAGTTGGGATAAATGTTCTTGATGATAATCACCCTTAGAAATGATATCTTTTAGGGATATGAAAAGTGAGGGAATTTGGACTTAAAGAGGCAAGACAACATCTGATCTAAAGACAAGAGAGAAAGGGTTAGCACCCATAAGGGTTCAAATGCTATTATGATATGCCCATAAGGTGAAACGGATGTGTAAATGCTAATCCAGACTAAATGTATTAACCATCTTAGTTATCATGTTATTAAGGTTTTTGTTAGAAGCTTCATCATGTCCATTAGCCTATGAATGATAGGGAAAAGAGAAACCCAAATTAATGCCAAATGTATCATAAAGACCTTAGAATTTTTTATTCTTAAAATATTTACCATTATTAGTGGTTATCTTATGAGTAATATTGAAACAATAGATAATTTGATTGTTAATAAAATCAATAATATTTTTGGCTTTGTTTAAGATGAGAGGAATAGTCTCCACCCATTTGGTGAAATATTCTATTACAGTGATGATAAAATGATGTCACTGTGAAGAATGGGGGTTAATTTCACCAATAAAATCTAGTCCCCATTGGGAAAAGGGTCATAAATCCTTGGATACTTGGAGGCTATGACTAGGTGCATGATGTAAATTGGCATATTGTTGAAATTTAACACACTTATTCACATAATAAAAACAATCGTAGTTAAAGGTGGGCCAATAGTATACAAGGTGAAGGATACATTTAGTACTGGCTAAGCCACTAAAGTGCCCCCATAAATCCCTTCATGCATTTCTTTGATAGTGTGAGAAATTTCATGACTTCATATGTAATGAAAAAGGAGACCATAAAATCCATGCTTGTAAATAATTCCCCCTAATATGGTATAATGAGAGGTACTTTTAATGAATTCTCTTTGATCATTTCTATAAAGATTGGAGGGGATAATGACTAGGTTGAGATAGTCAAAGGTCTGCTTATAACAAAGGTTAGGTTGGGTCTCCTCCACACTAAATATGAAAAAAGGTTTTTATTTGGTATAATAAGGCATGGTAAAATGATGGATAACAATAAATAGCTTAGATTCAGAAAGTGTAGATAGGATTTGGGAAGCAAGGGAAGCCATTATGTCAACAAACTTATTCATAGATCATAGAATGGTTTGGATAAGGTAATGTTCAAATGATGATAAGAGTACATCAAATAGTTATTTATATTATTTCAAGACATAATTGTTACATTGATAAGAGCCATTGATTTTATTGACCATGATTTGGGAATCATAAAAAATATTGATCATCTTGACTCCCAGGGCCAAAGCAGTTTAGAGACCTATCACTAGGGATTCATACTCAACCACGTTATTGGTACAATAGAAATCAAGCTTGAAATATAAAGGAATGGGTTCAAAATCAAGGGGGATGGTAATGATACCAACATCCCCACCACATTAACACTTTGATCCATAGAAGAACATGGTGATTTGATAGGTGATGTCCTCTTGAGAAAGAGTCATGATGGACTCATAAAGAAACTCAAGATGGGAAGGTTGGTTGTCCACTAAAGGTGCTTTGGCCAATTGGTTAGTGATGAATTTCCTTTTAATAGACTTCTACTAGAGGAACTCAAGGTAAAACTTAGATAAGATAAAGAAGCCACTTATTCATACACTTATTTTGGTATGGCTTGGAGTGCATATACTTGAGTGGGTCAGTGTTGGTTATGACATAGGTCTTGTGGTTGAGAAGCTAGTGGTAGAGTTTGGAAGCTATGAAGACTAAGGAAATGATTTTTTTTTGATATGGGTGTATTTATCATTGTACTCTATAAGTTTTTAACTTATCTATTAGATAGATTTCTCTTTATACTACTCATCTTGATGTGCAAGAATTGCCCCTAAGGAGTGGTTGGTGGTATAAATATAAAGGTAGAAAGGTTGATCCTCTTTGGGAGGAATGAGGATGTGTAGAGAAAGAAGGTACTCTTTAAGTGAATCAAAGGCCTTTTGATAGTCCTTATTCCACTTAAAAGATACATCCTTTTTTAGGTGGTGGTGGAAATGTTGGCATCTATCAGATAACTGAGAGATGAAATGATGAATAGATTGGAACTTCCCCTGCAAACTATGGAGCTGCTTGAGGTGGGTGGGAGGAGGCATGTTAAGGATCACTTTGATTTTTTTGGGATCAGATTTTATTCCTTGAAGAAATATGATAAATCCAAGGAGCTTTCTCAATAAGACCCCAAAAATGTATTTCTTGGGGTTAAGGTGAACATGGTAATAGATGAGGCATTCAAAAATAATTTTGAGAACTACTAAGTGATTTTTATAACATTTAGATTTCCAAATAAGGTCATGTACATAATATTATATGGTTTTTGGGATAAGGTCATGGAAGATATAGGTCATGGTACATTGGTAGGTTGCACCAACATTTTTTAGACCAAAATTCATGACCCTATAGTAGAAGGTTCCCCATGGGGTGGTAAAAGTAGTTTTATGTTGTTCTTCAGGGGAAATCAAGATCTGATTATAGCCTGAGAAACTATCCATAAGAGATAACATCTCATGGCCAACTGTAAGATCAATAATCTAGTCAATGCTTGACAAAGGGAAGTCATCTTTTGGGCATGCAAGATTAAGGTCATGAAAGTCCATGCAAATGTGAAGTCCCACTATTGCTTTGGTGATAGGGATAACATTTGAGACCCATTGGGGATAGCCAATGGGTTGGATGAAATTTATGGATAAGAGGTATTGAAGCTCTTCTTTTATAAGAAAGGCTATGTGAGGTTGCGTCTGATAAAGCTTTTGATTGACAGGCTTGACATCATAGGTAGTAACTATAATATGGGTAATGATGGAAGGTTTTGTTCTTGAAATTTCATTATAATACCAAGTGAATGCTATGATACAGTCTCAGAAGAAGGAGGTAAAATCCTAAAGCTTTGAAGAATCTAGAGATTAGCCAATTTTAACAATATGTGGGTTATCGTGAGTATCCAAGTTAACATCGATGGTGGATTCATTCAACATAGTTAAAGTATTAGGAGGGAGATATTTGTGGATAAAGGAATATTTTGCACCAAAATAGGTAGAAAGGGTATCATCATCCTAACACCAAATGGTATTAATGGTAGGATAATTATCCTATACCATCATAGTATGATTTAGAGGATTGGTTATGGTCTCTCCATCCTTTAAATAAGTTATGGGTCCAAGGTTAATCATGCTTACAAAAAAATATAGGGGGAATGATATCAAAATCCTCAAATTATGATGGTAAATGGGTTGGTGAGGATGGAACTTCCTCATTAATGATAGTAACAGGAGGTGAATTGGTTGGCTCTTCAAGTAGAGTAAATTTGAGAGTAAATCTCTCACAAGGCTTTTGGGTCTTACATGTAAATAAATCATGTGGTCTATACTCATAACATCCTAAAACAAATCCTTTCCAAGCACACCTATAGATTTATGTTTTGGTGAACTTCAATTTATCCAAATAGGAAAAATTGAAGGTGAATGGTTGAGTAGAAGAGGAGGTAGAGTTGGTGGGAAGTGATTGATCAAGTCCCCCATAGATAAGATTAGTTTGGAGATTTTGAGGCCCAAAAGGAATAATGGATTTGATATTGAGATCATAACTAGGATTTTGATCAATATTCCCATACTCTTGGGGAGTAGGGAAGGCATCCAAGGTCAAGAGGTGATACTCCCATAGTGAGAGATGAAATGTTGATCATATGGGGTCCTTTGTGGGGATATGGGTAGAAGGTATGTATGAATTAGTTGAGGCTTGGTTGGTGAAAGAGGTGGGGTTATCTTTGGTTGGTTAAGGTTTGGCTGATGGAAGAAGGATAACATCATTAGGTGGGTACATCATGTTGCATGATGTGAAAGGACTTGGCTCAGCTCGTATGGTAAATACTTGACCCTCATGCTCAAATTTGATGTACCAATGTAAAGTAGATGGCACACAATTAATGGAATGGATCCAAAGGCATCTAAATATAACATTTAAACTAACTTTATACTATGTATAAGAGCTAAAAAAGTGTGTAAGGTCCTAAATGAATGTGTAGGATGACAACTCCTAGAGTTTTTTCCATAGTGTCATTAAAGGAATAGAGCATTGATTTGGTTTTTGACATAATGTTCTCTGGCAATTTTTAACTAGTCATATGTGTGGGAGGAGATAATGTTGATTCTAGATCCTCCATCAATCATAACCCTCTTGATGTGAGTTTGGTTGATATACATGGTAATGAAAAATGGGAGGATCGAGATCTTAGGGATGAATAGAGGGTATTTTTGAATCCTTAAAGGTAACAAGGGTGGAAAGTTTAAGGGCTTTGACAAAGGATGTTAGAGGTTGTGGATCTTCTATTTATACTCTATAGTCTAAAAATCCTCTATCATCACCTAGTGGTGATGGGGTGAGGTGCTGATTAGTTCATATTAACTCATCTTCATTAGTGTTTGGTGAAGTTGATTTAGAACTACTCTTTGGATTGACTCTAAAGGTTTGGATTAGGAGGTACCCAAGATGGACACCTTTGGATTGGGTGAAGGTGTTTGGGTTTGGTTAGGTGATTTGGTGGTAGAGGAAGGGTATGTCTATAGAATGGACACCTTTGCATTCTCTTTATCCTTTTATTGGGCTTGTGATCATGTGACCACATGGATGGTATGGATTTTGGAAAGAGTTGGGCTAGAGGACTGCTCTAGTTCCTCCTCACTCTTAGATGAGAGAGTTAGATTAGGTAAGTTTGGGGTGTTGGATTGTGGTTTTTGGAGTGGTGGTGGGCTCATGGGAGGCTCTTATAAAAATAGGTCATCCTTAACACATATCTAATGTACTAAGATTTGGATAACTTTATAATTTTCTATATCATGCCTAAGTGTTCTATGGTAAGATCAAACCAGATTATCATTAAACTAGGATGGCTTAGTACTATGGGGGTCAAATGGTTTTATAGGGAGAAAATTCAAGCAATAATCTTGAAATAATATTTATAAGATGATTGAGTAAAAATCAAGAAAAGGTGTCAAGGGTGTTGGGGTTTTGGTGTTGACTTTTGGGTGGAAGCCTTCTTAGGAGTGGGCTTCACGATGGGAGTTTTGGTTGGTATAATATTCTTGGTAGGTTTTTTTATAGTATATTGCTTAGAGGTTAATTATTTGGAGGTATAAGGTGTAAGGGTAGAGGGTTTAGAGGTGGAAGGCTTAGAAATATAAGGCTTGGTAGTGAATGATTTGGAGGTAGAAGATATAAAAATATAAGGATTTCTAGTGGAGGTTTTGGAGGTAAAAGGAATGGAAAAAATAGGTATAGGTGTAGTTAAAAGAGGAGGTTGTGTTTGGGTTGTCTTTGGGAGATGTGTCTTCTTAATGGAAGGATGAGGTCCTAGGATGGAAGAAGGATGTGGTCCTCAAATAGAAGACAATGTATAAATGGGTGGCAAGGTTTTATTTTTTGGGATCCTAAGTGGCTCCACTTTCTTGGTTGGCTTAATGTGGGGTTTATTTGGTGGGATAGATGGGGCTAAATCCAATTTTCATAGAGGGTGAGTAAATATCTAAGTAGGGAGAATGCCTAGCTTTTTTATGGGATTTTTTGGGATGGTAGAAGGTGCTTGGGTTAATTTTGGTGGAGTTGGTTTGGTTGGTTCAGCTATGGTTTGAAAGGTAAAGGTTTCTACTAGTTTGGTTGGGATGATGGTAGGTTCACTAGTGAAAGTGGAAGGTTGGGTTGATAATGGTAGGGTTGAGGTCCCTTACTCGGTTGGATAGGGGAGCCCAAGACGGTGAAAAAATGTGGCATGATCCATGTTGGGTTGGAATAGGTACTTCAAGTTTACAACTAGTCTAGAGAAAGGATTATAGATAGGTTTGGTTCTTTGGTATTGCACTCAAAGGATAATCCCATGCATGGAGAAAGAGAAGCAGTTTCCTTGTCATTTTCCTCAATCAAAGGCTCTAAGTTTTGTGAAGGTGATTCCTCTATGGGAGGGGTAAGTACAATATCCTCTTCCTTAGGAATGATTTCTAAATGAAGAGTGGATTGCTTTATGATGAAAGAGAAAGATATGGTGTTAATGGTTGCCTCCTTTGGTATGCCTTCCAAAGTGGGGGTTGGTAGCTCCTCTAGCTCAATAAATGGAGAAAGGGGAATGGTTTATTCCTTTTTTTAGTTCCCAAAGGAATAAAAGGTGAGTCCAATACTTAAATAAATGGATGGGAATAATAAGTGGTTTGGTCAATGTCTTCCTCAACAATGAGCTCACTAAAAACCACATTGACAATATGGACCTCATGGTTATGAGAGGATTCTAATCTATTGTTTTAATTGTTCAAAAATTGGAATGGTTGGGAAATTTTTTTCTAGATATGTCAAGTGATTGATTTGGGAGTGAATTGGGGTTATCTATCACAAGTTCCCCCTTGCCAATCAACCCTTAGACTATGTGTTTGAAGGTATTGCATCTACTCACATCATGTCAAATGACATTGTAAAAATCACACATTTCATTCTCCTTATACCAAATAGGTATAGGATGAGAGAAATCAAATTGGTATGGGGGTTTAATTGGAGGAATTTGTATGATATTTACTTTTAACAAATTTTCCAAAATTGAGGTATATGACTTCCCTAGTGGAGTATTTTGATTTTGGTTGTGAGTGTTCTAGTTGGAAGAATTAGAAGAGTTGGGTTGGTTAACAATAAGAGGAGGGGTGGTTTTAAATAAAAATACATTCATGGTTCCCTTAGTTTTGATGTTAGTATTTGAGTGGTTGGTGGTTTTAGAGGTGGAAGTTTCATTTGACTTGAAACTAGAATTCTTATTTCTCAATTTTAGCTTCCCCTCATCAATGGCTCTAATCTCTAATTTTTGTGCCATGGTGAAATCCTCATCAAAGGTCTTGAAATTATGAACCTATAGAGTGGAGGAAATATGTTTGGTATAATCTAAAGATAACATCTAAGTCAACTTGGGTTGGGGCAAAGAGAAAGAGAGTTGGTTCATCAAACCTCTCAAACAGGGCATGAAATCAACAATTAACTCATCCTAAAATTACCAAATGGAGTAGACGTTGGTGATGGAAATTTTTTGAGATATATTTATGGAAAAATGATCTAATAATATTTGAGATAATTATGCAAAATAAAAGAGGGAGTGATTGGTAATATCACCATACCAATCTAATACTAGACTAGATAGGTATGTAGGAAAGGTGCAAAGAAGGAGAGCATCATCATAAGCAATCAAATAAAAAGAGTGTCTAAATGATCTAAGATATTGTTAAATATCTTCCTTAATCTAAAATTTTGAAAATTTTAAAAATTCCCATTGTGGAAGATAAGGACAGATTGGGACAGATGGATGAATGGTTTTGTTGAAAATTTGATTGTATGATAAGAAGTTATGGACACCATATTCGATGAATCCAAATTGGTCATCTTATCCATTAACATATTAACTAGATCAGTTTATGGTTATGCACCCCCATATTTTTAGGGTAAATTCTATTGGGATTAGGTAGGTACAATGTAAGGATAGCTAGTGGAAGGTTAGGAGGTTGCCACATATTGATATATGGACATGGGTGGTTGAGAGGATGCCATGTATGGGTAAGTGGATATAGGAGGTTGGGTAGAAGGTGGAACCATATACCCTTATAGGTTAGGAATAAAGCTTGGGTTGGGTATAATGGGTACTTATTTAGGAATTGACATGGGTTGGGTTGGAGGTATAGTTGTTTTGATAGGTTTAGGATGGGTGGTAGCCTTGGTATTAATGGTTGTAAGGGTAAAAGGTATGGAGACCACAAAGCTTTGGAATGGATTGGAGGTTGGTGGGTTGGAGATAAGAGGAAGGGTGGAAACACTAGTAGAGGTTACTCCAATGGTAATTGGAGTATATGTGCCCAAAGGTTAGGATTCTCCTATAATAGAAGAGATATTGGTTGGGGTAGAAGGCATTTGGGTTTTGGTTGGTGGGATGGGTTGGTTTTGGATGGTAATATTAGAGGGATTGTAGGTAGAAGAAGATGCATGGGTAACCTAGGGTTTTTTGTAAATGGTGGAAATAGAGGTTCTTCCCATAAGATGGGATGGCATACCATAGGGTGGATTGATATATAGAACTGAAGCAAGGGTACAGTGAGATATGGTGCTAAGGTAATGTTGAAGGGCTATAGGGTTATTATCCAAAAAAATGGAAAAATCTATATAACCTTGGACAAAAATCCAAGGGATACTAGGACTTCTAAAATTATGGGGATAAACCTTAATATCTAAGACATACTCCATGGATGAAGAAGAAGAGGAAGATGGGTGGTTGAGAGGTGGACCCTAATTTGTTTGGTTTCTTAGTTGTTGTCTAGTGAGAACCATGCAAAGAAGGGGAAAAGGAGGATAAGAGTGATCTCACAACTCAAAATAAAAAGATCTCAAAGAAAATAATGGATACACTAAAGTGCATTAAAATCCTAAAGTACCTTTTATCTCTCTTTAAGTTTATGCCTCAATTTTAAAGAAGTTATGAAGACCAACTTGAGCCTATAGAGCAGGTATTAGAAGAAGTATCTAAGGATGTTTTCAGGTAGTTAAATTTTCTCAATATATATACTATAACTTGGTACATGGTTTTATATTGGGGCCTACCCCCTCAATTTACACACCACAAAAATAATGGTATTGGGTGCTAAGCCAAAATATATTGAGTTGCTAGAGATTATACTCAACCAATGTACTGAGTTGGTTCTCCCCTTGGTGGCAAAATCTAAGTAGGATAGGTGAGGAAAGGTGACTGATAGGTGATGAAATCCTAGTCAGGCCTTATGTCAATGTTTTGATGTTTGACTAAGTGTGTGGTTTGGTACTATGTGTGTGATAAGAAGTGATACTATGATTAATTTGCTTGATTAAATTAAGCTTTGTGAGATAATCAATACAAGAAAACTATGGATGCAAAGTTAATTTTAATCCAAAAGAATATTTTGGTATCTTTTCAAATTATTATAAAATAACTAAGATGCACCTAAATGTGATATAATGATGTAAATCCTAGGCCTTGGATGAGCACTTTTGATTTCTAGAAATGAAATAAAAAATGACAATTTTTTATTTTTTCTCTAAGAAAGCAAAAAAACTAGAACTTGCATTTTGGAAAGGAAGAAAGGAAATAAATAAAATTTAATTTTTAAAAAATAATGAAATGAATTACTCTTCTCTCATGAAACTAAATGTTCTATAACTACAAATGCAAAAAAAATCCCAAGGGTCCCATCAGGCATGCCAAAATGTTTCACTAAAATTTTGCTTTATTTTCTTTAGAAAGAAAGTTGTAAAATTTAAAATAAGGGTAAGGTTATAAAACATAATGTGTAATACATGCATGATCTACATGATTGTGGATAATCCTCTTTGTATATGGAAGATGACCTGTAGATTAAAAAATAATCTAGAAAATGATGGATTAGTGAGATAGTAGAGTGGATTGCCTAGTATGAGCTAGATCTAAGAAGCACAAGCTTCATTAGAGGTTGTCAATCCACACTTTTAAAACACTCAAGTCCTAATAAACTAAAAAATAAATGATTGCATGAAATAATAGAAGGTAATAAAATCAAATACAAGAAATGTTTGAAAAGAAATAAGTGATTTTGATTAAAAATAACAATAAATGATTAAATACTAATGCTAAATTACTCAAACTTTATTTAAAAAATAAGTTGAAGTTCAATGATAAAATATAAACTTAGAAAGTGGAATTTGGGTATAGACAGATAGGTTAAATTAGCTTTTTGTTGTGAAAATGGATACACAGTGAATGTCAATGGTCAAGGTTTGACCGTCAGTGGTTAGGTGACCATCAATAGTTGTTAACCATTGGTGGTTAGAAATGTTTATCAATGGTTAGGAAAGATTGTCAATGGTTAGGAAAGATAATTAATGGTTATTTTAGGATTTGGTTTGGGAAAAGAAGTCTATTAAGGAGAGTTACTGAGAGGTTCTAGGAGTGGTGTTTGGATTTAATGTTGGTTATGAGATAGAAAGTAATGCTCAGATGTATCTAATTCATGGATTGGGTATTCAAGTGAGTGAGAATGGTTTTTGGGTGGTATTTGGTAGGAGGTGAAATGTCTATAGTTGAAAAAATCCAACACAAAAATGAGATGAAAAGGAAATACAGGGAAATAACACAAGTAATGAAATAAATAGAACTGATAATTGAATCTTGATTAAAAAACACAAATACTTAGATTTTAGGTGTTGATAGTATGAGGAATATTTGTGTTAGATAAAATCTTGTTGTGGATCCTAGACCGATTTCATTAGAGTAATAGTACTTTGGCTCAAGATAGTGAGTTGTAGAAGCACCCTAAGCCTCTGACCTGGTTCCTAGTTCTTAGTTTGCTGTAAGCTTTTTAGATTCACCTAAGAGTTAGAATCTCTTTCCCTTCAATGATTGATTTTGACCTTCTCTTCCTCTCTTAATATATAGCAAAGTATGTTGAAATGAAGAGTTTAACAAATGGATTAACAAATAGTATGACCAATAGTCTGATCATGCATTGATTATGTGAACAACAGACTAAAATTAGATAGTTGATAATGAATGAATGAGTTGTAGTTTGAGTTGTATTTTAGGTAGAGTTTATAGTTATATTTGGTAACCACTAGTGATCGAATTCAACCATCATTGGTTGAGGGTTGACCATCAATGGTTAGGAAGACATAGTCAAAATGGCTAAAACTAGTCATTTTCACTATGTTTGATGTTTAAAAGGTTGGGAAATGGTATAAGGGGGCCAAGGGGTGTTTTAAGGGTTAATGAGACATATATAACCATAGTGTATGGTTATTTAGTATCTACAATAGGTATGAATCTAAGATAAAATGAGTGTATTTGAGCAAAATCTGAACATAACTATCAAACCTATGAGTGTATCTATGTAAATCTATATTTTACTTGGTGAATTATTCTAGATAATTTAGACTATCCTAAAGCTATGGATATTGGACACTAGCACCCTATACTAGACAATAGCACCATGTGGTGTTAGTGTCCTAATATAGGCACTAATGTCTACCTTGTCTAAAATCTAGGTGATTTGAACTACTTTCTGATACCCTATTTTTCCTGTGTTACCCCATGCCTAATTTTTGATACCAAACTGATATGTTAAAATTTATCTATGAATATCAATATAGTATCCTGATTTATGTGAAAACCCCTGTGAATGCCCCCTCTTTTGAGGGTAGTTGTGAAACCTATGTAAGAACTATCCTCAAAATAAGTCTCTTTAAAATGTGTTAGCCATAGCATATATATGATATTTCAATATGATGTACAAACATAACATCATAATGTAAAAGTATTTGATCATGATTAGGTAATGTAATATGTATGTTGTAATATAACATTACACAAGGGTATCAAGATAGATGTAATAAATGTATAACAATAAATCTGAGTAGCTACTTAGGGGGATGGGGCATGATGTCCATCATGACACCCAAGTAGGAAGGGCAGATTCATGAGGTCCCTCATGGCATTAAAAATTAGTGTTTGCGTAACAGGAAAAGACAAGTGTCATGGTCAAGAAGCATATAGGGAAGCATACATACAAAACACATGGGACATGCAAAATTAGGCCAAGGGGCCATAATACAAGGGACATGGGAACTTACCACTAAATCTAAGAATGAATAAATATAAGGAAATGTTCAAATGTATACATATATAAGCAACAACAATTTGGCTTAGAACCACATAAAAGGACGTGTCTAAATGTTTGCATATATAATCAATAAATCACACACAATGGACATGGGAACATTTCCAAGGCATATAAATTAAGAAGTGGCATATATCCAAAGAACAATGGTATATTAAAATTCCCTTAAATATGGAAAAAGCATAGGAAACATAATCAAGTCTAACTAGGAAAACTAGAAATGAAATAATGTATAACTATGTAGTACAAATCTATATAAATGTTAAGTCTAACTACTAATATTCAATAAAAAATATAAGTAATGAGTAACAATGATTAATATTAATATATATTAATGCATAAACTATAATGTATATAATCAAAGGATAAAACCTGGTAGTAGAAACTATGTAGGAGATGCCCCCAAGTGGGTGGATGTATCAAATGAATAAACCTAGATTGGTGTATATGCACCCAATGGGTATATGATAACATGTCTAGATTAGTGTAGTGGATTAGGGTCATATGTTTAATCTATAAGCACTCAAAAAAACAAGTGAAGCATGTGTATGGTAAAACTAACTATATTAGGATAGCTAAAAAATGTAATATCTGGTAAGTTGTTAAAATGTAAACATAATAATGCATATAATCTGTAAATTTTGTGTTTTTGAGTAATATTTGAATTTTTTGTATTTTGACATGTTATATTAATTTTGTGTTTTTTGGATAGGAACTATGTTAAAAAAAATGAAAATAAACTATGTACAAGGAGAGAGAGAGAGAGAGAGAGAGAGAGAGAGAGAGAGAGAGAGAGAGAGAGAGAGAGAGAGAGAGAGAGAGAGGAGAGAGAGAGAGAGAGAGAGAGAGAGAGAGAGAGAGAGAGAGAGAGAGAGAGAGAGAGAGAGAGAGAGAGAGAGAGAGAGAGAGAGAAATATATACAAGGGTAGGAACCATACTAACCAATGAGTCTCATGGGAGACTCACTATCATCATGACCTATGTTAAATAAGGGAACTATGATCTGTGTGTAGTGTTAAAATGAAAATGTGAGACCATGATCTATTGTGCTATATAATGTGTTTTAATTTGTCTGTTAGTGTTGATATGATGTTATGGGACTGAATACGATGTCTTGTGAATTATATGGGTCTTAGGAACCCATATGGTAGAATAAGTTGTAAGTGATGTAGGTGCCCTATGTTGAGAACCCATAGAACCTAATAAAACTCATCATAGCATAAACTAAGTATAAGAATATCCCATAGAATTTGTAATGTATTTGTAACATAGGGATTGCTCTAGTAATAGTCTCTGTGGGAGAGTATGCATACATGTAGATACTATAGGAGTAAACCTAGACCGCATTGGTGAATCTACTAAACACTATGATGGATACATAAGATTTGTAATCTATTATAATTGATAACTATTTAATATCTGGTAATGGTTATAGAACTATAACTAATGTCTATGATGGAACTATAGCTGGAAATTGTATTGTAAATTCCTATGGGATGGGTAGAGGATACTTATATGGAACACATTCAACCTTAACCACCTAATTAGCATGTATATAGTTTATACATCATTATACTATATATGGGATGTCTCAAATCTATTCTATCCATGCCCTACCTAATAATATATAAAATACACCTACATTAGGTACTACTAGCAACTAAGTGGCTCTGTGTGCTGGTCTAACCTCTAAAGGAAACACAATCTCCTCGATAGAGCTCTGAACATGGCTGCTAAAATCACTAATGACTATATCTATGGGTAATATATCCTACTATATATATCCCAAGTATTGTAAGAGTGTCATGTTTTACATGCTTATGCTTGACCTATTGTCAACCAAAACACTATGAATAGGATGATAGTCTATGTATACTCATATGAAGAGTGCATGCAAATCTATGTCATCATCTACAATATCCTGCTCTAAAATGTGATAAGTGGTTTAGGTGGCACTATGGTGTGATACATTCTAATTATTTTATGCATTGGATGTGTCTCCTCTATAACTATGTGATAGGAATCTGGTGGTGGATGCACTTGGTATGTATAGTGAAAACCTGATGTACCCCCTACCTCATTTATTATATGTTTTGGGAAAAGATCTAAAAATATCTTTAGTACCTTAGCCTATATTTTTTTTTTGGGTGCCTCTATGGGTGTGCCCAAATTAACAATATTAGCCTCAATGAGATATTATATCTTATGCTTTAGGCTAATGCATCTATTTGTCATGTGGTTGGGTGTACTATGATACTCACAAAATGCATTTGAATCATAAATTTTTGGAAGAGGTCATGTCATATCAACCTCTTTAATGGGAGGGCAAGATATGAAATTGCATTCCAATATTTATTGTATAACATGTGTTGGTGACTCTATAATATTAGTGAAGATTCTGCACTAAGGAGTAGATTAAACCAATCTAGGAGATGACTCAAAAGTTGTGTTAACTATGGCTTTTTAATCACTTTTGTTTTATATGTACCTTACCTTGAAGGTTTTTTTAAAATCTTCATAGTTTATTATGATCCATTTTTGTACTTGATTTTTCTAATTGATAAGAGTTTAACCTCTCTTTCCTTGACTATGTAGCACAAATCGGTAAACGTAAGAAACTTCTTGAATAGCATAGATTTGTGTAGTGATAGTAATAGCCTTTGTTTAAATATATCCTAATGTTATTTATCTATCATGAGGCTAGTCAATTTGAATAATATTGTCTTGTATTATAAGACATAATATGTGATAGGCTCATTCAACTTTTGTTTTAATTGTGCCACTTGTGCATATGATATCTTATCACTAATGTTGATAGAGAAGTGTGTTATGAACATGTCAGCTAAAGGATTGAATTTTGTGATAGATTTATTTGGTAAATCATAAAACCATTATAAGGCATAATACTTAAGATTTTATGGAAATAAATTCATAAGAAACTAATAATTAGAAACATAGTCCAAGCATGATGTGTGAAAATCTCTAAGGTGATGATTTGGATCACCCTTGTCATCATATATTGTAAGCTTGGGTGCTAAAAAATTGTATAACAAAGGAGTTTTTTCTATGTGGTGTGCCAAAGGTGTATGTAAGAGAATGTTGGAATCCAAGGTATGTGACGGCCTAGTTATTCCCTTCTTATAATGTAGCACCTTAGACTATAGAGTATGAATCACATGCATAATATTGTACATCTAGAGTGGAGGAACTAGGCATAAGTTGTGTAGCTATCACTGATGGTTGAATTAAAATCTTAGGTTGTGTTATCTAAGTTGGCCCCACCAGAGGTGTAACAACATTATTAATTGGGGGAGTTGAATATTGACCATTCTTTGTATTTTGGAGTTATTTAATAATGTTTATTAAATCATCTTGTATATCCATATGTTTGGACATAGAGCCTTGTAACTGTTGCTTATTAGTTTCATCAAATCTATTGTTAAATTTTGCCATTATAGGTTGGAAGGTAGGAAAAACATGTTTTGTATATTTTAAACCATTTAATAGTATTAATCTAAGAAAGATTTAAAAAATTAAATAAGGTATCAAGTCTGATATTTTGGAAGTAAAATATGATTATATATAAAAAAAGGATAAAAAACCCTAAGTCTGTCTAGGGTTAAGTTTTTTTAAATCTAGGGTTTCTTTATAATAATTTAAACTATATGTAAATAAATTAAAACCCTAATATGAAATTGATTTAATTCAGATAGGTTGTCTAAAAAAAATTGGAAAATAAAAAGTATGTAGCCTTGAACTATTGCACAAAAGTTGGAATTAATGAAATCTAGGGTTTGAAGCAATATTCAAAGTAAGTCAAGTTCACCAAATGATTTGACCTTTTAGGGTTTAACTATGTATATACTATGTTTAGATTAAAGGAATGAGATATATATATTAGTTAAATAATATGGAATAAGTAAGCACTTATTTATTATGGATTTTGACCTTCTTTGACTTTTTAACAATAGTAATAAATATGCTTAAATAGAGACTTATCTAGAAAGTGACTATTACAGGTGATCTGGGGTCTAAACATTGGGTTATAGATAATTATAAGTATCATCAACAAGGTATTGGGATATATTTTATCATTGAATAGTGTCACCCCATATAGATAGTAGTGTCATACTATTGTAGTGTCCTTAAAGTGGTGTTGGGTCCTATTCCTACATGCATGAAATATGGAACTCTGTGTTGTGCTTGGGAAACTTGATTTAGTGTGCAAACCCTGATCCTCCTTATAAATGTGGCATGAGTGATAATTTTTTTCTCATTAGTAATATATGTTAGAAATCCTTAACATCCAACTATGAACAAAGATTCCTACATACCAATACTCTAAGGATGGATCAAGCATGATGTAGTTCTCCCACCTAGTACTTGGTGCAAGTCCAAGTGAATGCTAGAACGAGAGTGGTATTGAATTCTTTGAGTGTGATTGAGCTTTGAAATATTTTAAATATGGGATTAGGGATAATTTATATGGTATTATGTATAAGTATGGAAAATAAGGATTAAATACCTTAATTTTTATCAATTTGTCTTTTGTTTGAATAGGCTTTTTGAATCTATTTTCCATCTAGTAAATAGGGGTCAAATAACCTTCTATATATATATATTGTGTAGATAATAAAATGTACTTAGGCCATCCTTACGAGGGGAACATGTTTGTAAAAGTATCCATTTAAGATACTTAGGGAAAGGGATAATAGTGCCTAGTTGGGGACACTAGCACCATGTGGCTGTAATGTCCTTAATGTAGTGTTAATGTCTACTTCATAGAATACTATGTAGACTAGGTTGGGATATGGGAAAGATATCTAGGGATTATGTTTGAGCTGACTATAAATGTCTATGGTCTTCATAATTGATGGAAAAGTGTGGAAAAAAGATCTAGGATAGGTCTAGGGCTAAGCTAGGAATAAGATAACTCAAGAAACACTCTTGGCATCCAAATACCACTTTTAGTTGATTCCAATACTATTGAAAGTAACTAGGAGCTTCATATAATTACTTATTGACTTTGCCTTTTTACACATCCTTGGTATGGAAGTTTTAATTTTTATCCATTTTATCATGCAAAATTATCAAGAATCCCTACGTTTATTCCTATAATTGTAATATATGAGATTAGTAATGTTTGTGAAAAATTTTATTGTATTTAGTGTGCCATGTTTGTTGTTATTCAAGTTTTGAGAGTTCTTATGGGCATGTGGTGGCTCAAAATTTGTTGTAAAAATATTTACACTCACCAAAATGGTGAATAATTTATTATTTATTATTGAAACATGTTGGTTATTATCTTTCTAAAACTTTCTTGTGACATTGGTAGATGTTTAAAGAATTAAATATCTTCATTACACTTCTTCCACATTAAATTATGGGTATAGAATGAAAGAATAAAAATTTAAATAACTTTTATTCCATCTTATCCTACAAAATGAGATGAATGTGGAGAAATATCTAAGTTTATCTCAATGATTATTGATATGCAAACAATTATTGTATCCATATTTTACCTTTATTTCTCTTTCTCAATGTTACCATTAATTGCATTCCTATCACCATTTATCTAGTTTTATTTATGACTATAGAAGGTGTTATTTGAGTACTTATAAGATTTATACCATGCATTATGATAAAATATCCCATAAAATTTAATTTTACATACCTCAATATATTTTCACCCACATTAAAGATGACATTTATTGTTAATACATCTAGCAAAACATTATATCTATATTTTTTCATTCATGGCTCTAGTTTTGTACCATAGAAATGTTATTGATGAAAAGGGTTTTTTTTGTGATAGTGAGATTTAAAATAATAATTATTCACATTCACCATTTAATCCAAAATTTATCATTTTCTATCCTCATAAACAATTTGATTTGAGTTATTTTGATTTAATTTTTGATGCTTTTGAGCATCATAGGGTCTTATGATCATCTTTTTGGAATGATTGTAATTAGTGGCATAAAAATAAATTTGATATACCAACTAGGGTTTAGCTCATCTAATGCATCCCATATGTTCACCTCAACCCCATTTGAGACTTTTTTGAATCTAGCTAGAGGAGAACTACTTATGTTGGTCAATTGCCTAGTAGGTCATTCTATGAAAGATCCTTTTGATAAGTATCATCCTCTATAAGGAGGGATGAATAATATATTAATATGCAAACTTGAGGTATTGAGATATTTTTTGTAAGTACCATGTATCCTTCAATTACATTTGTAATCATTCCCCATATAACATATTTACTCATGGAAGAACATAAATGGATAATTTTGGCAATAACTCCTCAAAAATTAAAATTATGTCACTACTATGTATAAATTACAAACCATATAATTGACCACTACCTTTATTTACCATAAGATTACTTATTTTTCATGAAAAATAAAATGTTTTATTAGACAAGCTATTAATTTATTAGGTTACAACAAGTTTGAAGATATCATAATATAATCTTACCATATTTTTTAGAATTACACCAAACATCAAGGGTCCAAATATCTCTTCTTGAATTTTATTATCTTCTAGCATATGAGTTATAAAATATTATGATATGTCATCATCTCTACTATAAAAATTTTGTTTGAAAACAAAATTTTGGGTGAAAAAATAAGTTCTATCTTTAGGTCTTCTATAATTGATGGTGATTTCACTATCATCATTGAAATATCCCTCTTCCATAACACTGTAATCAATATAAACTTGGAGAGTGGATGAATTTGCTTGCTTTGACAATTCACTCTCTTCCCATAAAACATAGTATCCTTTATTCTTGACATCTTCCAAGGTTTCAAATTCATCAACTAAATAAGGAGATTTTACTTTTCCATCCAATACTATGTCAACATTGACAACAAAAAATTATATTCCTATGTCTCTATAATGTAATATCCTCCTTCTTGGATACACTCTACCCTCTAAAAATTTGGTGGCTTTTTGAAAACAAGTCCACATGATCACCCTCTCTAAATGCAAGAGACGTTGATGATACAGTACAAAAAATAAATGTGAGATGAAATTAAATATGTAAAACCTTATCAAATAAAAAATTAAACATATATTTGAAAATAAATTAAAAAATGTATAATAATTATTAAATTTAATCTATGTCTCATGTAAGGATATATGTGTTCCTAGGAATACTAATATGTATATAAAAATCAAAATAACATGTGAGAAAGGTGATATTATGTGAAAAAAATAATGTCATATAATGCATCATTGATCTCAATGTATCATGAAAATAATGAGACATTATCATCATTAATTTCAATTATCTAAAACTAAATTTGAAACACTTACAACAATTGTTTAGCAACATTTTTTTTGGTAAAATATGTGGGACCCTTCCATACTCACTCAAGTTCAAATGCCAAACATTTATAAGTTATTTATTGAATTATGGGAATTCAAGATTGAATTGTACCAACAACCTTTATTGAGATATAAGCAACATATGAAAATATATAGTTAAATATTAAAACATTATATAAACCTACATAAAATAGTTAACTATTTAAACAATGAAATTTACCTATAAAATAAAGTTAACTATTTTATTAGAAATCATTGATGTATCTATTCATCGTATAAAATTACACACACACACACACACACACATATGTATGTATATATATATATGTATATATATATATATATATACATATATATATATATATATACATATATATATATATATATATATATATATATATATATATATATATATATAGACACACATATATATGTATGTATATATATATATATATGTATATATATATGTATGTATGTATGTATATATATGTATATATATATGTATATATATATATATATATGTATATATATATATATATACATATATATGTATGTGTATATATATATATATATATATGTATGTATGTATGTATGTATGTATACACACACACACATATATATGTACACACACACACATATAGGATGTTTTTAGAAATACTAATCTGAATCCTTAAATAAAAATATTAATCTAAATTAATTGCATAAAAAATAAACTATCATGTTTTTATGAAAATGTTGTTAATGTAACAGTCTTAATTTAAAAAAATCATGAATGTTCTTGTTACATTGTTGCTTAGTTAAATCAACACCTCTCAAGGAAAGCTCTTGTGAAGCCACATGTCACAATATAAAATTCAAATGGAAAGTTTAGTGTTACAAGTTATTGGGAATTAACTAATTAGCATGATTTGGCCATGACTAACCCTGGTTTTGTGCCTCATGACTAGAATTTAATGGTCTCAAAGCATTTTTAAAGCCATTTTTAATTGACTATCCAGAACTCTCTATTCCCTTACGACTTCTATAAATTCCACTATCAAGTCCATAAATCTATTGTAATGGTGGTTCCTATTAAAACTCAATCTCCCTCTTTGATCTCATTTAGACAAAACTAGTAATACAAGGATAAGACTTCTGATTTGGTAATTATCTCATTATACAACCATTTATAATAAGGTAAAAGTGATGGAGTACAATGATGATGATGATTATTTTCCCCTCAAATAATGGGATTATTATGTCCTAATTGCTTGAATGACATTATTTTTATACCATAAGTTTCCTAAGGCCACCTATATAGACACCAAAAAATGACAAATGGATTTATAAATACTTTGACATTATTTATATTGACAACTTTAGGAATTATACACAAAATGTAGTTGATGAATTTTACCTTTCTCTAAATCAAGATATTAATATGAATCCTAGTCAAGGCTATCCAACAAAATAAGGAGGTCTCTAAATGTATAATTATGATTATTATTAGTTTTAACTTGACCACATAGTCATAAGAGTAGAAGGATCAATAGTAACAACTTTCCTCTTACCAAGGTGTGTCCAATATCAATTTATTGATCAAAAAAATTCATTGCAATTGATTACGATCATATATGGACTTTGAAAAAATGTCAAGGTGGACATAATGCATACATCACCTATGATTTAGGGTAGGTAGGAAATTGTTTAGAGAATGTCTCATTTTACATAATAAAATATTAATAATATGGGATTTTTAATTTATAATATTCTTAATATACTAGACCCATGTATAATAGGCATGTTCCCTTTATACACAAGTAAATAAGAATTTTATCAATTAAGAATCTAGTTCAAAGCTTCTATTAGACAAAATTGGCCTACATACAAACTTTTGCCTAGATAGATTAGACCACTCTCCTAGACCATTTAGTGACCTTTTTCCTTCATATCTTTGAATAGCGTCTAAATATGCTTCAAAGATCTCTGAGGATGCTTTGAAGGTGCTCCAAGCAACTCTAAAGATGTTCTATTGAGCTCTAAAGATGTTACAAGATGCTTATAAGATGCTCTAAAGATACTACAAATAGATTTGAATATGTTCTATTGAGATTTTTAGGTGTTCTAGGCAGCTTAAAATATGTTCTATTGATCTCTAAAGATGTTTCTAAGATGATTTGAATAGCTTCAAAGATGCTCCTAAGAAGAGCCAGTCTTAGTGTAGTGGATGATCCAATTGTGCAAAGAGAAGACCAAATTAATGAAACTACTAAGTGTTCTTACCCTTATTTAGTTTCTTCCTCATCCTCTTTTAGGCCTCTGCAATAAGGTTTTGATGAGAAGATCCTCTTTAAGCAAAAATCAATGTTTTGGCTCTCCTAACTCGAAAACATCACCTACAACTGACTCAAGTGATTTGAGAGCCATGTGTGAGAGACATGAGATTATGAGGAAAGTATTTGGGCACTATGAAAATTATTATGATAGGTCAAAGGTACATAATAAGTGTTCAAATATTGGAAGCTATGGGGAGAGGCATTTGCCAATTTCACCTAAAACCAATACCTAAAATCTACTCCTACAACTATCCAAATGGAAATTTCATTGACTTGTTCAATAATTTAAACTATTGTGAAACTAAAGACATTGTGATGTCTCCTTTCCAATACAAGTAATAAACGTACATATCCAATACTTAATCAATACCATTTAAGCAATGCCAACTCATGAAGATATAGTACACAGTCAACTTTTGAAGGTAGTTTTGAAGGTTTTTAAAGTTTTGGAACACCTACACATGTATTAAATACCTAAAATTTGGTATATAGGTTCCTTGTGACATATTATATCCCCATAAAATTTATATTTTTGATGAAAAATAATGGATATATCCTCTATTTTGTTACAGACTTGAAGCACTCTCCAAGTCATTCACACAGGCAGCCTAGGCTAATCTTGGAAAAAATTGTGATTTTAGAGCATCTACAAGAGGATTTAGGTTCTGATTTTTGGTACATATGATCATGGTGAGTATGTAAAAATTTATATGACATAATTAATACCACATAAATAGTGTAATAATATATTTTTTTATAGACCTCCTATAGTATTAATAGTTATAAAACCAAGCAACCAACTAGCTAGTTTTAGGGAATCTAGAGGTACAATCGAGTTATAAAATTTGGTAAATTTGGTGGTCATTAGTGTTTATGTGTGTGTGTGTGTGTGTGTGTGTAAATTTATTTTTCACACTAATAGTGTAATTATCCTCTATTTTTTCATAGTTATATGCTTGTCTATTGACAATAAACATGGAGCTAGGCAAGCTTTTTGAAGGTCTTTAAGGTATGACAAATGGTTTAAACCTCATGTGAGTGTTTATGAGGAAATTTAGGGTGATTTTAAATATTAAAACACCTATTGAGAGTGATCACATTATAAATTTAAATGATAAACATGAAGGAGTGTAAATTTACAAAATTTAAGATTTTGGCATGGAAGCAGGGATAATAAAAAAGAAGCATTTTAAAAGGTTTAAATGGTTTGATGATGTGATATAATTATTTTGAAAGTTAATATTGGTATAAATTAAAAAATAATTTAGTCTTGGGACCTCATAAAACTTGATAAAATTACAAAACTCAGAGCTACACACATTCACAAATTTGATTAGGCAGGTTGAGATAACCCCAAAAGATGTATTTTTTGAGTTCTACTCAATTAAATGAATTAAAAATTAAAATAAATGTATGTTTTTTGTGTCTTTTAAGTGTTACAAGTGGTTAAAATACTTACTATACTTAAATATAAAAAACCAAGTTTTCATATCTCCATTAATGGAGTCTGTGCTCAAAACTAGGTCTAAAAGAGCCTTTAACAGAGGAAATGTTGGCCAACTTTGACCTACATACCAAAATGTGGTGTCAAATGATGATAATCTGAGTAGGGACATGATTTATGAGTGATATAATATCACAAGGAGTGTATGGACTTCAAGAAGAGATCACATAACATTTTTAACCTTTTGAAACACTTTAAATAGGTTTAAAGTGTAAATATGATGATCTTAAGGAACCAAACCATCATCAAATGTCATGCAATAATGGATTGGTCAGATCATTTTATAATTTTATAATTTCACTTATAAATAATCTCACATTCAATTAATTTCATAGACATGATGTATTCCATGCCTAGATCACGCTTTATAAATTTCATGTCTTAATAGGCTTGCTATGTCAAGATTTAAGCTTCTAAAGTTGAACTTGCAGGGTGGGACATTCATGTAGATGTCAAGTTTAAGATCTGTGAGGTATATATTGGAATTCAAATGTCCCAAGGTTTAACATGAGAGTGACAAGTGTCCATATCTTGGGTATCCTAATAGAGATCTAACAGTGATCATCTATTTGATAAGGTCAGTGGATCCTAAGATCTAACAGAGCATGTGCATTCCATACAAAGGAATTATAATGATGTGAGCTAAAGTCAAAAGGTTAGTGTAAGTGAGAAGCTAACAAATGGTTAGATCTTAAGTGTCCTAATAGAGATCAATGATGCACATCAATATATAAGGCTAGTTAGTCTAGATAGATTGATGGTGAGCATGAAATCATATATAGAGATTTAATGGTAAGAAATGAGTCAATAAGTCAATGGATATTAAAGGATAATGAGAAGCTATCAAGTGTTATGACTATGTTAATTGGAAAAATATTAATGGTATGTATTGATTCATACTAATCAATATTGATAATATCAGCAAGGTCAATAAGTCAAAGGATTTTGAGGAAGAGTGAGTAGTTTCCAAGTGTCATAAGCATGTTAAGATACTAGGTAAATAAATGGCTCACATGCATTCTGTGCAAATCAAATTGAAAATTGAGATTGAAAGATAAAAGCTAAGGGGCTTCAATATAGAGGTCAAACATATGGTTAAGTTCAAATTAGATTAGGTGTTTTAAAGAGTTATGTCATAATTAGAGCTCAAACGAGTACTTCTAAGCAATGAGATACAGTCATACAGTTAGGATGAAGCTCCATCACCATTAAAGCTCAATATGAAGCTTTAGTCTGAAGTTTATAACATAAAATTTCTATGCTCTGGTGTTACAGTATAGTTTTGTAAGTTTGTTTTCTATTTTCTTAAGAAGATTTGTGCATATAATAAGTTCTTGGATTCTATAAATGCTTAGAGGTAAAATAAGTCTTTCTAGACCTAATAGGGATCAAAGATGGTTAGTTAGCTATTACACTAAGATCAAGCAGTCCATAGGTTTTTATTGATATTCTTGCTATATGAAAACTAATAAATGAATTAGTTTTCATCTATCATGGACCTATGATCATGTTTTAAAGTAGGGGTATACTATGTGATTATTATTGAAAAGTGTCATATTTTTATATGGTCACATTTTTGACAAACAAGTACCTATGGTTGCACAAAGCAGATATGATACTGCTCTGTTAGTTCTAAGATATGATAATTTTGTCTTTATCAGTAGATTAGGTATAAAATGACATAGAGTCCCAAGAAGGAGACCTAGTGGTTAGATAAGGATAATAGATCATTTAATTCTTTTAAAAAAAATTTAAAAATTGGTTCCTTCTTGACAAGATCATGACTCAGCATCCTTGGATTAATGTTAATCCATCACATCTCCCTCTTTCTCCTCCCTTTTTTCTATATATGTCTCATCTTATTCCACATTGGGTGATCTCTCTAGAAATTTTTAGAAAATAAATCTCTAATATTTTTAGAGAAAAGACTCTTATGCCTTTGGCTTGCTCAAGATATGCCAAGATTTATATTTTAACACCTATTTGATGAACTGAAGACTAAATTCCTTCATTTTTATAAGCTAAATTGAAGTGTGTTCTATGAATCTATGTGTTGTGGTTAAGTGAATGTATGATTTCCTTGCCTTTATCTAAGTTTCCTCACCTTCATGAAGTGGTTTTTAGTTCTCATATGTCATTCTAAGTGTAATACATAGTTTGTCGATTTTTTTGGAAGTGGATAACTACCCTCCCATGCTAAGTTGATAGCTAATCAATGCATTTTTGTGAAATACTTATTTGAAGAATGATATTCTTTAGTCTTGAATGTGTCTTATAGTCTATCTTGTATAAAGTGTAAGTGTTTAAATTATTAGTGCATCACCTAATTTTACATGTTTCATAGATTATTATTAATCTCTCTTCCCTTTTCTAAGAAAGTGTTAATTTAAGTCTAGTTTAAGTGATAGATCCAGAAGGAAACTGGCCTTCTCTAAAGGTCTGACCTAAGATTAGGTGACCCATAACCTAGGATCATTCACATGTTCAACTAGATTTGAGTAGGAGTACTTGAACAATCTCCTTACTCAGCTAGGGTGCAATCTAGGATGCCAACAATTTATTGCCTTCATGAAAAAGATACACCAATAGTTTTTGGCATGCCTAATGGGATAGAGTTTTCCTTGGCATAAATAAAGTTTGGGATTGAGAAGAAATATCTGTAGTAGCAAGTGTTTCACTAAATTATGTCTATTTTGAGTTTAGAGGAAAATAGAAAGAAGGATGGGGATAAGTGATTAGAATGAACCTAGATTTGGTTTGCATACCATATCCAGATGTTGTGAGCACTCCTCTTTAACTGGGGAGGACTACCTATAAATAAGAAAAAACTACCACAAGATGTTTGTTAGTAATTAAATGAGTGGGCTACCAAGCTACGTACTTATTATAGGAAGTGTGAAACTTCCTTAGAGATGACAGTCCACTTTTGAGAGATAAAAGAATAATAAATAACTAAAAGAGAGGTAAAGAGAGAGTGAAAGAGAGATAAGATTAATATTATTAACAAATTGTATGTAGCAGAGAGTGATAGGGTGTAGGTGATGTACTCTATTTATATTTTAGAAGTTGTCTAGGTAGGTTTTAAAGAGGCTAGGGAATCCATAGTCATCGATGTCTTTAGGGGAGTGACTAATGTCAGTTATAATACTAAGGTCAGTAGTGAGGTGATTGATGTCATTTAGGCTATTGAGGTTGGTAGGGGAAATAATTGTCTAGGAGCTTACAAAAGGCTTTTCCAAGTTTTGGAAATGGTTTGGATCAAGTTTGGGAGGTCAGGAGAGTTATGAGAGAGAGATTATGACTTGGATAGATCTGGTCAAAGTTTTGGCATGTCAAGTTAAGGGGAAACAAGTGAAGAAGATTTATAACTCCCTCATGATGGATCAGTCAAAAGTGCATAAAATAATGCATAGTAGATATAAATAACAAACATAATACATGTTTAAAAGACATACAAAATAAGTGATGTACTTAGCTATGGTTATTGAATGATATGTGTTGATTGATGATCCCTAGTAGGGAGTCTGAACTTGAATACCTAAACAAAGAGAATAAGTGAATGTTGTTTGTCCTCAAGAGCTTAGTTTCTCATCATGATTGACTTACAAAAGATGATTGTAAGCCAAGATGTCAAAAATAGAATGCAAAGAGCTTGAATGAGAGTAAGAATCAATTTTATTAATTTCTACTGACCTAAACTTTAGGTTGGAGTTTGGCTTATATTTCCAATGTCAGTGATCCTGTCAACATCAACCATGGGTTGACCAATGTTGATGGACCTAGAATAGGTAAACCTTGCTATTTTTGGCCTATTTTCTATTTTTGTTTGTACCAAGTGTGATGCCTATTATAAAATGGTAAAAATAAGAGGTTAAGAAGGAGGTAGTTGATTAGGAATTTAGTTTGGAAGTGGGAATAAGTCTTGGGTAGTTAGGATGAGGGGACCAAGTCTTGAGGTGACTCATCAAGTGAGAATTAGTCACAGGGTGAGATGGTCAGGTAAAGGGTAAATAGGGTTTTTAATTAACTTAATTAATATTTAAAATTAATTAAATGTGTGAGGGGTACAAGTATGGGTTAGGGAGATTAATTGTTATTATTGAAATTGGTTGAAGGGGGGTTTCAACATAGGGAATTATGCACATGTGTGTGACATAATTTTAGTGTCTACATTTTCCCCTTTTTATCTTGTTATTTTTATTGAAAAGTTTTCAAGACAAAAACAAGACTTAGATGCTCCAAGTATTGGATGAGATACCCCCCCTCAAAATGGGAATTGATGGAGGAAAAACTAGAAACAAGTACCAATATTATAAAAAGGTAATTGGGTGAATGGTGGAGAATAGAGTATCACTTTGTATGTGTATACTACAATGAAATATAGTCTACAAAGTCAAGAACATGAAAGTTTCACTAAATTTTGTCTATTTTAAGTCTAAAAGAAAATAGAAAGAAGGATGGGGATAAGTGATTAGAGTAAACTTGGATTTGGTTTGCACATCGTATCTAGACATTGTGAGCACTCCTCTTTGGCTAGGGAGGACTACCTACAAGTAAGAAAACACTACCACAAGATTTTTTTTAGTAGTTAAATGAGTGGGTTGCCAAGCTACATGCTTATTCTAGGAATTGTAAAACTTCCTTAGAGATGACAGTCCAATTTTGATAGATAAAAGAATAATAAATAACTAAAAAGGAGGTAAAAAGAGAGTGAAGAGAGATAATATTAGAATTATTAGTAACTTGTATGAAGTAGAGAGTGATAAAGTGTAGGTGATATACTCTATTTATATTTTAGAAGTTGTTTGGGTAGGTTTTGAAGAGGCTAGGGAATCCATAGTCACCAATGTTGGTAGGGGAGTGACTGATGTTAGTGATACTACCAAGGTCGGTAGTGAGGTGACTGATGTTAGTTATGTTGTTGAGGTTGGTAGGGGTAATAATTGTCTAGGAGCTTGTAAAAGGATTTTCTAAGTTTGGGAAATGGTTTGGATCAGGTTTAAGAGGTTGGGAGAGTTATGAGAGAGATTATGACTTAGATAGATTTGGTCAGAGGTTTGGTGTGTCAAGTTAAGGGAAAATAAGCAAGGAAGCTTTGTAACTCCCTCACAGGGGTTCGATTATAAATGTGTAAAGTAATGCATAGTAGATATAAATAAATAGTAGAATAGATGTTTAAAAGACCTACAAAATAAGTGATGTACTTAGCTATGGTTATTGAATAGTATGTGCTAAATTGATGATCCCTAGTAGGGAGTTTGAACCTAAATGCCTAAATAGAGAGACCAAGTGAGTGTTGTTGTTCCTCAAGAACTCAGTTGGTAATCATGATTGACTTATGAAAGATGATTGTAAGCTAGGATGTCAAAACTAGAATACCAAGAGCTTGAATGAGAGTAAGAATCAATTTTCTTAATTTCTACTAACCTAAACTTTAGGTTGAACTTTAGATTATATTATCGATGTCAATGATCCTATCGACATTGGCCATGGGTTGACAAATATTGGTGGCCCTAGGACAAGTAAACCTTACTATTTTTGTCCTATTTTCTTTTATTGTTCATTCCAAGTGTGACACCCATTATAAAATGGTAAAAATAAGAGGTTAAGAAGGAGGTAGTTGATTAAGAATTTAGTTTGGAAGTGGGAATATGTCTTGGGTAGTTAGGATGAGGGGACCAGGTCTTGAGGTGACTCATCAGGTGAGAATTAGTCATAGGGTGAGGTGGCTAGGTAAGGTGGTAACATGGGTTTTTAGTTAACTTAATTAAGTATTTTAAATAATTAAATGTGTGAGGGGTAAAAGTATGGGTTAGGTATATTAATTATTATTATTGAAATAGGCTTAAGGGGGGTTTCAACATAGGGAGTTATGCACAAGTGTGTGGCATAATTTTGGTGTCTACATTTTTCCCTTTTTGTATTGTAATTTTTATTGACAAGTTGACAAGACAAAAATAAGAGTTAGATGATTTAAGTATTGGATGAGGTATCCCCCCTCAAAATGGGAGTCAACAGAGGAGAAACCAGAATCAGATATTGGTTTGATAAAAAGGTAATTGGGTGAATAGTGGAAAATAGAGTATCACTATGTATACATATACTATAATGAGATATAGTTGATAAATTCAATAATAGGAAAGTTTTAAGGACTCAAATAGAAGTAACCAAAGCATAAAATGTAAGTGATAGCTGATAAGTCAAAACAATCAAAGTTGTAGCTCTAATGGTCAATGTTTTCTAGGTATCTAGGGTAAGAAGTGCCCCTAGGAAACACAAAAGGGTTGAAGGTGATAGGATGGGCTTGGTTTCCATTTAAAACACATAATATACATGCATGTACATAATAGCCAGCTATAGTGGAATAGCATAAGTGGTCAAGACAAGCTATGCAAGGTCAGTGTAAAAGGGTCAATGAGTGAGGAGATATTTGTAATCTCCCAGAAAAGTCATTATGGGTGAAGATTTAAGTGATCTTCAATGGCATTTGATATGGTTGGGGAGATATATGTGATCTTGAGTTACCCTAATGTATTTATAAAGTGTGAATAGTTAGGGTGACTATGTTAGGGAAAATAGTATTAGAATGGTGTCGATGTTAGTGACATTGCTAAAATTAGTAATATAAAGTGATGACATCAACAAACCTAGGGCAATGTTGCTGATGTCAATTTACATAAGCACTGATGTTAGCATATTAGGTTAAGAATACTAACATCAATAGCTAACCAAAATTGATAAAAGTGGGTTTGATAACTGACCAAACTCATTTGTAACTTTGTGATTGGAGAGAAGAAATAGAGCTTGTAGAGTAATTTGAGATGGTAGCTCAAGGAGGGGACCTATCGGGAGGTGTACCACCACAAGAGCCAATGGTGCCAGCCAAGAGGAGACAAAGAGATGAGGTAAGAGCCTATACTATTTTGATTTTGGTATTTGTAATTTTTAGGCTAAGTGAGAGGTGGGGGTGTAAAAAATGTTAGTGGAGGGTAGAAAATATGGTAGGGTAGTTGTAAGATAAGTTAGGGGGTTTTGTGGGTAGGTTTTTAAGTGAAATGGGTAAGTTTGGGTTTGGGTTATTCAACCTTGGGGCCAAACCAGTCCTAGATGTCGATGAGATCCACTGATGTTGACTAACACAGCACCAAGATCGATAGGTTCCTACTAACATCAACTAGTACATAGGCCTATAAAGCACCAATATTGGCATTAATGCCAACATTGATAATTGTAAAAAATTAATAAAATAGGATAAAGGGTTAGTTTGGATTTTTAATGGAAGTAGTCAACTAGCTTAATGGCTGAGCTAGCCTCAAAAGACCCTGTGTTAACTGAGTGCTACCTACATATCCTAGTTTAGGGCCTTAGGCCAATATAGTTCTCCTAGAGCCTAGGAAAAATATCTAAAAAGGTATGCTAGGGGAGATGGGTAAAAAGGTAAGTTGAGATAGGTTGAGAGGTATAGGGCTTAAAAGATAGGTCATGGTATCAAGACTCAATGATATAGGCTATGAGGCCTAGAGTTGTGATAGGTAGGTAGGCCTAGGGTAGAGAAAGAGAGGCAATGAAGCCTAGGGTAGAGAAAAATAGGTACCTAAGCCTAGGGTAGTTAGTGAGGTGGGTATATGGTTGAGCTAACCTCAAATGACCCTATGTCAATTGAGTGTTATCTACATAGCCTGATTTAGGGCCTCAGACCAATGTAGTTCTCCCAAAGAGAAGGGAAGAAGGTAGTGATAGAGTATATTAAAAGGTATGTGACTTGAGTTATGTGTGTATAGATGTAGGCAAGGATGGAGCTAACATTATGAGATCATCTAGTGAGGCTATTGACATGCATGAAGAGGAATGTCACTTCAGATGATTGGGAGAATATGGAGGCTATGGATTTAGGAGGAGTGTGATGGTACTATCAAGTTTCCTAAGATGTGTCCATAATGATAGCATTGATTGAGAGGTGGGATCACACCACCAACACCTTCTATTTGCTAACTAGAGAGTTGAAAATGACTCAAGAGGATGTGTATAGAATTTTGTAGCTACTAGTCTAGGGTGAGGAGATTTTTACATGATCAAGAGAGGAGCATAATATACACATGGTCACTTAATATGGATAACATGTCAGTGAGGTGACTTACCACTCTATGAGTTTTGCATATCAGCCACTCTATATGGCTGATGAGGAACAACATCATTTGAGCACCTTGATGATGATTAAGATCATGGTGTGTGCATTAAAAGATGTAAATGCTAGGAGATTTTTGATTGCATTGATAGGTGTGCTTGTATAGATGGTTGAGTAGAAGACCATTTTTTCCTAGGGTCTAGTATTTTTGGCATAATTATACAGAGAGCTATGAGGTTTGAGGCTATGATGGTGATATAGTTTGTGTGTTGGATATTTACTACATTATTGGGTAGATGAGCACATCATGGTGACATGACCAATGGGTTTACCTACCACTATAATGGTTAGATTTAGGGTTGGTTTTAAATGGTGGAGAGAGGGCATAGCATAGACCTGAGTAGATAGTATGGTTTGAGACATTACCTACTATAGGTGCATGATTGAGGGCTTGATCCCTATATATATTTTTTGGAGACCATATCTGACATACCTAGTTTTTAGAGGATATGCATAGTAGATTTTTGGGTTGTAGAGATCACTATGGGTTAGGGGGAGATAGGTCAATGAGTTGGAGATGGTACCCATGACACATGTCATGAGGTAGTTTGGTCTACTATAGGATATGTTGCCTACCTTCCCTTGATATAGAAGGGATGACATAGAGGCACCCATACCATTTCCCTAGGAGATATATGGGCCATATTTTGAGGAGCTACCAATAGGAATAGGTATTGGATACCTAGGGTACATATTGGCCTATATAGCTTGGTGGGTAGGGTTACATTCAATGATGGAGGTCAGGAGGCCACCACCAGATTTATAGGGGTTGGTTAGAAAGAGGGATGCAGTGGTACATGCCCAAGATACAATAGTATAGGCTCAATATGAAGTAGTGTAGGCTCAAGAGATAACCCAAACATAGGTTTTAGCCTTACAAGGTTAGGTGGTGACATTACAAGGTCAGATTGGGGCTTTACAAGGCTAGGTTGTAGCACTACAGGGCCAGGTTATTATTTTATAGGGTTAGGTGACTATAGTGATAGTAGAGAGAGATAGTATAAGAGTAGCATAATGGACTTCTCCTATTCCTCTACCACCATAGGGACCAGTATAGGTTGGGCCATCATCAGGTGCTATGGGACCTCCATAGACTATGTTTATGGTGAGATATTTGACTACCATAGATGAAATTACTTATTATGAGAGGGTGATTAGAGAGTTCCTATATATTTAGAGATATTCAAAGTTAAAAGAGAAGGAGAGGTCGATGTCATGTGTGATAGATTCTAGCTCATGCAAATATATATGGGTAGAGAGTGGTGATGACACTACCTCCTCAAAACCACACATAGAGCCTTGAGGACCCTGAGTGTCAGAGTTTGTTAGTTTTGATTATATTTTTTATATGTATACTGACCTATGAGTCAAAGATGCATGGTGTATGTTTTGAGAGAGAGATATGATTTTATGATGATGTAAATGATGATTATTTTGAACACACACACACACACACACACACACACACACACACACACACACACACACACACACACACACACACACACACACACACACACACACACACACACACACACACACACACACACACACACACATGCACACACACACACGCACACACACACACACAACACACACACACATGAGATGTTTATTTATTGCTATGTTGAGATGTGATTATGGATGATGATGATGATGATGATGATGATGATGATGATGATGATGATGATGATGATGATATGGATGATGATTATTTCATGCTATGTTAATTTAATGTTAATGTTGATCATGTTAGTTGAGTTATACTAGCTTTTCCCATATATGTGATGGTATATGCATAGTTGGTTGATTAGTTTCATCTTAGAATTTTTCCATATTTCATGATGGTGTATGTTTGAAATGAATAGATTCATTATGTTATTTTATTTTAGAATTCTTCCATATTTGTGATGGTGTATTCATAAAATAAATTGAGTAAGATTTGATAGTGTTAGTATGACATTGTTTCTTTCATCTCAAATAGAGATATTGACATGTGATGTGGATGGGAAAGTAAAGAGGCAAAATGCTCATGTATTGACAAATATCATAATTTATAACATAAATAAGCTAAGGAAAATAAGCCTCTTTCATGCCTTATATCTTTGAACCATTGTGCTTGTTAGAGAAGCATCATGTTTACCTTATATTAAGTGAGATTCATAGTCCCTTGAAAGATTATGAGGGGAAAAAGGGTAAAATGAGGAAAAAATGTTTGGGTAGCATAACCTACAAAGTTGAGATGATATGCCCCTTTTGTGGGTGAGTCAAGAGCTATTATAGGGAAGTCCATGACTTAAAGCTTTTTTTTTGTGTAAGATGATCAATGCAGGAAGCCTACAATGGGATTTTGTATGGGCTTTTATAGCCTACAAAGCTATGAGAAACATTTTTCATTTGTTTTTCCTTTTGAGAACAAATCTTGGCTTAGCCATCCTTTAAGGGATTGGTATAAGCATTTATTTTTAATTTTAAATAGTTGTTCTTCAAGGGAATAGTCTATTGATAGTAAAAAAGGGATGTTATGTAGCTATCCTTCACGGGAGCATTCTATGCTAAAAATCATGACCTGAGACTTTATAAATTTTTCAAATATCCCATTTTTCCTTTGCTTTTACTCATGGACAAGACTATAGAGGCTTAGGATTTTTCCATTTTTAGGATAAAACCATACCACTATGTAAGTTAACTAAGTGTATACGAGTAAGGTTGAAGGGAAATGAATGTAATAAGGATGCTCAAGGGATGAACTCAGGTTAAACATGAAGTGAAGTGACACTCATTTAAAAAAATAATGGTCATAGGTGTAAGGAATTTAAAGGCTTGGGCTCTAGTCTTCCTTCAAGAGAAGACAAGAGATAATTTCCTAAGCCATACTTGTGAGTTATGATATAAGGTCCAGCCAATTAGGAGCAAACTTACCCCATTTTATTTTCTCCATGTTTGTCACATGTTGATTTTCTTTTAATATGAGATCTCATATATTAAAATCTCACTTTTTGAGGTTTTTGTTATAAACATGTTTGATATGCTCTTGATAGATTTGGAGGTGGTTGAGGGATATGAGATGGCACTCATCAAGCAATTCAAGTTGAGCCAAATGTTCTTGGTGAAATTCATCATTAGTATCTCTTGTAGATAAATTCAAAGAGAAGGAATTTAGACCTCAAGAGGCAAAATGACCTTTATCCCATAGACCATTGAAAAAGGTGTAGCACTTGTAGGGGTTCGAATGCTAGTCAGGTAAGTCCATAAAGCAAAAAGAATGTGTGTATTCCAATCCTTTCCCATATAATTAACTACCTTCATTAGAACTTTGGTAAATGATTTTCTAAAAGCTTCTACCTATTCATTATCTTGTGGATAGTATGCTGATGAGAAGCTTAATTTGATTCCAAATGTATCACAAAGACTTTGAACAAACTTGTTTTTGAAAGCTTTGCCATTATTTATTATAATATTATGAGGTACACAAAAATGATAGATGATGTGGTGGTTGATGAGGTCAACAATTTTTTCAACTTTAGTGGAGATGAGAGGGATGGCTTCAACCCACTTGGTGATGTATTTAGTGGCACTAATGATTAAACAATGACAGAGGGATGAATGAGGGTTAATCTCTTTGATTAGATCTAGGGCCCATTGGGAGAAGGGCCAAAAGTATTTGGTGACTTATAATTCATGACTAGAAATATGGAGGTTAGTAGTCTTGATGGAGTGTGGGCCAATAATAGCCTAGTTGAATGATACACTTGGAAATTGTGTGACCATTGAAATGCCCACCACAAATCCCATCATGGACTTCCTTAATAGTGAAGGGAGTATAAATACTAGTGAGGCATCTAAGGAGAATACCATCAAAACCTCACTTGTAGAGAAGTCCCCCTAGTATAGTGTAATGAGAGGCATGTTTTACGAAGGCCCATTTCCCATTATTAGAGAGATCAAAAGGGGTAATAAAGAAGGAAAGATAATATGTGAGTTGTTTTTACCATAAGTCTTGTGGGTTATCTATTACATTTTTAACAAAGAGGATGTTAGTTGAGACACAGGAGGGTAATGTTTAGTGATGTATGGTGACATAGATTCTTGAAGAGGAGGATGAAGAGGGTATGTGAAATAAGTGAAGCCATTGTATCAACAAACTTATTTTTAGATTGAGGAATAGTTTGAAAGAGATAAGAGTCAAATGATCCCAATAACATATCTACATGATGTTTATATCATTACTAAATTTTGTTTTTACATAGGTAGGAACCATTAATCTAGTTAACCATTAACCTAGTTAACCACTAGCTTAGAACCACCATAAATGGTTATAGATTTGATATCCAAGAAGAGATCTATTTGAAGTCCTAGAATCAAAGTCTCATATTCATCCATATTATTAGTGCATTCAAAATCTAGTTTAAATGATAAAGGCATATGATCACCATCTAGAGGAATAAGAATGACCCTCATACCCCCACCATGTTAACATTTAGATCCATCAAATAACATCATAATTTGATAGGAGATGTCATCAGTGGAGAGAATTGCAATAGATTCATCATGGAATTTGAGGTTTGAAGGCTTATTGTTAGGTAAAGGGGAAACAACTAACTAGTTAGTGATTATTTGCCCTTTAATAGACTTTTGCTAAATGAATTCTAAGTAAAATTTAGCAATAATCATGATCCACTGAGCTACACATTGGTTTTGATATGGTTTGGAATGCATGTATTTGAGGGGATCAGTATGGGTGACCACATAGGTTTCATGATTTAGGAGATAATGGTGAAGCTTGGAGGTAAAAAAGACTAATGTAAGGCAAATTTTTTTACTGTGGGTATATCAAGTGTCATAATAAATAAGTGTGTGGATTATGTAATAAAACACTTGCTCTCGATATTGGTCATCTCGATGTGCAATCATAACACCTAGAGAATAGTCTGTTATAGAGATGTATAGGTAGAAAGGATGATTTTCCTTAGGTGGAATAAAAATTAGTAAGGAAAGGAGGTAGTGTTTAAGTACATCAAAAGATTCATGGCAATCCATATTACAATTGAATGAGGCATCATTTTAGAGGAGATGGTGAAAGGGTTGGCAGTGATCTAACAACTGGGAAATGAAACGATGAATTGATTGAAGTTTGCCATGTAGGTTGCAAAGTTGTTTGATATTAGTAAGTAGAGGCATCTCTAGGATTGATCTAACCTTAGTAGTATCAACCTCGATACCATAGAGAGAAATGATAAAACCTAAAAGTTTACTGGAAAGAATACCAAAGACACATTTATTTGGGTTTAGTTGAATGTTATATTAGAGGAAATGAGAAAATATAATTTTGAGAATTGTCAAGTGATCTCAATGAAGTTTAGACTTACTGAGTAAGTCATCCACATAATCATCCATAATTTTGTGTAGGAGATCATGGAAAATGAAGGTCATGGCACGTTGGTAGGTTTCACCATCATTTTTTAGGCCAAAAGGCATGACCTAATAATAGAAATTCCCCCATGGGGTAATAAAGGTTGTATTGTGTTGATCCTCAAGAGAAACTAAAATTTGATTATATCTAGAGAATTCATCCATAAGTGATAACATCTCATGGCTAGTTGTTAGATCAATACCTGGCAATGGAAAATCATCTTTTGGATAGGTGAGGTTTAAATCATGATAGTCGATGAAAATATGGATTCCCCTTATCACTTTTGTGATAGGAATAATATTGTAAATCCATTATGGGTAGTTGATGGGTTGGCTAAAGTTAATAGAAAGGAGGTATTAGAGTTCTTATTTGACAAGGAGAGAAGGAAGAGGATGCATCTTGTGAAGCTTCTACTTAAGAGGTTTAGCATATTGATTGGTGATAATGTTATGGGTGATGATAGAGGGGTCAATACTAGGCATGCCATTATAAGAACAAGAAAAGGTTTTGTTATGGTCATTAAAAAATGTGGCATAATCAATTTGCTCAGAGGAATCTAAATATTGGCCAATATTGAGGATATGAGGGTTATTGTGAGAGGATAGGTTGTTGTCAATGGTTGATTCATTTAACATAGCCTGTGTTTTAGATGGGAGAAATATTTGGATATGGGAATCATCCACACCTATGTAGGTGAGAATTATGTCATCATATTGAAATTAGATAGTGTTAATAGTGGGAGAGTCTTCATCAATTATTTATAGATGAACAAGAAGAAAGGACCTTATTTCCTTACCCTGATGATAGGTGAGAGGCCCTAAATGGATGGCATTTATTGAAAAATAAAATAAAATTAGGAGGTATAGATACCTATGATTTGATAAGTGATGGTGGAAAAGAAGGTAGAGAAGGAGAGATTAGTTCTTTGACAACTAGTTCATGAGAGGTTTTAGTGAGTTTATTTAGTTCATCATATCCCACCCCATGTCTCTTTTTGGAATTTTCAATGGTGTTGCTAGTAAGATATTCAATAGGCATATGGACACCTTGCTCATAATGACCCAAACCAAATCCTTTCCAAGCACACCTATAGAGATAAGTATGAGTGAATCTAGGGTTACTCAGGGAAAAGAAGTCATAGGTAAATGGTTGTGGCAAAGAAGATGGATTATTGATAGTGGGAGCTTGATTAATTCCCCTACATATGTGAAATTGGTTTGAAGGTTAGGGGGCCCATAAGGGATAACCATCCCAATACACGGATCATAATTTATGTGTATGTGAATCCTTCCATACTATTGTGGAGTATAAAACATGTTGAGCATCAATAAATGATATTAATCGATTGATGAATGTTAAAAGGTCTCCTCCATGGGATCTTTCTCAAGAATTTGTGTTGCTAGTATTTATGTAACCAAGGGAGTGGAGCTTGTAGAAGCTTTAAAAGTATCATGCAGAGAAGATGATTTTTTCAATGGGATGAGAACATCATTAGGACTATAGTTCATGTTTCATGTTTTAAATGGAGGTGGATCAGTAGGTATAAATGCACTTGTCCATCATGTTAAAACTTGACACAATAATGCAAAGTTGAGGGTACACATGCCATAACATGTATCCAAAGCCATATAAGTAGTATGTTATATTAGAAATCTCCTTCTATAACATAGAAGAGCTTGAGAATTGTGTGGGGAGCTTCTTGAATCTGTAAGATAATAGTGCCCACCATAGTAGTTGTAGTATTGTTAAAGGAATGGAGTACCACATGAGTTTGAGATATGAAATTGTCAAAAAGGGTTAGATATTTGTAGGCATGGGTGGAGATAATATTAATAATAGATCTCTAGTCAATCATAACTCTCTTGATATGAGTTTGATAAATATATGTAGTAATAAAAAGGGCAAAATCCTGATCTTTGGGGTGTTGAAATGGAATTTTTGTATCATTAAAAGAAATCAGGGAGATGGAATTAAGGGAGCCAACCAAAGTTGTAAGAGGTTGGGGATCATACGATTGTACCTCAATCTCTTGAAAAAAACTAATCAAAGCTTGATGGTGTTGGGATGAGTTTTGGATTAACTCATACAAAGACATTTTCATAGGATTTTGGTGAAGTTATTTTACCATTGAGCTTTGAATAACATCCAAAGATGTTGTTTTAGACCCAAGATGAAAATTTTAAGATTAAGATGTGGAGTGTATTTGGTGAAAGGATGAGCCCAAGGAATAGTGACCTTTTCCTTAGCTTTATCTTTTTGGTTTTGTGACTGTGTGGCCACATTAATTATGTTGATTTGAAAATTTGGTGAAGGAAGTGGTAAAGGGGTTATGCCAACATATTTAGGTTTAAATTTAGGTGGAATAGAAGGAGACACTATGGATTCCAAAGGTGGAATAATAGGAAGGTTAACAACAGTGCCATCAAAGAGAGTGTTGACATTGAAGTATTATTGATTAACTACTGTGAGGGATTTACAAATCTTAGTATCATGTCTAGGTGAATGATGATATAAAAAAACTTGTGTATCATCAAACCAAGATGGCTTCATTCCAAGAGGACTATAAGGCTTAACGAGAGGAAGAGTTATTATGAAATATTGCAATAACTAATGTAAGAAAATGCTTTGAGAGCCTAAAAGTGGGCTTGCACTTTTTGTGCTAATAGAAGTAGACACCTTATTTTGTTTTGATATTGGAAAGGTAATTTTACATGGTGCCTTATTTGGTGATGATGGATTTATGTGTTTTGCTATCACTTTATTAGTTTTAGATGTGAGAGGTCTACCAGATGGTAAAGGTAGGAATGGAGGTAGCTTGACCTTTTATTTTTCCTAGTTAGGAAATATTATAACTAAGGTAGAGGGGCGTGGTCCCAAAATGGATGGCAAAGTTGAGGGTTAAAGAAGGGATCAGTGAGATCTAGGGAACTTAACATTATTCTATAATTTAGGTTGTAAAACTCTTACTTATGGTTGAGGAGTTAAGTTTGATTTCACCTCTAGATGAATTAAATTAGAAACAAGGTGTACGCCTAAGGGTCTATTCTACTTTAATAGGTTAGATTCCTGTGAGGGTGAGGGTTCTGACATAGATTGTTGAACCTTAGGTGATTTTGATGAATAAGCTCTAGCTTTGTCAAAGACCTTGGGGTAAAGGGTAGTAAAGGGATTGGTGGTGAAGTTCAACATTCATTGTGTTGGATAAGAATTTTTAAGTTGGTCCCAAAATGTTACATGGTCTAGCTCATGGAGTCAAGAAATTATAGGCTTTTCACCAAACATGAGAAAGCTTAGACAAAGTTGACGTAGGCCTTATGGTTGTGTCTTTAGAAGGCTACAATGTTTGGGAGAGAGGGAAATTATTGATTTTTGCTACTTTAGGCCAAATATGAGAAAGAACCATAATGGGGTCCTTTTCAATAGAGATGGGAGAAGAGACATGGTATGTAATGGGTGGAGGGGAGGTAGGTTAATAAATTTCCTCAAGAGGGTAAAGCATAGGTATTATGGCCCCCTCAACATGTGGGCAAGGCATGGGTAAAGTATGATCCTCCATAGGTTAAACAAGGGGTAAGAGTGGTGCAATTGGAGTAGGCACAATATGTCTCTCATCTATTATGGGAGTAAATAATACTAACTCCTCTAAGTGCAAAAGTGGAGTGGGTGGGGTACTACTCTCTATAGGTGGAGAAGTAGATGAAGAAGGTTCCTCAAGAGGGTATAATGCAAGAATGATATTCCCTTCAACATGTGATTGAGGGATATGTAAGGTATGGTTTTCAAGTGGTAAGAGGATAGGAAATATCAGTACAAAAAAATTTGGCATTTCAAGATCCTCAGGTAGCAAAAGGAGTGGTAAAGGAGGCTCTTCCTCTCGAAGGAGTGAAATAGATGAAATAGGCTCCTCTACCTGAGGAGGAAGAATAGGTGAAATAGATGCCACTGAATGTGGGGAAGGAGTCGATGAAATGGATGTCTCTTATTGAGGGGAAGGTTAAACTGAAGGTAAAAGAAATACCATATTAACTATATGGATATTATGATCACCTAAGTTAGTTATGGGCTAAAAAATATTTTGATTTAGTGAATGGTTAGGAAAAGGGTGTTTGAACACATCCATACTTTGATTAGGAGGTGCATTAGGATTATCCAAGATGAGATCACCTCTATCAAGCATATCTTGAACAATGTTCTTGAGTGTCTTACAGTTATTAAAATTGTGGCCTTTAACTTGATGGTAACTGTAAAACTCATCTTCCTTGTACCAAGTTGGGATAGGATGTGAAGGGTCAAATTATATAGGAGTTTTTATTTGAGGAAGGGTTATGACACCTTATTGAAATAGTTTCTCCAAGATTGATGTATATGATTCTCCAATAGGAGTGTATTGTCTTTGTTTATACCATTATTGGAATTGCTTGGTTGGATTTTGGGAAGTCAAAGAATTTGATTGGTTTGTGGTTGTGGAAGAGGTTGAATTAACAACCACTGTATTGGTAGAGCCTTTAGTATTTTGGTTAGAGGGATAAGTTTAAGAGGAGGAGAAGGAGTCATTTGATTTGGAATTGGGATTCTTACTACACAAATTGACTTTGCCTTCATCTATAGTGTGAACCTCAAGTTTTTGTGTCATTGTAAAGGCCTCATCAAATATGCAAAAATTTTGTACTTGGAGTGTGGATGAGATGTGATTAGCACATGCCCTTGAGAAGAGCTCAATAAGATTAGGTTGGGGTAAGGAGAAGGAGAGTTGATTGATAAAACTTATACAATGAGTGATAAAATCTATAATAAACTTATCATCAAATTGTCTGAGAGAATAAAGGTCTGTTTTAGAAACCTTCTCATAAATGTTAATAGAGAAATGGTCTAGGAATATTTGTGTGAGTTGGGTAAATGAGAAAAGGGAGTGTTGAGGTATAAAGCTATACCAATCCAAGGCAGAACTTGAAAGAGACATAGGGAAAGTGTAAAGTCATAATGCATCATCATGTCCTATTAAATAATAAGTAAATGCTCACAAGTGCTATTATGGGTCCTCTTTACTCTAGAAACTAGTGAATTTAGGGAGTTCCCATTGGCTTGGATAAGGGAGAATAGGCATAGAAGGATGGATTGGTTCATTGCATATCTGATTATAAGATAATACATTCTTTGAACCAAAAATGGAAGTCTCTAGAGTAGACATCTTATCTATTAGAATATGAATGAGGTCTGGAGGCGGATTAGTTTAGGGGATACTTCTTAAGTTATATGGAAGCTAATACAAAGTAGAGGAAGTGTATGACATATCTTGTTGAGGTTGTGTTAGGGAAACATAAGGATAATGATTCATAGGCTAGTGTGCATAAAGAAAAGGGACTTATCCCATTGCATTAGAGACTATGCCTTGGTTGGTTGTTGTTACTATAGGTTATATTATTGGCATGGTTGGAATGGATGAAGGGTGAGTCATAACTCAGGTAATTATAGGTGTGAGGGTAGATAGAATAGGTACCACTAAATTATTGAATGGGGTGTGACTTGAATGAATTAGTTGTGGTTGTCAGAGTAAGGAAGTCACACCAAGGTTTAGGTGGGATTGGGCAGTTGGAGATGCTACACTTTGAACATTTTTTTATAGTTGGGTTACTTGTCAAAGTGGTGGTTTGGGTAACCATGGGGAAAATAGTGAAAAAAAATAAAATTGAGGTTGTCTCCATTATAGAGGTTATCATACCATAGATTGGGTCACCCAAAGAATTATGGGTTTGGCTCATAGTAAGGTAATGTTGAAGGGCTACCACATTGTGATCAAGAAATTTAGCAAAATCTTGATCTCCCTTAGGCATAATGGGAATTTGGTTAGGGATGGGAGTATGCTCTATCTCTAAAGTATGCTCCATGACAAAATTGAAAGTGAGAGGGGAAGGTGGAAGTGGTTACTGGCTTACGTAATCAGTAAGAATTTTGGCTTGAGTTCATGTCAATAATATGCAAGAGGATGTTAAAATAGTTGTACTACCCTGTATTAGAAGTGGAATAAGGAAAAAATAGGTTTGAGTGTAGGTAAATGGGTTATTTTAGCTTGTTTTTTGATTAAATTAAATTACACAGTCATTGACTTCGGTCACTTGACTGATGTCGGTAAGAAAATTTTGTCGACATTAATGGAATAACTGATGTTGGTAGGTAAAATCTGTCAATACTAGTAGGGTTAACTGATGTTGGTCATTGTGAAATCTTGGGAGAGGAAAATATGATGTTTTAATAAACTTAAGCTATATATAAAATTTCTTTAGTCACACTAATAGTTTAAGTATATGTTTTTTTATAACAGTCCTATACCTATTTGATGATAGTCAATATAGAGCTAGGCAAGCTTCTTGAAGGGATTTAAGGTATGGTAGACATTTTTAAACTCATGTGAGTGTTTATGAGGAAATTTATGGTGATTTTAAATTTTCCCACACCTGGTGTGATTTATCACATTTTTAATTTCAAGGCTAAACATGGAGGGTAAATTTGCAAAATTTAGGATTTTGGCATGTAAGTAGGGACAGTAAGAAAAAAACATTTTAAACAAGAATAAAGGGTTGGATGATGTAATATAATAATTATAATAGTTTTTGGGGTACCTAATATTCATTATTAAATAATAATTAATTCTTGGGACCTCATAAAACTCAATAAAATGGTAAAATGTAGAGCTATACATGTTTAGAAAATTGACAAGGCAAGTTGAGGCAACCCCAAAAGACACATTTTTCAAGTTATACTCAATTAAATGACTTTAAAATTTAAATGGAGGTTTATTTATATGTAATTTTAGTGTTAAAATTGGTCTCAAACACCTACTATACTTTAATAAAAAAACCAAGTTTTCATATCTCCATTAATGGAGTTTGTGCTCAAAACCATGTCTAAAAGAACCTTTAACAGAGGTCAAAAGGAGTAATTATGTATGTAAAATGATAATTAATTTGTATAATATCCAATATTTTTTTTTATTGAGTTATAAAATGAAATAAATACTCAAAGTGGCTCAAATTAGTAAAGAGAACCCTAGACCTACCTAAGCCTAGAAGGTTGCAGACTTTCCCAAGCTAATTTAAAGAGTTATCAAGTGAATCATAAACTAATAATGGTATCAAAGGAAGGTTATGACCCAAATAAATATTAATAAGTATAAAATAATTTAATTAATTTTCCAAATCACCATAGAGAGGCTTAAAACCATTGTAAGCTACCAAAGAGCATATTTTGACTAGTTTTGAGTTTTTGAGCTCATACATCTATGAAATGACCTAGAATCACTTGGAAACTACCTAGAACGTGTAGGGTATTGTATTAAGATCATTTTAAACCTATTTTTAAGAATAAATTGTCATGTTTTTGTGTTTAGGAGGCCCAAAATAGCCTTGGGAGTAGGTTCTTGCACAATTGGTTGAACATGGCTCAAGCTTGGAGCCCTTCATCAATGGAGTCTAAAATTTTTGTAGGTGTAATGGTATTTTTGGAAGGTTTAGGGAGAAAAAATGAGTTGATAAAAAAATAAATCATCAAAAATTGAACACTAAAATCTAACCTTCATGGTCAGTTATAAGCATAAAGTGTCAAGATGACTAACCATCATGTCAAGTGACTTTTAGAAGCCAAGTGGAATGGGGCATAAAAGTGCAAATGGAGTAGATATTTGGGGATTTAAGGAGTATTGATTGGGAATTTAAAGATGTATATAGATATTTTGATATTTTTTCAAGCATTAATTTGAGCATTAAATTATATTTCTAGTCTTTGAAGACTTTTCTCAAAGTTAGTAGAGTGAGATATCATCTTCCTTAAAGATTTTTTGTCTTCTAGTGCATTTTTAGGCCAATGTGAAAGATTGTAGACCATTTTGACCTTTGGAGTTTAAGTTTTTGAGAGAATATTAGTGGTTAATTAAGTATGAAAAATAAAAAAATATAACATAGTTATGACATCTTAAAAAGGTATTCATACATAAAATAAATTTATCATAATCTTATAGTGTTATAAATTGAGTCATTTCATAAACATTCTATTCATAATTGGAAAATATAAGTTTAAATAAACTTAAAAATTATTTTATAGAATTTACCTCCTCATATATATTATAATAAACATAGATTCTCTAAAAAAATTTAATAACATTATAAGTATTATAACCCTAAAATCTCTAATTCAAATAAAATTTTAAAAAAAAAATCTTCATTTATTGGCTACAAAAAAGGAGATAATATTTGGGGGTGGGTATTATAAATGATGATATACTATGACATTTTTTTTTAATGTGATGTATAGGTGTGTCATTCTAGCATATGGGCCCCATCTAGCTTACATATATATGGCATGGTAACCCAAGGATAGAGGAGAGGCCCATATAAATCTTGATGGACATAAATACATTAATGAAATAAGGATAGTTTTAAAATAGAATATTGGCTAGTTTCTAAAATTAATTATATCTAACACTAAATTTTTTTTTTAAAAAGTTGGGATTGGTATACTACAACTATCACCTATTTTATATATAAGTTTCATATATTGATTTTGTGAGTCTAAATGTGTGATATGACAAAAAATGACGTATATGTTTTGTTTTTGAAATTTCATTAGTCAAAGAATGAGTAGGAAAGTATATGTATCATTAATAACAAGAAAAAAATAAAAATACAAAAGAGATATTAGAAAAAATAGAATTTAATTAATGTTTATTGGGAATTAGACATTGGCAGTTTCTTATCTCATTTGAGTTTACATATTCATTGTTCAATATTTTTATAGAAGTAATACTCTCAGTCTAATTCATTATCCATGATTTATATTTAAAAATTTCCTAAAAATAGATATGCTTATATAGACTCAATTAATACCCTAAAATATCAGGTTACTAAGATTTTAATCATGGAAGATTGACATCAAATATTGAGCTTAGGAGGAAGTAATCTTACATTAGATGAATTTCAATTGCTTGAATAAGGATACAATTAATGTATATTAGGAATTGGTCATGGGTGGTTTCTTGTTTCATTTAACAATTTAAATCTTCATTATTCAAGATTTGTGTGATAGTAATACTCTTAGTCTATTTTTTTAGGATTTCTCAGGTATTTTAACAACACTAATGAGTATAAGTAGTTTGTCATTTTATAGAAGATAAATAAAGTAGTAAGATACCATATAATATCCATAATATTCAAATGATATGTAAATGGCCTCTCATAAATATTTGTCAATATTATCAATATTTTAAATGATATCCCATATTATAAAATCTAAAATTATGTTGGCTTATAAATTTTAATATGGATGCACTAAAATATAGAATTATTATTTGATTTTTGGCAACCTATTTTTAAAAATTTTGTATTCAAAACAAAGATATGTGGGGAGTTATTTTAAATTTTATTTTAATATTATGTTGTAATTAAGTTATAAATATTATTTTACCTTTCTTATATATGCAAGTAATAATATAAATTCACAACACATTTATCTAAATTATAATGAGCTTAAAATTTAATGTGCATGCTTCTTGTAGTGTTAATTGGATAACTTAGTGTACACTTAAGTGTTACATCTCAAATACAAGTTTTATAGATGTAGGTAAAGACATACATGATTGTAATATAAATATGGATGTATGGATCTATTCTCCCTTATATTCAATAATAAAACTAAATACAATATCACATACAAAGTGTCAAAATACTTGTCTCTTATTCATGGATATTCTTCCTTGTTATATTCCATCTAATGTTTTGAAGAAATGAAGATACCTTGTAGTATGTCTTTAGATGTTTGATGTCATGATGTGACTATATATTTATAATATAAATCAATATATTTATTAAAATTACATGTATAAAACTTAGATAACTATATGATATCAATATTTTATATGATATCCATACAACATATTGCTAAGTTAAATACCATACATAGGATTAATGGGCACACATATTCCTTGTGGCCATACAATTATGTATTTATATATGATATGGAATGAAGTATGAATTATTTCATGATAGATTATTATGTATGATGTCATTGTATTATTTTAATTTTTTACTATTTCCTTTTGCTCAATTTCATGATCATGATATGAATATGGAAGGATGGATCTATTTCCTTTCAATTCACTACTAAAACTAAATACAATATTACTCAAAAGTTTGAAAAGACTCATCTTTTATTTATGAGTATTTTTATCTCTTTTTAAGATGTATGATTTTATGAGGATTTGTATATACCTCAAATTATTTTTTAAAATGGCTGATGTCATGTTATGATTGAAGGCTTCTAAGGTTTTCTTTTATACTCAACATAGGGAGTTAGGAATTGTGTAGGTGAAGTGGATGTGAATGTAGATAGGGTGGTAACATGGAGAGGGAGGATGATGTTAGAGTTATTTTTTTTACAATGGGTTTTTATGGGGTTTTGAATGCCACTTATCTTTCAGCTTCATCTTATACTTATTTTTACTTTGCCTTTTGCGGTAGCTTCAATGACGTAGTATTACTTAATAGTTTTTTTATTAATACCAATATGAAAACAAATTTAAAACATGAAATAATAGTTCTATGTTAATATTAAATATAATACAAAATATCAATAGACACATAGTTTATTTGTGACTATCCAGTTGTGTTACTTTTTATGAGATGTTGTGAAGTACAATTGCTACCATGAATGGCATATGTGGTTTTCAAATGTTGTGGTATGATTGTGAGATTTTTTATTTAATTTTTCTAATTAATATTAAAATGAGGAACTCCATAAATGTCAATCCAAAAATTAACCTTTGTATCATCCTATAGAAAAATAAAATGAAGAATCTCGTAATTATTTACTTTACTACTTGTTTGTATGTTCTAGTCTTCCCCATTTTACTACTAACAATTATTACCTTTCATTGGTTACATGCTTGGGTCATGAATTATATTTTCATGACATTATACACACACATAACACTTAGTTACAAACCATTTATGGAAATTTTTTGGGATGGAAACAAAAATTATAGGGGATGGAAATTGTAATAAAAATTATGATATGTGAGGATTAGATAGAAAGGGAGAAGTGTGCCACATGTTACAACCATAGAATTGAGAATGTACATGAACATGTATTATTAAATTAATAAAAGTATTAAATTAAAATTCATGGTTTTTTAAATAAAATTCTACCATCATTACCTTAATATGCATTAGGTCACCATTTTCTAAGTTCTTTTTGATTGGCCACCTAGTTTATACGGGTTAGATATCGATCCCTACATCTCATGGTTTGTACCATTGTCTAAATGAACCAAGTGAATATTAAAAACAAATAAATAATAAAATAACATGATGTAGGCTTCATTTATAAAATAGTATTTTTAAACACAAAACGTAAAGATATGCATATCATATTGATTAGTACTATTTGATAGAAAAGGGATACAAAATGTAATTTTATACACTTAGTAATGTCAAGATGGAATTAGAAAAAAAGGTTTCAAGGAGTAGTTTACTAGATGATTTCTCAACTCATCACACCTCCAATTGAACTTGTTACTAGTCCTTAAGAAATCTAAACCTCTACACATAGGATCATAGTCATCAAAAGTCAAATTGTTTTGATATGTATGTCCCACATTTTGTATAAATCCCTAAATTGTCTTCTATCATCTTCCATTTATTGTCTTTAGTTATTTTATTAAATTTCTCTCTTCTCCTTCAATCATGAATGGGAAAATATAAATTAAGAGGTTGATATGTTATGGTAAGCCAACTAAATCTCTTTCTTATTGCCACATAAATTTATTCATGACTCTTGAGAGATTCCTTGAAATCATACATTGAGAATGGATCGTTACATTTAAATTTAGGGTTAATATGATTCATAACTAAAAAACATTTTAGGTTTCTTGATTTTTTTAATCAAGTCCAAACATTGATTTTGGGACTCTATTTTTTAGGTCCTAGTTATTTCATCTACCTCCCTTTTATTCATTAATGAAATACAATATTATTTTATCACATATGGAATAGTATCCTCCCTTCATACCTTCAATTTTATTTCTTTCTCTTTCTAAATATACTCAACTAATTACTATTTGCCAAATTTGGCCTACATACTAAAATTTGCCTAATCCAAAATAAGAAGCTGAGTAGGGTCCTGATTGAAGAGTGATCCAATGTCATGAGGAGCATATGGAATTCAAGAGAAGATCACTTGTCATTTTTAATATTTTAAAACACTTTAAGCAAGAGTAAAGTGTTAATTTGGTGATCTTAAGGAGCTAGACCATCATGACATGTCATGAAGTAATGAATAGATATGTCTAGTTGAAAATTTGATATATGTACTTGGGAGGTCAAATAGAGATAAAATAATTTATGGAAATGATTATTTTGGTCCCATAAATATCCTCTACAAATTTTGTATCTTGATGATATTTATATCTCAAGATATAAGCATTCAAAAATGAACTAGTATAGTGAGATGTGCACAGAGATGCCAAGTTAAAGTTGTAGCAAATATCTGTTTAAATTAAAACATTCTAAGGATGAAAATATGACTGAAAATTTTCAAGAAATTATGTTCCCATAAGAAGATATAATGATGAGCAAGTGATTAGTGAGTCAGTGGGTCTAGAAGATCCAATAGAGTGTGTTAAATTATGCATCAAAAATCAATGGTGAGATCATATTCAAAGGGTCAACGTAACCTAAGATTTAATACATTGATGACAAGTGGAAAAATCTCACGTGATCATATTAATATCTAACCACACATGGCATATAATAAAGTTAGTGGGTCTAGTTAATTCAATGGCACACATTAAATCATGCTTCAAAGATCTAAGGGTGAACATTAAGTAAAAGAGTCAAAGGATCTTAATATTAAATGAAATGGTGCCAAGTGTCATGATCATGGTGAATAGGGTGATCAATGGTACATGTTTGATCTTACTGATAAAGATCAATGGCATGCATTGATTTATGAAGATAATATCAATGGTCCATAGGTTAAGGAGCTAAAATTAAATGCAAATCCATCATGTGGTGAAAGTGTAGGGGTAGATGGAGATGATAGTAGGATCTTGAGAACAAATGAAGAGATAATAGGTGGAAAATTTTTAGAAACCCAGATCAAGATCAAGGGCCAATATCAAAATTCAAAGCCTTGAGACTTTAAATAGAGTTCAAATATGGTTAAGGTTAAACTAAAGAAAATATTTCAAAGGGAGGCCATGAAGGCAGACATATTAGTTTTGATGGGTTTGTTACCAAAGCCAACATCATGATTATGACCCTTTTCTCCACTCTTACATACCAAAGATGAACCAGTAAGTATCAATCCACACCAAAACAATATCATAACAGATTGATCAAGCCATTTTAACTACTTTGATGCTAGAATTTAGATTTTAAATGACTTAATCCCACCATTATAACCATAAGGAGAATCAATTTAGGCTAGAAACATATTGAAAGGGACTAATACATTTTTGTATCCACCTTCCAGAAGTAATCTTAAACATTATGATATTTTCTAACTGAATCAATACCAAATGATGGGAAATCTTGTTCATTGTTCTCCCTTCTCCATCCTTATATGCATGATCCCCATCTCTCTCATCCCATTATTATATAAATATAGGCTTCTAATCCTTGAAAAGGATCCCCTCTCTTGGGCATGACTAGACTCTACCAAGATTGATCTTTGTAACATCCTGAGATAAAAATATGACTATTTCATATTTAATTATTATAGTATAGTGTGATAATGTCAATTTGATTTTCATATGTGGTATAAATATCTCCCTTATCAAGTCCTAATATCACCTAGCTACTAATTTATCTTGTTATTTAGGTCATGTTTAGTGGTTAATGTCATTTGATTAAATATAGCAAGTGGATACATTGACTAGTTAGTGCCAACATATGTAAGAAAAGTTTGTTTAAATCCTTAGTATGAGGAAGTGAATGGGTTGTTTATAATTGTACCCAATGATCTATAGGACAGAAATGAGTCATGAAATATTTTATTAAAGAATATGGAATCTTGGGAGAGGCAGAAAGGTGAGTTGAACTAGTTATCTCAAGAACTCTCTTGTATTCCATACCAATATTATTATGTTCCTCATTCTCATGAAGTTAACCATAATTAATTTGAGCCAAGGGATATTCCTAATTGGATTCAAAATCATACTCATATGACTATTTAATAACTTATTCAAGAGACTAAGCCTTCTTGTAGTCCCATTTCTTCCTTGCTCATCCCTCAAGCTCATGTTTTCCATGAGAACAAGGAGTTTTCAAAATTTGATAAAGTGATGGCCAAGTGGAAGGAAAAGAATGTAGAGGTTTTAAAAACTTTCACTTTATCTTTCCCTCTACTTCAATATTCCCTAAATTATTACATTTCCCTCAATATCTAAAGTCTGATCATAATCAACCTTTCATGCTTCATACTCTCTCTCAAGCAAATAAATTTCATCACCCTCCCACCATCTCCCTTATTTAGGATGAGCCTCTTATATGGAGGATATAGAAAGAGGTTAAATCTACAAGTCAAGTTATTATAGAGTGTGAAAATTATGCTTCAAGTGTGTATGAGGAAGAGTTTCTCATTGATACTTCACTTGAAGATGAACTTGAGAATGAGGTTGTAGTTGAGAATGATAAGGCTGGTCTTAATGTGGAAGAACTCCATGAGATAGTATAATTTGAAGTCATAAATGAGATTGAAATATATATGCTTAAGAAGTATCAAGATACCTTTCAATATAATCCTATTCAGGTTGATCAAAGTAAGGAACAAGAGGATGATTGACAGTTATACCTTGAATCTCTACAAGAGATTAAAGAGCTTTATAAAGATATGTTTCTCATTAAAGAGAATGTTTATGATAAGTTTGATCAAGAGCTCATTCATGATCATGAAACAAATTGAGATGAATATTCAAAGATCCTTGAAGATATTTATGAAATTTTAGTAGTTGATAAGAAGAATGAAGTCACTCAAGATGCCATAAAAATTCTAAGACAATGCATAAATGAGATATCACTTGACAAGGTTGTATTTGACAAGAAGTATGAAAAAGATCCTAAAGTGAAAGCTGAGTTCATTTTTTTTATGATTAGTTTTTTGTTGATAACTCACTTATGAATATGCTAAGAGAGTTAGTAGGCAAGAAGAGTTCCTCATCAAAGGTCATGTTCAATAAGCATTCTAATTTGTAACTTGTACCATCTTTTAGAATGAGTGAGTTCATGAATTTCCCTTTTGATCTAGGTGGATCATGCCCTATCATTGTTAGTTAAATTATTTTTCTTCTTGTTTACCTCTAATTTTTGACCTAGCAAATTTGTTTATTTAATTTTTATTTGTTTAGTTAATTTAATTGTTTTCTATGTTTCCCTTCTTGTTTTGGTGAAATTTTTGTCTTCCTTTAGTCAAAAGGGTTGTTTATAGCCATGAATCAAACTTGTTATTATTGGTGAATCTAAGACTCATGTAAATGGTTCACATTCTCAAGCATATTAGGCATGATGATTTATTGAGTTACCAAAGATGTTAGAAAAATTTGGCCTACATACCAAAATTTACCTAATCCAAAATAAGAAGCTGAGCAGGGTCTTGGTTGAAGAGTGATCCAATGTCACAAGGAGCATATGGACTTTAGGAGAAGATAATTTTCCATTTTTAATATTTTTAAATAATTTAAGAAAGATTAAAATGTTAGTTTGGTAATCTTAAGGATATAGACCATCATGACATGTCATGTAGGAATGAATAGATGAGTCTAGTTGCACATTTGATATATGTAATTGGGAAGCTGATCAAAACAAAGGAATGAATGGACATGATTATTTTGGTTTCATAAACATCTTATACAAATTTCATATCTTGATGAGATTTCTATCTCAAGATATAAGCATTCAAAGATGAAATAGTAGAGTGGGATGTGTATAGGGACATCAAGTTAAAGTTGCTACAAATATCTATTTGAATTCAAATGTTCTAAGGATGAATGCATGGCTAAAAATTGGAAAGATCTCAGGTGCCCATAATAATATCTAATGACAAGTGGGTGATCAATGAGTCAGTGGGTCTAGAAGATCTAATGAAATGCATTAAATCATGCATCTAAGATCAACATTGAGCTCATAGTCAAAGGGTTAGTGTATCCTAAGATTGAATGCATTAATGACAAGTGGAAAAATATCAGGTGCCCATATGAAGATCTAACAATGCATGCCATATGAAAAATTTAGTGGGTTTAGTTAGATCAAAGGTGTATATTAAATCATGCTTTGAAGATCTAAGGGAAAGCATCAAGTCAAAGATTTAGAGGATCTTAATATTAAATGCAATGGTGTCAAGTGTCATGATCATGGCAAAAAGTGTGATCAATGGTATATTTTTGATCTTATTGATAAAGATAAATGGCATGCATTGAGTTGTACAAATAAGATCAATGATGCATAGGTCAAGGATATTAGGTCAAATGTAAAACCACCACATGGCATAAGTGCAAGGGTAGATGGAACTAATAATAGGATCCTGAGAACAAATGAAGAGGTGCCAATTGGCACATTTTTAGAAACCCAAATCAAGATCAAGGTCTAATATCAAAATTTAAAGCCTTGAGATTTTAAATAGAGATTAAATATGGTTGAGGTCAAATTAGAGAAAATATTTGAAAGGGAGGCTATAAAAGTAGACATGTTGATTTTGATAGGTTCATCACCAAAGCCAATAACATGATTATGACCCTTTTTCCACTCTTACATGCCAAAGATGTACTATTAGGGAGTAATCCACACCATAATAAGATCAAAATAGATTTATCTAACTATTTTAACTACTTTAACACCACAATTTAGCTTTTAAATGACTTGATACCACCATTATAATTGTAAGGAGCATCAATGTAGGCCAAAAATAGATTTAAAGGGACTAATATGGTTGTTGTATTTACCTTCTAGAATTAATTTTAATAATTATGATCTTTTCTAACTAAATCAATGCTAGATGATGGGAAATCTTGGTCATTGTGTTCCCTTATCCATCCTTCTAAACATGATCCTCATGGATTTCATCCCATTCTACTATAAATATAGGCTTCCAAGCCTTGAAAAGGATCCCTTCTCTTGGGCATGACTAGATTCTACCAAGATTGATCTTTGTAACCTCTTGAGATAAATAGATGACTATTTCAGATTTCATGATTCTAGTATAGTGTGTTAATGTTAGTTTGCTTTGCATATGCGGTAGAAATATCTCCCTTATCAAGTCCTAATATCACCTAGCTACTGGTTTATCTTGTTATGTAGGTTATGTTTAGTGTTTAATGTCATTTGATTGAAGCTAGTAAATGGATACATTGACTAGTTAGTGCCTTGAATCAAGCCTTTCCATCACTTCCCTCAAGTTTTGATCACTTTGTGAGCCTATACATGAAATATTGATGCATAATAGACATTTGGAGTTGTATATTCAGTCTTTTGCTTGTCTCATTAGTGTTTTTATAAGTTTAAATAAAGTGGATGAGTAATCAATTTAGGTGCATCACTAACATTAGCTTAGATTTACCTTTTAGTTATCGTTCTCCCCCTTTTTCCATATTAATTAGTAGGTTTTAGTGTAAATGAGCTAAGTGATAAATCAGAGGAGCTAGGCTCATTAAAAATCCTAGAGATCTGACCCAAGATTAGTAACCCATAGCCTAGGGTCATTCCCATGTTGGACTAGATTTGAGTAGAGGACTTGAATAATCCTTACACTCAGCTACGAGGAAACCTAGGATGCTAACAATTAATCACTTCTTATTTTCATATTGTAAATATAAAAATAAAAATATCTCAGAAGTAAATCACCCAAATACATGTTTGAATTATATTCTTAGTCATGAGGAACTGCATAGTTATGTATATATAATTCACATAGTTGATTTTGATCCTTAAGATTTCTAATATTATATGTTTTAAGGAATTCATAATGTGCACTTACTGTAGACACCCAAAACTAGCCACCAATGGCCTTCGACTAGACTTATGACTGATTCCTACCAACCTTTTGTAAATTAAGCCTAAGAATCACTCAACATCCCAAATTTTCTTGTGCATTATTCATAAAAGCTCATAATCATATTAAAGCATTGATAATTGGGGTATTCTATCATATGCAACAAAAAACTCTCATTGATTCATCTCTAATCATCTTGTGGCATCATAACATGCAATTAGGCCTATGAACCTATTAAGTGGGGCACATGGACATAAAATCATATCTTAAAGCTTAATCAAAATTAATTAACAAGCTCAAACAAATTAAAGGCCTAGTTGAATTATCCATGTGCAATTAATGAATTGATAAAAAATAAAATTCAAAAATATGAAATATCCTAGCTTTTCATGATTACCTTTTATGAGTTATCAAGCCTTTGAAAATATCTCAAAATATCTCACCCATGCCTATTCACTACAAATAATCAATTATTGACACATTTTAACTATACTAGGGTTAATTGACTCACTTAGATTAGGTTTGAACCCATTTCATTTTTAATATACACTTTAACTCACCTTTAGTTGGGGTTATTTCCCAAGCCTATAAATACAAGCCTTTGCCTCTTAATTTAAGGGCTTAGCTATTATAGAGTTATAATGTAGATTTTTTCATAAGACTCATGACGATAATGTAATAATGTCAAAATATTGAGACAAGCCATCAAGCAAGCATAAGCCATATCAAGCCATCAATCCAACCATGGTGTGAAGGAGAGAAGGAGCAAAGAAAATTCCATTGCCAAAGACTCTTTGACCATAAATTGAACAAGCCATGAACAAATCATTTCAAGATCTCAAGGAAGGTAAGGATTGTTGTTTTTTATATTTTAGTTAGGTTTTCAATTATATTTTGTCCATTATGCTCCCCCTAAGATCTAGGCTTAGATATGTTAGCATATTAGTGTGTTTATTTCAATGTTTTATGAAACTAATACTTGATCTAACCTCCTCTCTATTGTTAAATTCCTATTATCACAAATGGCACACCCAGTGGGATATAGAAGCTTCTGAAGTACCAAGGAAATCAAGATGCAACTCTAAAATTTTAAAATGAATACTTGAATATATTCAAAATTAGAGTTTTATCTTTATTTTTGTCATGTTATTTTTTGTTTTATCTCAGATTTACATAAAGGTCGACATCAATCAGGCATAACCAACTTCAGTTCTTCCTAAACTATCATTAGTTTTTCCTATCCAACATCAGTTCTAGGTAACCATCATCAATCATGGTACAAGGTAAAAAATGGCCTAAAAACTTTCCTTTTGAATCTTCTTAAATCTTTTAATTATTATTTCCTGGTTTCATTGAGTTGTGTTTTCCCTAACTAATAATATTACTACATGTTTTAAGTATTTTTTGTGATATTTTGAGTTAACTAATGTTTTTAGAATCTTTTGGGTTTGCCTTTGGGTTAATAGGTAGTCTATATCAATATTTATTGACCGACATCAATTTTTTCTGGCATCGGTCACCTTATAACCAACATTGGTCACTACTAACTAATAATGGTCTCTATGTGAAAAATATAGAGAAAACCAAGAGCTATCTTTTCAAAACTTATTTTCTCATTCATAAATGCACTTCATAGTAGAAGGAAACTCTCTAATATTTGCAAGACAAAGGTAGGAATAAAACTTAAATTTGTAATTTTAAACTCTTGAACACTTCATTTTGGTGCCTAAAAAGAATGGTTAAATCTTGAACATTTTGTTTTTAAGTGCTTAAAAGGAATGTAGATGTTTGTATTTAAGTTGTTTTATGAAAATTATTTCAAACTTTACAAATTTAATCCAAGGGGCCAAAGAACTTTACCAAACATTTCATTTGGTGCATAAAATTAACACTTGATTAGTTTTTAAATTCTTAAAAAATGTTGTTTTATACTTGTTTATTTGTGAAAAATAAAAAGTGCATATATGCTCTCTCACCCCTATAGGGAACTTGGGTGACCAAAAGTATCTTTTCACTTTCCATCTATGCCTAGTCCAAGGTGTGGAAATAATGTGGTCTAGGCTCTCCCAAAAACTTGTATAGTTTGGATGATCTAAAAACAACCTCTTAAGTCTTTCCACTTAGTCATTTCTTTTATATAATTTAGCTTGTGGAGGGGAGTTCATAGCTTCTTCATGAGTTCTTTGGGTAAGCTTTGACTCAGGGTTTCATCTCTTGACATTGTTTTAACCCCACTATAAATAGGGGTATACAAATTAGGGTATATATACTATGAGAGTTAGGGGTTGAGTGGCTAACCTCTCCTTTCATAATGAAAACTTGAGTCAGGTCTAGTTAACTAGGGTATTCTGCTAAGTAATACATAGATGGAATCACTAAGAAAAAGGAATATACCCTTGCATAATAAGTTAATTAGTATAAACTCAATTTAAATTAGGTATCTCTAGCATTATCCATGCTTAGGACCATATATATGGTCAAAAAATTAAGTTTTAGATAAACCCCGATTGCTCTAGAAATATTGTTGATGTAGGGTGAGTAACCCGAAGGTTCATGTCACCATATAATCTCTTAAGATAAGGGGGTGTAAAAACCCTACTACTTCATGTATTTTTATTTTTGGATTAACACTTAAAATCCTCCCAAAAGCATGCATATAGATGGATTTTAACAATATGATGCAATCTTGTTAGTTTAGGGCTTAAGATGATTTACTTAGTTGTATTTGGTTTTTCCTTTACTTATTTGGTCTTTCTAGCCTAAAACAATTTGTGTGTGTTTATGTCATGTCAAAATGAGTTTTGTTTATATATTACTCCTTTGTTTTAGGAGGTGTTATGATGGCCATTTTATCACACACTTTTTCCTTAGTCTTTGGATAAATCTTTGTGTGTGTGTCACTTGATTGAAATGGGTAACATTACAATACCCATATCATTTCAAATTTTTATGCCTTGGAGTCTTGAAACCAACCATTATTTACATATTTAGATAGTGATAATGTCATTACACTACTCAATTTATTTCAAGACTTGTTTGCCTTATGAAAAATGCCATTTTTTAGATCTAATGCCATGTATGTCTTTTAAATCTTTGTCTTGTGTTGTTATTCCATTTAATTTTGTTTAGCTTATTGTTTGTTTGAAGATGCCTAACTTCCTAAGTTGTGTTTTTATTAACCATGCTAATTTTAAATTAAAACATTGATTGATTTCTTTTTATGCCTTGTCTAATTGGGGCTTAGACACTGATATTTCGCTTTTGGGCTGGGCAACTTAGGTTAATTTATTAGCCAACTTTAAAAACTATCATTTGTGCCTAGATTTGGGAGAAATAACTTATCTCTCCATATGACTTATGTCAATTGATCAAGTTTATGTTTGATTATATATGCCTAATCTATGCCAAAGTGTTTTAGATTTGTTAGATTAAATATCACCTTGTTTTTAAGTCTAGTTTTTGTGCTTGTTTTACCAAAAGTCCTAGCATATGCCTTGTTTGAGCATATATTTTGATGCAATATTTGGCCAAAATACCCAAAAAAAATTATTTTCCTAAATTAGACTTGTTTGTAATGCTTTGTAACTTGAGTTTGGCATGTTGTTTTTTATTCAGCCACTTGACCTTTTATGTGAGACATTTGACGTTAGACATATGATGTTAGATTATTTTATACCAAGTTTTAGTGCAGACCATTTTGGAGATATAGCTCCCCTAGACCAAGTTTGAACCTTTTGTCCTTTGGACATAATTTTTAAGAGTTTTTACAACTCTAAGCCTTTTTACAAAGCTTTTATTATTGATGCAAATATGTCTAGCTATAATTATGGTGGAGTTAGGATCCAAGTAGAATTGTTCCACAAATTGAATTTGCTCAAGACCCCTATGGTGAAGAAGTGGTTTATGAGATGGATCCATATCCTCCTCAAAATCCTTAATTTGTGGAATAAATCCAAGAAACATGTTTGGTATTACCTTCTTCTAGATGGTTGTCATATGATTCTCACCTTTTCATGACCACCCAATCCCCCACCTATACCACTTACCCTCCTTCATATTGTGAAAGCAACCAATCACCATCACATCCAAGGAATACCATTTCTATTCTAGGACCTCATCATTTGGCTTTTGCAAGCAATCAAAATCCATTATTCCCTACCATTACCATTTTAAGACCTTGTCTTTTAGCTTGTGTAAGCAATGAAACTCCATGAGACCCTACCATTAGAATTCTAAGACCTCATCCTTTGGCTTGTGTAAGCAACCGAGCTCCAAGATTCCCTATCATTTCTATTCTAGGAACTTATGTTTTGGATTTTATGATCAACCAAGAACCACAATGACCTATCATTATCCAACCAATGATCATCCTTCTTCTGTTGCCAACCATTACCCACTTAAAAAACCCTACCAATAATCTAACCACAACCAAGCCAATTAGTACCTCTCTAATTGAGCCAATCATTTGAGGACCAAAAACTATTTAAAACTAGTATTTTATAACTACTTGTAAACCAGGGATAAGAAAATCAACCAATGCACAACATTTTTTTGAACCAACCATTTATGATGAGTTAACTTGTGATGAATCATAGTGTTGTCTAGGATCTCAAACTAACAAGCTAGTCTTTACTAAGTCACTTCTTAATGATTATAAACAATTATGGGAAAATCATTACCTTAACCATATGCCTATTTTTAAATGTCCTCCATGTGATATGCTAGTCTTTATGGATTTTCCTCTTGACATTTTTTCCATTGTTTAGGAGTCTCACTTTGAAAAACTAGTCTTTGTGGAACCTATCATACCATCATAGGCCATTATTTGTCCAATGCCAAACATTCAATAAAACATCATTATAACAACATCCACATTATATGAATAATCAATATTGAAGTTAGGTTTTATTCTTGAATCAACATTAGATTTAGCATCAAAATTCAAATCAACATCACTCTCAACATTAGATTTAGAGTCCCTTGAGTTAGAATTAGATTCAGAATCAAAATATGTTTGTGGAAATTACAATATTGGTTAGCATGCCTTGAAGACAAATTTGAATACATTTATGATTCTTATATAGTTTTTGAGGATGATTATTTCAACTTCAACACAAGTTCTCCTAGTATATTCTATGAGGATTGTGAAACCTTTTCCCATTCCATTACCAAACCACATGCCACTACCACCAATAAACATAGAAATTATATTGGCATTCCACCTCCCATAACTATCGATTAGGACCAATAGAATCACACCTTGTTGAACTACATGCATGGTGACATATCATCTATATAATATTAAAGGGACCAAGACCACATTAATTTAGAATAAAAATAATCTCATAATGAAACCTTTCTGAAGGTGCTAGGGGATAATCAAAGTTTAAACTTATCATCTTCTAGTGAAACCTTTTCGAAGGGACTAGAAGATTATAAAATTCAAAAGCCAATGTTCCTTAATGAAACCTTCTAGGAGGCACTATGGGAGAATCAAGATAAATTCATTGGTGAAAACCTCATTGAGGCACTAATAGTTGAGCACAAAAGTTCTTCATTTCTTGATGAAGACATTATCAAATATCAAATCAGTATAGATTTCAATCACAACATAATCAAATGGTATATACTCTCAGGCCCAAATAATAGAAAAATCTAGTGGTCCTATCAAGAGCATATTCAAAAGTATTCGACCCTGTCACATCTAAAGTTATGTCAAATCCAAAATCAACAACATTGTGTGTGCCTAAAAATCTTGATCTTCCTTTTTTTCTTGAACATTATACATTCCATTATCATCCAACTTTACATCACCAAATTAGACCTATCATCCATTGTTTATCTGCATTTATCATCTCTAGATGCACTTTCCTTTATAGAGGCTACAAAAATACCTTGTCTCGATGGAAGGAAATATAATCCATGACCAATAAAGATCACAAAAACATTTTTGGCATCCAAATTTATAGTAGGTTCTTGATAGGGAATCTATTATAAAGAGGTGTGGGCTAGAAATTAACATGATTGATTATTCTAGTTGTATCATTTTTTGATCAAGGCATGCATCTCCACTTCAGTAGGAATAATAGAATCATACCCTATCCAAAATCATAAAACCATACCTATACCTTTTCTAAAAACATATACCTTAACCTTTACATTTACCATGCCATTGCTTCAACCCTACCATTTGCCTCGTCAAGTGGGGGAAACCCTCTTACCATTTTCTCTAATCTTCATGCCATCATATTAAACAATGCCCTACCCTATGTCATTTTACCATGTCATCCCTATTAGACCAAAGCCTATTTTAAGCCATCATACCTAGCCTATTTTAATCTTCATTCTTTTTCCCCACACATTCCATGAGGGGATTCTAATCTAATTTTAGCAGTTTCAGAGTTTTGTATTTAAATGGTAGTCTATAAAATTAGTGTGATAGTGGATATGATAAGTTATATTTCATTCGCATTTGACTGGTGTTATTGATTATAACTACTAATTGTAAAATTAGTAGTATACCTTATGTTATTAATTATAATTGCCTATGGGAAAATTAGTACCATAGACTTATGCCTTTGTTTCCTAGTTATAACCACCTATGGGTAAATTAGGAATAAAACTTTTACCATGCATTTCCACATCACTTTTCCATTACTATTCTAGTTATGCATATATAATTCACATAGTTGATTTTGATCCTTAGGAGTTCTAATATTATATGTTTTAAATAATTCATGAGGTGCACTTACTAGTCTGGTCATGTCATAATATACTCTCATGAGATAAAATTTTAACCACTACTCCTCAAGGTGTACAACATATACTATTTTATAAGGTTTTTAATTCATTAATTGAATTATTAACTAACTCATATCTTCTACCTTCTCTTCTAGTTTTAAATTTATTGACTTAGCCTCTTCAAGCTTCTTTGTTAAATCTTTGTTTTCATATCTTAATTGAATGAACTAATTATGCCATTGAATCTACATGGTTTGTATCTTGACATCCATTTTCATGAGAAATTATTCTTGATTAAACTCTTTGGTCTAAGTGGAAGTGGATGAAAAAGTATTTTCTATGTGTGTTATATCTATAGGGTTCTCTTTTATTAAATTTTGAGTTCAGGATTTAAAGTGTCCAATCTCTACTTCTTCCACACTAATTAGTGTATTTATCCCATTCTCATTTTTCCCATGTTCCTCAATGTTTTCCCTAAGGGATTCAATTTCCCTTAATACTTCCATCAATTTATGATTTTATTCCTACATAGGCAGATCATGGACTCTTTATACTAACACTAACACTTCTTATTATAACACATTATATTTTTGTTCCTCCAATTACACCTTTTATCCTACCACATTTAGTGAATTAATCTAATGTTTTATCTCTCCAAAGGATGGAATCCCAGAGCTAGATGCAATAAAGTTTTATACATTAGAACTATTGGAAATCTAAATTTCATCTACATTAATTTCATCTTCTTTATCAAAATAATACCCACTATATTTTAACAACAACAAGGACTATTAGAATGTGTTTTCTTGTTATTCTACACCTAATCATTTGATATTATCTTCTAAGAGATAGTGGAGTATGGACCTTTTGCTTATTCCTATCTTTCAATGTAAAGGGGGTGTCTTTAGTCCTTTTCTTACCCCTAAACTATTATTATGAGGAATAAGGAGTTAATATTATTAAATTCCTTCTTATTCATCTCTTGGGTCTCTCTATTTTATCTTCTACCACATGTTCTTCTTACTCTACAACCACTTCATGATGCTCAAAATCCATGCCTTGTTCTTAAACAACTACTTCATGTTTTTCTTTGTTTGGTAGTAATTTCATTGTCAATAAATTATCCCAATATAGGTTAGGTATTTTTTCACTTAAACATCTTTGTATAATCAACTTAATTATATAGTGATGGGTCAAAGATGTTCACTTCCCCTTTCAGTACTCTTATACCATATTTTTTGGCATGTTTAATTGAAATACCAGTACATTCACGTTATTCCATGCCTAATATGATTAAGAAGCTTGAAATGAACTACATACAACATTAATTATCTTCCATAACATTTTAAGTACTTTATAATGTACATGGAAACTACTGCCCAAAGCTAAGGCTATAAAGAAATAAGTGCACCTTTGTTTAAAGACTCTAACTACTCTTCTTAAATGCAAAAAAGATCTATGGCTATAGTAGTATTGGGATTATTTTTTCCAAAGTTCCCATGTATGAGGAAAATCAATTACCTCTTCTAGAATCTCTTTAATGACCTTAACTTGTAGTCCTCTAATAGTGGTTATACCATTTGCATAAAGATAATAGTTTTCAATTTTATCACTTACTAATACTCACTCTTTTAGAAACCTATCAAGTTTTAATCTCTCTAAGTTAATTCCTTAAAGGGTGTATTGGGAAAAAGGTGGACATGTATTTGGTGTTTTATGATAGATGTTGATATTTGTGTCATGATCATATCTATAGACACTAAAATTGAGTCACACACATGCGTAACTCCTTGTGTTGAACTCCCCCTTTAGCCCTATTTCAATAATAATGTGCAGCCTATCTAACCCATGCTTTTACCCCTCACATATTTAATTAATTTAAAATATATAATTAAGTTAATTAAAAACCCCTTTTGCCACCTTACTTGGCCACCTCATCCTAAGACTAATTCAAACCTGATGAAGCACTTCAAGACTTAGTCCCCTTATCCTAACTACCCAAGACTTGTTCTCACCTTAAAAATGAGTTCCTAACCAACTACATCCTTCTAAACCTCCTATTTCTACTATTTTTTAATGGATACCATACTTATAATGAGGAAAAATAGAAAACATGCTAAAAATAGTAGTTTTACCTATTCTTATATTGCTAATGTCAATCAACTGATGGTCGACATCGATGGGATCATCGATATCAATTATATAAGCCAAATTCTAAATTGATGTTCAGGTCAGTAAAATTTAAGAAAAATCCTTCATATTTGCATACAAGATTTTGACATTCAACTTTCAACATCTCAGCTTACTGTTATCTCACATAAGTCAATCTAGATCAAGAACCAAGCTAAGCACCCACTTGTTTTCTCTATTTAGGGCATCAGTTTAGACTACCTAATAGGATTCATCCATCTAGAACTTATCATTCAGTCACCACTATAGATAATTACATCACTTATTCTATAGGTATTTTAAAAATTTAATTTTAAATCACTTTATATCTACTATTCATTACTTTACACATTCCTAACTAAACCCTTGTGAGGGAGTTATAAAGCTTACTTACTTGTTTCCCCTTAACCCAACACACCAAACCTCTACCTTGATCCATCTAAACCATAATCTCTCTCTCCCAACTCTCCCCAAACTTGTAGACCTAACCAAAACCATTTCCTAGACCTAAAAAAACCTTATATAAGCTCCTAGGAAATTATTGCCCCTACCAACCTCGACAGCCTAACCGACATCGATCACCTTCACCCATCAACCTCGACAGCATAACCGATATCGGTCACTTTCGTACCAACCTCGATATCATAATCGATGTCGATAACTATGGATTTCCTAACCCTCCCAAAACTTGCCTAAATATTTTCCAAAATACAAATAAAACATTCCTCTTACACTTTGTTACTTTATAGTGTACTTAGGTTGCGAATAATGATAAAATTATCTCTCTTTACCTCTTTTTTGGTTGTTTATTACTCTTTTGTCTCTAAAAAGTGGACTATCATCTCTAACGAAGTCTGACACTTCCTAGATTAAGCACATAGCTTGGCAGCTCACTCATTTATCTACTAATAAACATTTTGTGGTAGTGCTTTCTTACTTATAGGTAGTCCTTTTTAGCCACAGAGGAGTTCTCACAATGTCTAGATATGACATGTAAAACCAATCTGGGTTCATTCTCATCACTTATTCCTATCATTCTTCTCTATTTTTCTTTAGACTTGAAATAGACAATTTTTAGCAAAACATTTCTGGCACACTTGGTGGGACCCTAGAGTTTTCCTTGGGTTCATTGCTTGTTTTAAGCATTCATATAGGTGCATTATAGTGGAAATTTCATTTCTTCCACTTTCCCCTTCTTTTCTCCCTCAAAACAAAAATTCAACATTTTGATTTTCTATTTAAGGACAATAAACTAAAATTTCTTCTTCCTCATCACTTTTCTTTTCTCTTTGCCTTTAAAAGTAATTTATCATTTTTCTTACAAGTTGAAAGAATATCTTATTTATTTATTTCTTGCATGCACATTAGGGTAGTAAATTTCATTCTCTACTCTTATTTCATGTTTTTTTCATTAGAATCTAAACATTTTAAATTTGGGTTTAAAACTTACTATACTTCATTATTTGCTTGCTACATATTAGCTTACCTAGTTAATTACAAGAATTATGAATGAATTGTAGTGAACTTATGTTACACAACCAGATCACACTCATAAAAAAAATATCTAAACTCACCTAAGAGAAATCCCATCAGGATTTCATCACTTGGTGGATCACCTTACCTTACCCAGCTATCCTACTTAGATTTCACCACCAAGGGGAGAACCCACTCCATTCTCTGGTGAAGTATAAACTCTAGGTAGAAGGTATATTTTGGCTAAGAGGCTTAGCTTGGATTTAGTTCCATGAAGTATAGGGAGCAAGTTCTTATAAAAAGCCATGTACTTGGTCTAACATATATTTCCTCTTGAGTACTAAAGCTAACCTGAAACTACCTCTAGATTGCTTTCTAGTACCTTCGTTAACCAAATTTTCTTCTCACTATTTGATTAAGACATAAGCCAACATGAGACTAAAATTAACCTTTAGCAGTTAATAATTAGTGGATATATGTTATTTTTTGCTTTTCTTTCACCTTTTGTATTTTGGAGTTGGTAAGGATGTTTTTCCATTGATTCACAAAATCAACATTATTTGTAATACTCAATTTTTTTAACCTATTATATCATGTTTTTTTAGTGTTATTCCTTATTACACAAACCTCTGCCATCCTCCATCTTACCTAGATTCTACTTCTAGGTTTCTAAAACATTGTATTTTCTATCTCCTAAGTTATCATAGTGATTGACATTAGTTAATTGTACTGACATCAGCAGACTTTAGCTATCAACATTAGTTAATCCCACTGATGTTGGCAAACTTTTACTACCAACATCAATCAAGTGATTAACATCGGTGACTATGTAATTTTGATTTGATCAAAATAGAAAGCTAAAACAACCCAATTACCTACACCTAAACCTAGTTTTTCCTTATTCTATCACTAATACAGAGTATTAAGACTCTTCTTATTTCATCTTATATGGTATTGATGTGAGCTCAAGCCAAAATTCTTGCCGATTATGTAAGCTAGTAACCACTTCCACCTTCCCCTCTTGATTTTGATTCAATCATGTAGCATACTTTAGATACATAGCATACTCTAAGCCCCAACCAAATTCCCATTATTCCTGAAGGAGATCAAAATTTTGCTAAATTTCTTGATCATAATGTGGCAGCCCTTCAGCATTACCTTGCCATGAGCTAAACCTACAACTCTTCAGATGACCCAATCTATGGTATGCCAACCTCTTTAATGAAAACAACTTTAATTTCAATTGTCTCCACTATTTTCTCCATGGTTAATCAAACCACCACCTCAACAAGTAACCCAACCATAAAAAATGCCCAAAGTTTAGCATATTTAATTGCCTAATCCCACCTAAACCCTGGCATGACTTCCCTACTTTCATAACCACAACCAGTTTAGTCAAGTCTCACCCCATTCTAAAATTTAGTGGTACCTATTCCATTTACTCTCATGCCTATAATTACTTAATTTATGACTCACCCTTCATCTATTTTAACCATACCAATAACCCAACCTATAATAACAACATCCAACCAAAGCATAGTCTCTAACCCAATAGGACAAGCCCCTTTTCTTTTTTCCCCCTAGCCTATGACTCATTATCCTTATGTTGCACTGATACAACCTCATTAATCTATGTTATATACTTCCTCTACTTCCTATCAAGTTTCCTATAACTTAGGGAGTATCTCCTAGACTAATCCCCATCTAGACCTCATCAAGATGCCAATGGACAAGATGTCTAATCTAGAGACATCTATTTCTAGTTTAAAGAATGTGTTATCTTATGATCAAATATGCAACAAACCCATCCATATTTGTATGCCTATTTGACATTATCCCAGCCAATGGGAACTCCCCAAATTTACTCATTTCTAGAGTAAAGAGGACCTAAAGCAAAATTTGTGAGCATTTAGACATGTTTGGTATTTAATAGGGCACGATGATACGTTACTACTTTGCACTTTCCTTATGTCTCTTTCAAGTGCAGCCTTGGATTGGTATAGTTATATAAATCAACACTCCCTTTTCTCATTTACCCAAATCACATAAATATTCCTAGACCATTTCTCTATTAACATTTCTAAAAAGGTTTCTATTATAGACCTTTATTCCATTAGACAATTTGATGATCAGTCTACCATAGATTTTATTGCTCATTAGAGAGGCTTGATCAATCAACTCTCCTTCTCCTTACCCCAACCTAAGCTTATTGATCTCTTCTCAAGGTCATGTACTAAGCACATTTTGTCCACACTCTGAGTAAAAACTTTCCACACATTTGATGAGGCCTTTACAATGGCATGAAAACTCAAGATTTAGGCTATAGATGAAGACAGAGTCAAGTTACATAGTAAGAACCCCAGTTCTAAATTTAATGACTCCTCGTCTTCTAAAAATTATCCTTTTAACCAAAAATCTAAGGGCTCTATGAACATGGTGACCATTAAGTTAGCTTCTTCCACAACCACAAACCAATCTAATTCCTTGACTTCCCAAAATCCAACCAAGCAATTCCAACAATGGTATGAACAAAGACAATGTACTTCCATTGGGGAGTCATACATCCATTTTGGAAAAACTATTACAATACGATTTCATAACCCTTTCTCAAATCAAACCTCCTATATAGTTTAACCCCTCCCATCTTATTCCAACTTGGTATAAGGAGGATGATTTTTGTAGCTACAATTGAGTTAAAGGCCACAATTCTAATAACTGTAAGACATTCAAGAACATTATTCAAGACATGTTTGATTGGGGTGATCTCATCTTGGATAATCCTAATACATCCCCTAATCAAAATATGGATGTGTTCAAACACCCTTTTCCTAACCATTCAGTTAATCAATATATTATTCAGACCACAACTAATTTTGGTGATCATAATATCCATATGGTTAATATGGTCTTTCCTTTACCTCTAGTTTAACCTCCCCCTCAATAAGAGGCACCCATTTTATCGACTCTTCCCCCACAGTTAGTGGCATTTGTTTTTCCCATTCATCCTCCCTAGGTAGAAGAGCCTATTTCACCCATTCCACTCCCACATGAGGAAGATCCTTCTTTTCCACTTATTTTTCCATTGGAGAAGCCAATATTTCTAGTTCCTTTTGCACCAATGTTACCTATACTCTTACCACTTAAATACCATAAATTACCCATTCTACAACCACATTTTGAGGGTAACATCATTCCTATGTTATACCTACTTGAAGAACCATATTCACCTACCTCTCCTTCACCCATAGAAGACCATGCCTCTTCTCTTATCTCTATCAAACAAGAACCTATTGCAGTTCTTTCTCATCTTTAGCTCAAAGTAGTAGAGGCATATAATTTACCTCTTTCTCAAACATCTCAGCCTTCTAAGGACACAACTATAAGGCCTACATCAACTTCATCTATACCCTTATCATGTTTGGTGAAAAGTTTAGAATTTCTTGACTCCATGAAGCTAGATCACATGGTATTTTAGGACTGACTTAAAACTCTTTATCCAACACAATGAGTTTTGACCTTTACCACTAACCCTCTCACTACCCTTTACCCCAAGGTATTTAACAAAGTCAGAGCTTCTTCACCAAAATCACTAGAAGCTCTTCCATCTATGTTAGAACCCTTACCCTCATAGGCATATACCATATTAAAGTAGATCAGGCCCTTAAGAGCATGCCTCATCTCTAAATAAATTCATCCATAGGTGAAATTAGATTTAACTCCTCAACCATAAGTTGGAATTTCACAGCCTAAACTACAAAAAAATATTAAGCTTCTTAGATCTTGCTGGTCCTTCCCTCTTCAGTTCTCAGCTTTACCATTTATTCTGGGACCACACCCCTCTAATTTAGTTAGAGTATTATTGACCCAAGAGAAACAAAAGGTTAAGTTACCTTCACTACTACATTTGCCACCTGGTAGGCCTTTCACATCTGACACCAAGATACCTGACACCAAGAAAGTGTTAGCAAAACATATAAATCTACCACCACTAAACAAGGCACCATGTAAAATTACTCCCATGACTCCTAAATAAAAGGCCTCCACTCTTATTACTACAACAAGTGTGAGCCCACTTGTAAGCTCTTAGATCTTTTTCCTATGTTAGTTATTATAATTTTCTATAATAACTCTCCCTCCCATTAAGCCTTATAGTCCTCTTGGAATGAATCCATCTTGGTTTAATGATACACAAGTGTGTTTATATCATCATTCACCTAGACATGATATTGAGAGTTGTAAAGCCCTCACAACAATCATTTTACAACACTTTGATGTTGACACTCTCTTTATTGATACTTCCATTAACCTTATTATTATTCAACCTCTAGAATCCATAATGCCTCCTACTATTCCACCTAAATTCAAAGCCAAAGATGTGGTCATACCCCCTTTACCACCTCCTTCACCTATATTTTAGATCAACATAGTTAATGTGGCCACACGATCACAAAACCAAAAGGATAAAGGTAGAGAAAAGGTCATTGCTCCTTGGGCTCATCCCTTCACCAAAGACACTCCTCCTCTGAAGCCTAAGATTTCCATCTTAGGGGTCCTAAAACCAACATCTTCAAATGTTATTTAAAGTTTGATGGTGGAACAACTTCACCAAATGCATGTGAAAATGTCCTTGTATGAGTTAATCCAAAACTCATCCCAATACCATCAAGCTTTGATTAGTGCCTTTTAAGTGATTGAGGTACAACCTAATGATCCCTAATGTCTTGTAGCTTTGGTTAGCTCTCTTAATTCCATCTCCCTGATTTCCTTTAGTAATTCAAAAATTTTGCTTCAACACCCTAAGGATCAATATTCTACCCCTTTTATTATCACATTTATTAATCAAACTCATGTCAAGAGAGTCATGATCGATGGGTGAGATAGTATTAATATTATTTCCACCCATGCCTACAAACAACTAGATCTTCCCAAGAATTTCATGTCTCAAACTGACATAATACTCCATTCCTTTAATGATACCACAACTACTATTATGGGCACTATTATCTTATATATCCATTGAGGTCATTGTATAATTCTCAAAATCTTGTATCTTATAGAAGGAGAGTTCTAATATAACATCTAACTTGGATGACCTTGGATACATGTTATGGCATGTGTACCCTTAACTTTGCACCATTATGTCAAGTTTGAACATGATGGGCAAGTACATGTTATAGCCACTGATCTACCTCCATTTAAAACATGAAAAATGACATATAGTCCTAATGATGTTATCATTTAATTAAAGACATCATCTTCTCCACATGATGCTTCTGAAGCTTCCACAAGCTCCACTACCCTAGTTACATAGATATTGACAACACAAATTCTTGACATAGATCTCATGGAGGAAACTTGTAAATGTTTATTACTTAGAGAATACCATTTTTTGATGCTCAACATATTATATACTCCACAAGAATATGGAAAGCTTCACATGTACCCAAATTTAAATCCTTTCATTGGGATGGTCATCCCTTATGGGCCCCCTAACCTTCAAACTAATTTCACATATAGGGGAATTGATCAGGATCCCACTATCGATAATCCATCCTCTTCACCACAACCATTTATCTGTGACTTCTCTTTCCTAAGCAAGCCTAGTTTAACACACACCTATCTCTATAGGTGTGCCTAGAAAGGATTTGGTTTGGGTCATTATGAGTAGGGTGTCCATACGCCTATTGAATATCACACTAACATAACCATTAAAAATAACAAAAAGAGGCATGGTGTGGGTTATGACTAACTAACTAAACTCACTAAAACTTCCCATGTACCAATTATTGAAGAGCCAGTCTCTCCCTCTCCACCTTCTTTTCCACCATAACCTATTGAATTAGAGGTATCTATACCTCCTATTTTTTTCCAATAAATGCCATCTCACCTATCACCAGGGTAAGGAAATAAGGTCCCTTCCTCTCATTCATCTTGAAATAATTGATGAAAACTCTCCCACTATTAACATTGTCTGATGTTAAGATGATGACACTATTCTCACATACATGGGTATAGATGACTCCTATATCCAATGATCACTCCCATTTGAAACACAAGCTATGTTAAATGAATCAACCATTGACATTAATTTGTCCTCTCACGATAACCCCTAGGTCCTCAAGATTGGCTAATCTTTGGATTCCTCTAAACAAGCTAATTATGCCACATTTCTTAATAACCATAGGAAAGCTTTCACTTGGTCTTATAATGACATGCTTGGTATTGACCCCTCTATCATCACCCATAACATTGTCACCAATCAAGATGCTAAACCTATTAAGTAGAAGCTTCACAAGATGCATCCTCATATTGCTCTCCTTGTCAAAGAAGAGCTCCAACACCTCCTTTCTATTAACTTTATCTAACCCATCGACTACTTGCAATGGATTTCTAATATTATTCTTGTCATAAAAGTGATTTGGGGAATCTACATTTACATCGATTATCATGACTTATACCTCACTTGTCCAAAAGATGACTTCCCATTTCTAAGTATCAACCAACTTGTTGATCTAATAGCTGGCCATGAGATATTATCACTTATGGATGGGTTCTTTAGATATAATCAAATCTTGGTTACTCTTGAGGATTAACATAATACAACCTTTAATACCCTATGGAGGATATTTTATTATCGGGTCATGCCTTTCAATCTGAAGAATGTTGGTTCCACCTATCAATGTGTTATGACTTACATCTTCCATGATCTCGTACAAAAAATTATGGAAGATTACATAGATGAATTACTTGGGAAGTCTAAACTTTTCCAAGATCACTTAACAATTCTAAAAATCATATTTACTCATCTCCTCCAATATAACATTTGACTCAACCTAAATAAATGTGTCTTTGGTGTTCTTTTCAATAAGCTCTTAGGTTTTATCATTTCTCTCCATGGCATTGAGGTTGACCCTGCTAAGGTTAAATCAATACTAAATATGTCTCCACCTACTAATGTCAAACAACTACATAGCCTATAAGGCAAACTTCAATCAATCCATCATTTCATCTCCTAGTTGTTAGATCATTGACAACCCTTTCACCATCTCCTAAAAAAGGATGTCTATTTCCATTGGAATATAGATTGATAAGAAGCTTTTGATGCACTCAAACAATATCTCCTTTCCCCACTAGTTCTTATTCCACCTAAGGAATAACAACCTTTCTACCTTCATATCTCTATAACAAACCATTCTCTAGGTGTTATGATTACACATTGATATGATAACCATCATGAATAGTTAGTTTACTACAGAAGCTGCATACTTATTGATTATGAAACTCAATATACCCATACCAAAAAACTTTGCCTTATATTGATATTTTTAACCTCTAAGCTTTGCCATTATATTCTAAATCACAAAACCTATGTGGTCACCCATACTGATCCCCTCAAATACATGCATTCCAAACCATATCATAACCAACATGTAGCTTGGTGGCTCATGATCTTTGATGAATTTGACTTAGAGTTTATTCAACAAAAGTCTATTAAGGGGAAAACAATCACTAACCAATTAGCTACCACCCCTTTGCCTAACAACCAACCTTCAAACCTCAAATTTCCTAATGAATCCATCATAATGCTCTCCACTGATTGCATCTCTTATCAAATGATGATGTTCTTAGACAAATCTAAATTTGAATATGGTGGGGGTGTGGGAGTCATTCTTATTCCTCTAGATGGTGAGCCTACGCCTTTGTCATTTAAACTAGATTTTGAATGTACTAACAACATGGTTGAATATGAGGCTTTGATCTTAGGGATTTAAATAGATCTCTTCTTAGGTATCAAATCCATAACCATTTTTAGTGATTCTTAGTTAGTGGTTAATCAAGTTAATGATTCCTACCTATGTAAAAAAATTCTATAGTGGTATAAACATCATGTAGATATGCTATTAGGATCATTTGACTCTTATTTCTTACAAACTATTCTTTGATCTACAAATAAGTTTGTTGACACAATGGCTTTACTTAATTCACACATACCCTCTTCATCCTCTTCCTTGACAATATATGCCATTGTGTATCACTTAACATTACCCTCCTATGCATCAACTAACATTCTCTTCATTGGAAATGTAACATGCAACCCACATGATTTATGGTATAAGTAACTCATAGATTATCTTTCCTTTTCCATTACCCATTCTGATATCTCCAATAATTTGAGATGTGCCTTCATAAAATATGTCACTCATTATATTATGTTAGGGGGACTTCTCTACAAGAGAGGTTTTGATGACCTCTTCCTTAGATGCCTCACAAGTACTGAGACTCCATTTTATATTAAGGAAGTCCATGATAGGATTTGTGGTGGACATTTCAATGATCACATAGTTTCCAAGCGTATCCTTCAACTTGGATATTATTGGCCAACACTCCATCAAGACTGTGTTGATTATGTTCAACATTATGTCAAATATCAATCACATGCTAACCTCCTTAATGTTTTGTGTCATGCCTTATAAGTCATCAAAGACTTCTATCCATTCTCTCAATGGGGTGTGGATCTAATTTAGGGAGATTAGCCCTCCTTCATCCCTCTATCACCATTTTATCATTACTACCACTGAATACTTCACCAAGTGGGTTGAGTCCATTCCTCTCATCTCCACTAAAGATAACAAAAATATTGATTTTATTAACCACCACATCATCTATCATTTTGGTGTCCCCTATAAAATTATATTAGACAATGGAAATTCTTTTAAAAACAAGACTATCCAAAGTCTTTATGATACATTTAGAGTTAAATTAAGCTTCTCATTGTCATACTATCCATAATCAAATGGATAGGCAAAATATTATAATAAAATATTGACTAAAATTATCATGAAGGTAGTCAATGATATGGGTAAGGATTGACACACACAAATTCCATTTTCTTTATGGGCTTACTACACTAGCATTCTAATCCCTATGGGTGTTACACCTTTTTCATTGGTGTATGGGATGGAAGCAATTTTGCCTCTTAAGGTTAAAATTCCTTCTCTTCTCATTTCTCTAAAAGACATACTTACTAATGATTATTTTTGCCAATAATATTTAGCTCAACTTGATTTTCTTGATGAGTTACATCTTATAGCCCTTAACCACCTCCAAATATATTAAGAGTGTATCAAACATGCTTACAACAAAAACCTCAAAGATAATTATTTCAATATTGATGATCTCATCTTAAAATAAAATCAACATGTGATTAACATGGAGAAAATCAAATGGGGTAAGTTTAATCCTAATTAGCTTGGACCCTACATCATAACTCACAAGTATGGCTTAGGAACTTATCACTTGTCTTCTCTCAAAGGAAGGATAGAACCTGAGCCTTTAAATGCCTTACACTTATGACCATTATTTTGTTAAATAATCATCACTTCACCTCATATTTTAACTTGAGCTCATCCCTTGAACACCCCTATTACATTCATTTCCCTTCCTCTTAACCCTTAATCCTACTCACTTAGTTAGCTTATAAAGTGCTATGGTTTTACCCCCATAGTTGAAAAATCCTAAGGCTCTATAGTCTTGTTTATGACTAAAAGTAAAAATAAAAACAGAAAAAAAACAAAAAAACAAAAAAAAAACAATGGGATATGTAGACAAGTGTTAATCTCTAAGGTCATGTTTCTTAATGTAGACTACTCCCTTGAAGGACAACTATGTAACTTCTCTTTGCTAATATCAATAGACTACTCCCTTGAAGGTCAATTATTTAAAAATAAAAAAAAATGATTAGACCACTCCCTTGAAGGATGGATAAGCCAAGCTTTTTTCTCAAATAGGAATACAAATAAAAAGCTTCTCATATTGATCAACTTCATATGACCTCAACACATACAAAATCCCATTATAGGCTTTCCACATTGATCATCTTACACAAAAAAAAAAATCTTTAAGTCATGGACTTACCTATATTCACTCTCGAGTCACCCACATCAAGGGTATATCATCCCCACTTAAAAGGATATGCTACCTAAACACTTTCACTCATTTACCCTTTTTCCCTCATACTCTTTCAAGGGACTTTGAAATCGCTTAACAAAAGGTGCACATGACACTTCTCTAACAAATAAAATGGTTCAATGATGCAAAGCATGAAAGTGACTCATATTCTTGAGCCTATTTATGTTATGGTTATGGTATTTTCCAATATATGAGCATTCTACCTCTTTATTTTTACATCCAAATCATATGTCAATCTCTCTACTGAGATGAAAATGTCATATAAGCACTATCAATCCTACTCCATTTATTTTAAGCATACACCATCACAAATATATAAAATGTTAAGATGAAGCTAACACATCAACTATGTGTATACCATCACATATATGGGAAATGCTAGTCTAACTCAACTCACATGCTCAAAATTAACATCAAATTAATATAACATCAACATATTAAAAATCATCTACATCAACATGACCATTAAAATCACAATTAATGCATCTCAAAATCATAATAAACATACATCTCATATATATATATATATATATATATATATATATATATATATATATGTGTGTGTGTGTGATCAACCTACATTTACATCATCATAATACCATATCTCAATCAAAATATACATCTCTCATCTTTGGCTCATAAGCTAGTGTATATATAACATATATAAAAAAAACAAACTCTAGCACTTAGAGTCCTTGAGGCTCTCCACGTGGTCATGAAGTAGTATCTCACCACTCTCAACCCATCTACATCTACATGAGCTAGAAGTTATGGCACATGATACTAATCTCTCCTGCTCTCTGAACTTAGAGTACCTCTGAATCTATGGGAAATCCCTAATGGCCCACTCATAATAAGAAATATCATCAAGGGTAGTAGTATATCTCACCATAGATACAGTCTGTGGTGGTCCCATCACACCTATTAAAGGCCTAGGATGTACTAGTCTCTGTGGTGGAGGAGTATCCTAATCTACTACTCTCAAACTATCCCTCTCTACCATCAGTGGATTAAACTAATCTTGTAACACCCTGACCTATCCTTGAAGTGCCCCCACTTGGCCTTATAATGTCACCACCTATCCTTGTAAAACTAATCCTTATACCTAAGATATATCTCAAGCCTACACTATTGCACCCCATGCCTGTATGGTTATATTTATCTATTTCACCAAACCTTACAAATCTGGTGGTGGCCTCTTGACCTCAATTTTAGGATGCAACCTACCCACCAAGTCATATATGTCATTATACACCATGGATCAACTACACCCAACCCTACTGGTAGCTCCTTAAAAACAAGCCTATATATCTCCTAGGGAAAAGGTATGGGAACCTCTATATCATACCTCTTATATTAAGGGAAGGTAGGTGGTACATCTTATACTAGTCCAAACTGCCTCCTGGCCCATGCCATGGGTACCATCTCTAGCTTGCTAGCTCATCTCCCTCTAACCCATAGTGAGCTCTATAGTCTAATAAATTTCTCTACCTCTCCTCTAAATGAAGGTTATATTAGGTAGGGTATCCAAAAAATATCTACAAGGATCAATCCCTCTATCATGTACCTATAATAAGAAATGTCATGCATTATACTTTCTACTTAGGTCTGTGCCATACCATCTCTCCACCCTATAAAACTAACCTTGAAGCTGGCCAGAATCATGGTAGGTAGCCCCAATGGTTGTGTCACCACAATATGCTTGTATGCCTAGTAGTGGAGTAAATGGACAACACATAAACTATATCACTGACATAGTCTCAAACCCCATAACTCTCTATATAACTATGCTTGAAACATTTGTCCCCATGCAAAAATAGTCTATTACTTAATTGTCTATACTAGAACACCTACCAATGTAATCAAAAATCTCCCACCATCTACATTTGGTAATGCATACATGGTAATCCCTATCATCATCAAGATGCTCAATTGATGTTACTCCTCATCAGTAACATATAATGGCTTATAGACAAAGCTCACTGAGTGGTAGGTCACCTCACTAACATGCTTACCAAATAATGTCACCATGTGCATATCATGGTCCTCTCTCAGGCATGAGAAGAGATCCTCACCCTATAGTGGCAAATATAATATCCTATATACATCCTCTTAGGTCACTGTCAATTCTCTGATTAGTAGATGGAAGGTGTTGGTGGTGTGATCCCACCTCTCAATCAATACTATCATCAGGCTCACATCTCGGGTGACTCTATAATATCATCACACTCTTCCTAATCCCATAGCTTCCATGTGCTCCCACTCCTCTAGAGTGACATCCTTCTTCATCCATGTCAGGAGCCTTAGTAGGTGATCCTATAATGTCAACTCTAGCATATCCTACATCCACACACATACAACTCAATTCACACACTTTCTAATATAATCCTACAACCACCTTTTTCCCTTCTCTTTAAGAGAACTACATTGGTCTAAATCCCTTTACTAGGCTATGTAGGTAGCAATCAATCAACATGGGGTCTTCTAAGGTTAGCTCATCCATATACCCACCTAACTATCTAACCTACTCTCCCTTCTCTACCCTAGGCTTCACTACCTCTCTCTCCACCCTCATCCCAACTGCCTATCATAAATCTATGCCTCATGGCTTATATTCCTAACCTTTGACCCTATATCCTATATTTTAAACCCTAGGTCTCCTGACCTATCTCAAACTACCTTTTTTACCCATTTCCCCTAATACACTTTTAACCATACCTTAGATATTTTCCCCTAAGCTTTAGGAGAAATACATTGGCCTAAGGCCCTTAACCAAGCTATGTAGGTAGCACTCAGTTGACATAAGGTCTTTTGAGGCTAGTTCAACCATTAGGTTAGTAGACTACTTCAATTAAGGATCCAAACTAACATTTTCTCCTATTTTTATATTCTTAACAGTTAATGACATTAGTTTTTAATGCTGACATCAATGCTTGATGATGACTGATATCAACAGAACCTGTTGACATAAAGATTGTGTCAATTGACATCAGTGGACACCACCAATATTGGCGACTAGTTTAGCCCTAGGGCTAAATGACCCATCCCCCAAAATTATGATTTAACCTAAAACCTACCCCAAATCCCTCCCAAACTCCCCTAAACCTACCCCACCCCATTTCCTACCCCCATTAATACATTTATATTACCCAACCTTTAATTTTAGCCTATAAAATCTAAATAACCAACTCACGTTTCAAATCTAATCATAGTGGATCTTACCTCATCTCTCCATCTCTTTTAGGCTGGCATAACTAGCTCTTATGGTGGTGTGCCTCCCACTAGGTCCCCTCTTAGCTCTTCCATCTCAATCAATCTTAGAGCTCTATTTTTCTCTAATCAAATGTTGTAAATGAGTTCTATTGGGCCACTAAACTGCTTTTTGTTGGGTTTGATCACCCATCAATGTTGGCATACTTGACTTAATCCATCAACATTGGTACTTTTCCCATTTATATCAAAAAGGAACACTAACATCAATAATATTTACTACCAACATTGACAACATCACTGATGTTAGCACCATTACATTAGAATTTCCACAAACAACTATAACTCTTTCGACTCTACTCCTAATCTAGTACAACCAACTTGGTGATCACATATATCTCTGTGACCATGGAAACTAACCTAGAGATCACATATATCTTCCCAACCACAATAATCACCCTTAAAGATCACTTAAATCTCCACTCATGATGACTTTGACTAGAGATCATGAATATCTCCTTGCTCATTAACCATTTACACCAACCTTATATCTCTTGTCTGGACCACTTATGTTATTTCACTATAGTTGGATATTATACACATGCATGTATATTAGGTGTTTTTGATGGTGACCAAGCTCATCCTATCACCTACAACCTTTTTGTGTTTCAAAGGGGCACTTCCTACCTCAAATACCTAGCACACATGGACTAATTGGAGCTAAACTTTAATTATTTTGAACTTATTAGCTATCACTTACAAGTTGTGCTTTGGTTATTTCTATCTGAGTCCTCCTCAACCTTACCTATTCTTGACTTTTAAACTATATCTCTTCATATTATATGCATAAGTAGTGATACCACATTCTCCTCCACTCACATAATTCACTTCTTATCAAACTAATACCTGATTCCAGTTTCTCCTCCATTGATTCCCATTTTGAGGGGAGATACCTCATCCAATACCTTGAGCATCTAACTCTTATTTTGTATTTCAAGTTGTTAGTAAAATTACAAAACAAAAATGGGAAAATGTAGACACTAAAATCAAGTCACACATGTGTATAACTCCTTGTGTCAAACCTCCCTTGAGCCCTACTTCAATAATAATGTGTAGCCTCCCTAACCCATGCTTTTACCCCTCATATATTTAATTAATTTAAAATATATAATTAAGTTAATAAAAAACCCATTTTGCCACCTTACTTGGCTACCTCATCCTAAGACTAATTCTCACCTGATGAGTCACCTCAAGACATAGTCCCCTTGTCTTAACTACCTATGACTTATTCTCACCTCAAAAATGAGTTCCTAACCAACTACATCCTTCTTAACCTCCTATTTCTACCATTTTGTAATGGATACCACACTTGGCATGAGGGACAACAAAAACATGCTAAAAATAGTAGTTTTACATATTTTTATGATGTTGATGTCAGTCAACCCACAACCTAAATCGATGGGATCATTGATGTCAGTTATATAAGCCAAACTCTAAACTAATGTTTAGGTTAGTAGAAATCAAGAAAACTCCTTATTTTCATATAAGCTTTTGACATTCAAATTTTGACATCTTGGCTTACTATTATCTCACATAAGTCAATCCAAATCAAGAACTAAACTCTTGAGAACCAACAATACCCACTTGTTTTCTTTATTCAGGGCATCTATTTAGACTACCTAATAGGATCCATCCATCTGACACTTATTATTTAGTCACCACTATAGCTAAGTACATCACTTATTTTGTAGGTCTTTTAAGTAGTTACTTTGAAATCACTTTATATCTATTGTTCATTGCTTTACACATTCCTAACCAAACCCCTATGAGGGAGTTGTAAAGCATACCTAATTATGTCCTCTTGACCTAACACACAAAACCTTTATCCATATCCATCTAAACCATACCCTCTCTCTCTCACAACTCTCCCCAGCCTTTTATACCTAACCAAAACCATTTCCTAAACATATAAAATCCTTTTACAAGCTCCTAAGCAATCATTGCCCCTACCAACCTCAGTAGCCTAACCAACATCAGTCACCTTCACCCACCAACCTCAATATCATAATTGATATTGATCACTTCCTTACCAACCTCAAAATCATAATTGACATTGGTAACTATGGATTTCCTAACCCTTCCAAAACCTACCTAAAAAACTTCCAAAATACAAAAAAACATTCCACCTGCACTCTGTTACTTTCTAATACACTTAGGTTGTGAATAACAATAAGGTTATCTCTCTTTTACTCTCTCTTTTCCTCTCTTTTATTTTTTTATTACTCTTTTGTCTCTCAAAAGTGGACTGTCATCTCTAAGGAAGTTTGACACTTCTTAAATCAAGCGCGTAGCTTGGTAACTCACTCATTTATCTACTAAGAAACATTTTATGGTAGTGCTTTCTTACTTGAAGGTAGTCCTCCCCAACCAAAGAGGAGTGATCAAAACATCTAGATACAGTGCGTAAAACTAATTTTAGTTCATTCTAATCACTTATCCTTATCATTCTTTTCTATTTATCTTTAGACTTGAAAAAGACAAATCTTAGCGAAACAATATCATTCCTACTATTAGTCCAAATTCATTAAAATTTCTACGCATTTACCTCTTATGATATCTCCCCAAAATCTTATAACCCTAAAATATGATGAAGTTTGAAATCCTAAAACCCTTAAACCCTAAAATATGGATAAGTTTGAAATCTAGTAGGACTCGCCAAAACTTAAAATTTACATTATAGCTCCTAGAGGTCCAAAACCACTCTCAAACATCCTAAAAGTGTGTGTTTTTGTGTGTGTTAGTAATATAATATAACTTAAATTATAATAAAATATATTTCCATAGCTAAATTTCAATATATAATTAAATTTTTATTTTATATACTACCTATTTCAACATCATTTCCAACTTATCCTACTACATTGGCCATGGCCGATATTATTATTATACTATATTAGTTAGGTAGATAAAATCCTATGGTATCAACCTTTGTCAATGTAGTATTTCCTTCTTCCCACCAAATTCAAGCTAGGCTGGCCCAAGATGATGTAACCCAAAATTTAAGGTGCATGCTTCACAACAAAGTTGGCCCAAGTTGACTTAATTTAAAGCTAAATGGTAATTATATAAACTATGTCGAGGTGGGTTGATATTATCAGCTAAATTTTTATAAGGGTTTTGGGTCAAATCACCACTATAATTATAAGTCTCATTTTAATTTAATAGAGGGGAACATTCATTTTTTTATTTTTAGTACTCATAATTATGTTTTAGTCTACATTTGAGAGAATCCATTGCTTATATCTTGTCTTGGAGGGAAATATATTGTCTTGTGGAGTCTTGGATGTAGATATAAGAAGTCATTTATCCTAGATATAATTTCAACCATTGTGATCCTTAAATCCATAAAAACCTCTTGAAAATCACAATTGGCCAAGGGAGAGATTAAGGCTCAATGGGTTCTATTCAAGATAAGTATTTCTAACCTTATATATTTCATCTAGTAGATTGATATTGCATAAACATTAGTTTTTAATATATAGCTCCTTGTTTATATCTCCTCTACACTTAAAATTATTATGGATATATGGTTATCAAAACTTGCCTTTTCCACCCTAGGTAACCTAGGACTTCATTTGCCTACCATGGTTCCTTACCCTTTTAATTTATATTTTAATCATACCCCTTATTTATGTTATAATATTTGGTAAGATGAGATTATTTTAATTCCACTATTATTAATAAATCTAATTAGGGTTATTGCATTGTATTGGTTGCTTAGAGGCTTTGAAACCCTCTCAATTTTTGAAGTGTGATAAGTGTTCATCTACTTAGGTTTAAAAAATAAATAGGTCATGTACCGATATAAATAAGTATCTAATGGGCTTTAATTGATTTAATTTATATGAGTCTATATCTATTATGTAGGATATATTTTATCACTATATTAGTTTGTTTCATACACCATCCACAAAAGTTTCTATAAACTCATAGGTAATCACATCATCAAACCTTTTTAACTTCTCAAAATAATAAATCCACCCTACATTCTAAAAATGTTGACAACTTTCCTTCTTCAAATTAATGGATTGAGGTCTATGGGTTCTATTTTTAACACATCACCTCCCATATTTATGGAGTTTCTTTCTTGTAAAAAATGAGGTTTCTAATTATATTGGGAAAAATAAAGGGTTATAGACTATGTGTTGTGAGAGGTATAATTGAAATGGTTCTTGATATTTTATCCACTCAACATATCCTTATGAATTTCCCATAGATTGATAACAATTATTAATTTTCCTTAATTACATGATTGGGTGATCATAGTGTCTTATCATGGAATTCTCCACACCTATAGCAATAACTTACAACATGAAATGTTCAATGGAATTCACACCCCCCAACTCACAAGGCACTTTTGGTTGAGTGACAGACCATATATGGCACTTACCTAAGATGGAGTTTATAACTATATAGGAAGGAAATTATGATGGAAAAGTATTATGTAATATGATTAGCAAAAAATGGAAAAGTATGTCATGGGTTAACCTTTTGGAATCAGTAATGTACATGAATTTGCATGATTACATTACTAAAAGTTTTTAATGGAAAAACATGATTATTTTTATAAAAAAATGCCATATTTACCTTAATATGCATTAGTTTTCCATTTTTTAAGTTTTCTCTGATTGGTTTACATGATTATAAATTATGCATTGTCTATAATTATTTTGTATTATATTTTCCTTCAAAATTTTCATCTCCTTTTTCTACAACAACTCCACTTGATTCAACCTTTGTATTTTCACTTTTTGAACCCCATTGTCTCATTCTCTCCTTCTTTCTAATATTTGTTTTTACATATTCTCATCTAGTTATTTATTTTCTATTTTTATTTTTTCCTTTGCTTCTATTATTTTCATTACTTCTTATTTTTAAGTCCTAATCTTCCCATTTTCTTTTACCTTGTATTATAATTTTACATTATTTTCTTTATTTTTATCCTCATCTCCTCTTTCTTTCTTCTCTTCTTTATTTCTTTCTCTTTAATTTATACTTTCTTCCTTTTATTTATTTTTACTTTCTTTTTTTCCTCTCTTGTTTATCTATATTCTCTTATCAACATTATGTATCCTTCTTTTCACTAATCCTTTCTCTAATATTTCATTATTTTCTTTCATTCTACTTTATTCAATTTATCCCCCACCCCCTTAGTCATTGATACTGATGTCATACTAAATGTATTTTTATTTCATAAATCTAACATATTTATTAAATTAAGCATAACTAAATAAAACATCAATAATGCGTAAAATAGATAATGATGTAGATTTAAGTTTTTACTACTTCTTAAGTAACATGTGTATATGATAATATATTCTCAAGTATTGATACATTATTATAATTAAATATTAAGACTTAATACAATATAAAATATCAAAAGACACATATTTTATTTTTTTACTATATATCATTGTTTCTTTCTATGAGATGATGTGAATTATAATTGATATAATGAACAAGTGCGTGGTTGTTGGATGTTGTGGTATGAGCATATACATCCTCTTAGTTTACCTTTTGTACTCAGTATTTTAATGAATAATCATGTCAACATGTAGAATGGGGAATAATATGAGAAATTATTTCTTAATGCTCATAATATTGTTATCTTGTGTAGAATAGGCACATGCCCATTCTAAAAAGGATAATAACATTATAAATTAAAAATCTAATAGTTGTAGTTTGTGTATAATGGGAAAATGCTTAATATACATAAGATAGGAACATTGGATTCTTAATTCATAATATTTTTATTATATTTTTTTGATGAAATATATCTATATATTAATTTAACATAAATTTAAAAATAATTCACAAAAAAATAAGGCAGTATGATAACACACCATGACACATTAGGCAGAGCCTAAGAGCAAAATCAAAAGTATCAAAATCTAGGCAAAGCCTAGAACAAGCCATGAAGTCACAAAGTCATAAAAAGAGATAAATTTTATGCAATAAGATCAAGGCCAAATGGTAGTAAATCCATATCATCAGGACCTAAGCTTGAGATTTTCAAATAATTGTTATCTAGAATAGGCTCCCAACTAATAACTTGGGTAGTGTCTGTATCATCATATGCTTGTGTTTGAGTCCATTAGATAGAAAAACAGACCTTAGGGAACTTATTTCGCACATATACATGGTCTCCAAGTGGTACCCCCAAACATCTAGGCATATAGGAGGAAGAGGAGTACCCTAGCCATCTTGCCCAGTAGGGGAAAGAGGTGGTGGCTACCACCCTCACTACTACCCAAGAAAGGAGACATGTTGGTATGGGGTGCCACTATGAGAGTGATGCCTATAATGGATATGATGATGCCCACCATGAGGTAGCCAAGGCACTCTATCATCTAGTCTAGGATCCCTAGGTGGAGAAGGTAGAACTTAAGCTATAACACAAGGAACATCTCCCCAATGGGAGAGAAGATCCTGAAGATGCCCAAGCTCCATAGCCACTTTATTGGCTTGAAATTGAATCTAAAAAAGAACATTAGAGATGATAGAAGATTTATGTAAAGCAAAAACATTACAATTATCATAAGAATGATTAAACATATAATTGTTTCTTTCTTTCCAAATCTAGAAGAGAATATCCACATTAAAAGTATGCCAAACTTGTGTGTCTTTGAAGGGAATCACATGTTTGTCTCCAAGGAGGATGTGATGATAAAGGAATATTTAGGTTGGAAATGCTTGAAAAGATCATGGATCCAAGTCCAAACCCTTTGAGCTTTGGAATACTACCATAAGAGATGAGGAAGCATCTCAAGGTGGCCATAAAAGGGGCAAGTAGGCAGGTGGATTCCAAGATGAATGATTCTTCTACCAATAGGTAAGCCTTGGTGTAGTATACACCAAGTAAAATGACAAATATTAGGCTCCACATAAGCCCCCCAAATAGTGTTAAAGTGAAAACTCAACATTTTAATAGATGAGTGAAGCTGTCAATTAAGCTTGTCAACCATGGGAAAATGGGGGGTGATCCATGCATATCCAATCTGAAGAGTGTAATTATGGAAAGGGGTCTCAACATTCCATTTTTAGTCCTTAAACCATGGCTGAGTGGAATGGACCAAGATTTTATGGATCATGGAAGTTGGGATGGCATTGAGGATCTCTTAATAGGATTCCTATTTCACATTAGCTAATTAAAATTTAGCTTTCACCTCCTCCCAAGATATCCAAGAGTGTGAGCACTTGTAGAAGATACCTTGGATGGTATGAATTCTTCTATGATAAAGCTTGAGGGAATTGATCCAAGGGACTTATACTAGGGGAGATTCATTGAGATAAAAAATGGGATACCACCCAAGAGAGTGGGAATTAGTAGAGAATCTATAATGGAAATTGAATCCATTATAGAGTAACTATGGATTAATCTTTTCCTAATCCTTATAGATAATTTTGGACACAAATGACCCAGTGATCTAGATGGGAGACTAGATGAAGAGTAAATTTTGGAAGTTGAGCCCTTTCCATGATTTCTTGCCCTTGGACAGGCCTAAGGAGATACAATTTTTGAATAACACCTTCTAATATTTTGGGCCCTTAGTTTCATTTAAAATCCATTTGGCACATAAGGTAGTTTCTAGTTGATCTATGTCAATGATTCCCATCCCTCTATCTTCACATGTGAGGCAATAATATTCTCAGGCCATCTTATGGAATCGTTTACCTTGTGGGGAATTGGCCCAAAGTAAATCTCTGAGTAGTTTTTCCATCTTTTGGTAAGTTTTTTTTGGAAGGTACCCATCATGATGAGTAATATACATGGTTGGATGTAATAATTTTTTAGTAGATTTCAAATTTTCTTGCCAATGAAAAAGACTTGGTCACCTAGTAATCTAGCTTCTTAATAACTCTATTAATAACATATTTCCATAAAAAATGTGGGGAAGCATTAAACAAAAAGGGGATGCCAATAAATTTAAATATTTCATCATGTTGGATCCACTTCCAACCAAATTTAGCAACCCACATTGGTAGAGGGAGGTATGTTTATCTATATAAATGAGTTTTTTACCACTAGATAATGGAACCAGAGGCCAAGTAGAAGGTGTCAAGATACTGTAAGGCATTTTACACATTGGATTCATATTTAATGAGGGTAAAGAAGGAGTCATCTACAAAGTTGCCATTAAGAAATCGCATATCTTCATGTGGATTAACTACATCAAGAGGGAGATAAATTCCCTTAACAAGGCCACTAGCTTGGGCATTGCTAAGAAGATATCTAAAACCCTAAGCTAGAATAACATACAATGTGGGAGCCAGAGGGCACCCTTAGTAACTGGAATGAAATAAGCCAAATTGATTAGAGGTGACTCCATTAATGGAGAGGACAATCAAGGCATCTAAGAAAAGCATCTAAATGGGTTGAGTGAAGATGGGCCAAAAGCTCAAAGCATGGCTAAGATAAAAGGCCATTTGATGTGATCATAACCTTTTTCAAAGTCAATTTTGATGAAAACAACTTTTTAATTAGACCATCTGGCCCAATCCATCCCTTCCTAGATGATAATGATGTTATCCAAGATATAAAAACTTCTAATGAAGCCCATTTATTCTAGATGCACAATCAGAGGAAGCTTATTGTGCATTCAAATTTTCAGAGCCTTAGCAATAATTTTATAAGAAACATTTAGGAGGGTGATGGGCCATTAGTTTTATATCAACTCAAGATCTCCCTACTCAGGTATGAATTTTATATTTATTTTATTTATATTATTATCGAGTGAATGTGTGCAAAATGCTTCTTGATAAACCTTATGGAAATCATTACCCACAATATCCTAAAGAGTTTTGTAGAATTTGTAGGGGAAGACATCAATGCTAGGGGATTTTTCATTAGCCATGTGAGACACTGCTTCATGTAAATCATCAATAATGAGTGGCCTATCATAAATCACCTATTGGGAGGGAGTGATTTTTTATAGCACCATTGAAAGGCATTACTGAAGGGTAGTTTCAAACTCAGTCAAAGACACTTGAGCTTTAAACACTTGTTGATAATGGTTGATGAAATTTTGCACAATCTGTGGAGTCAGTGTGAGTCTGTTACCAACCTTAATAATGACTTGTATATTATTCTTTGAGTTTTTAGCTCATAACATTTAAAATAATTTCTTAGAAGCTTTGTACCCTATTTTAAGCCAATTAATCCTGGCTTTGACTTGGGATCCCCAGGTATTGTAGTTGTCTACAATCTAAATGTGGTACCTTAAGGATGCAACTATCACCTACAAGATCTCATTAAAGGGATATTTTTATAGATATAGAGCCACATGGATCAGTTATAAGGTACTATTAAATTAACAGTGTTTCTAAATTTTGGCAAGTTGGTAGCCATAGATCCCCAAAAAGTGGGAGGCCCTTATGATAGAATCACCTCACTAGAGAATCCAACCAAATTCTCAGGAAGGATGTGGAACTAAATTCTAAACTCTCCTAATGTGTGCCACTATGGGCCCATGCTTAAGCAAGGAGGTGTTAATGAAGAATTGAATTTTTTGGAAGTTGGTTTTCATGAACTACCAGGTCACATGAAACCAAATGGGGGAGTGATCAGAAAGCCCAAAATTTGGTAGTGCCTAATTTAGAGGAAAAAATCCATTATTAAAAGAGAAATATGGTTGGGTGAATATCATATCCCTATCTAAATGCTTTATAATCCAAGTGGGGCCTTCCCTAAAATTAATCTAGGTGTACCAAACTCCATCTACAAGATAACATGTTAAATTGGGGTTATAAATACCCATTTAGTGCACATGTAAAACCACACCTCCCTTCACTAATTGCCCATGTCATAGGCAAGTGGCCCATTTTATCCTCAAGAGATGCCACCATATTAAAGTCACCACATAATACCTAATGGGAATTGGGGATATCATCTGCTATCCACTACCTTAAATGGGTATTCTCCATGGCATCATTTGAGGCATAAATATTAATAAAGCCAAAAGGGTGGATTTAAATGCTAAAAAGAGCCCATACTAATTAGTTGGTGGGGTCCATGCCAGATTACACTAAGTGTGGATTCCACCTTAGAGAAATGAATGTGATCACCCCTCCATGTCTTGTGACATGGTTGTTATGAATAATGATACTATCATGCCAGATGGAATTACAAATAACCATCAATAAAAAATCCATCACCTTGACTTCTTGCATATAGAAAATGTCCATCTTAGGAAACTTAATTTTGAAATCACACATAAAAAAATTGTGTTTTGGGTTTGTGAGACCCCAAACATTCCATGAAGAAAAATTCATAGATGATAGGTGTCAAGGGACACATCCTCCTAGTCTAGCCCTTCTAGGGTATCATATCAATTTTGTATAAAGTGCCCACTATTGGCACTCAAGAACTCATATTATTTCCTCAAGTCAAGGTCGAATAGAAACTCTCCTTCCTCTACCTCATCAATCCTCTAAGGAGGGATGTGAGTATTTGGGAATATCCTACTGAGTAGGAAGTGGAAGAGTGGTTAGTTGTGAGTCTAAAGAATTGGTCATAGAGGCCTTGAAACCTTGGGATAAAATGTTAGTAGCTAGAGGAGTGCTGAACACCCTAGTTTTTTTTCCAAATTTTGGGCTACAGCTTAAAAGGGCTCTTTAGCAATAGGAACATACTCCTATGGGTAATTTCTCAAAGATGGATTACCTCTTTTGGGAGTAGTATCTGAGTTTATAGCTTTGGTGAGAGAGTTCTTCTTCCTAATCATAATCTAGCCATCCTCAACTAGTGTCTTGTTATCTTTAGGAGAGGGATTGGAGGGAGAGGTTGAGTGGTTGGGTACATTATTACAATCCAACTAAAGGGGAAAATCTTGTATCTTATTGTCATGGCTTGGAATCAAAATCAAGTGTTAAGCAAGTTGATATAAAGGACTTATTGAGAGTGCCTCACATCCTCGACATGGATTTACACAAAATCATTGAGGTCTTGGGAGAGGTGTACTTCTACATAGACATTTTATTGCATTTTGGTAGAGTAGAACTAGTTTTGTTCATGACAAATCACTTGGCCTATGAAGGACACTATCTAGTGAATAAAGTGCTAACATGAGAGTGAGAGGCCTATAAATTTAACCCAAAAAGGGACTTTAATAAGAGTGTGCTCTAAGACCACAAATTCTCATGTCTAGGGAGAGAGAACCATAAGTGAGTTACTAACATACAAAGTGGTAGACTTATGGAGGATTCCTCCAACATGACATGGGTCAGAAAAGTGGAAGAGAAAGAAACCCTTAGTCATGTTCTAGATACTCTCCATCTTAATGTCATGAGATACCCAATGAGTTTAAACCCAAGATCATAGCATAATTTTAGAGTGGATTTTCTTGACAAAATATCCTATTAAACAAAATTGCTCTAACCATTGACATGTATAATTAAATTCAAGAATAGGTAATATAACATTAGGATCTGAAGCATTACCTCATAGTAAAACTTCAGAACAAACTTCCTTGAGGACTTGTAAGAAGCCATTATTAGGTACTCCTTCATTCCTATCCACAACTAAAATAATTGAGATAGAATAGGGAGAAGAAATTATAAATACTATCCTCACTCAAATATGAGATACCGTAAATAACAATAAATACTAATTCATATAAGTGACTAAGGATACAGTATGACACAAGGTTGGTCAAGTTGAAAAATAAGGGCCAACTCATGGCATGCTTGGAAAAAACCCTATCATATTTTTTAATTATATTTTACCTACATATAACAAGCATAATATGATCACTTCTTACTCTATTTTGTGTAATAAAAAGATAAGAACATTATCAATTAAGAATCCAATAGTCATGTCTTTTAAAATGGGCACATGTCATGAGTAATCAAGAAGAATGCAATCCATGTAACCAAGGCATAAGGGTGTGTACCACCCCAAATTTAAAGCATGTGACTTTATCCATTCCATCCATCAGACTCACATATGTAGATATAAATTTGACATTGTGCACATCCAAGGTGAAGAAAGTGCCCCACATGAGCATGGGTAATATATAAAATAAAAATGGGCTGGAAAATTCAAATTCATTAAATCAAGACATTGAAGGATATAGATTTGATGAATGGAACCATTTGGGTGCTAAAATATACACCCAACATAATAGTTTCATAATCTCCATTGTTTCCATACATTTAATAAGTTGTTAGCTTATACTGACTTAGGTCTTATAATAATATAGGCCAATGAGGTAATAAGGTGTGTTATTCTAAATTGTTATAATATCTAGACATCTAAGTATATTTAGTGAGTTGGATGTGTTTTAATAACTAAAATAATTCTTTGTGTCACCCCAAATACAATATCATGTGAATAAATGACATTGGGAAACATGTTGAAGAAAATAAACTCTATGGTGGAAGATCAAGCACATATTTTAGTGTGGGTAAGGTGGTTCCCTAAAAATTTTATATTTTATACTCAATATTCCAATGATTGATCATGTCAACATGTAAAATGGGGTATAACACGAACACTTATTACTCAATGTTCATAATATTGTTATCTTTTGTAGAATGGGTGCATTTCCATTTAAAAAAGATAAGAAAATTATTAATTAAGAATCCAAATAACCATAGCTTGTGTATAATGGGTACATGCCCAATCTACATATGATAGGAATATTGTATTATTAATTGATAATATTATTAATATACTATACTTGTATAGAATTGGAATAATATGAGCACTTCTAGCTATATGCTCATAATATTATTATCATGTGTAGAATGGGCACATGCCCAATCTACATAAGATTTAAACATTATATTCTTAATTGATAATATTCTTAATATACTATACTTGTGTAGAATGGGCATAATATGATCACTTATTTATCTATGCTTATAATATTATTATCATGTGTGAAATGGGCACATGTTAATTATACATAAGTTAAGACTATTGGATTCTTAATTGATAGTGTTTCAATTTTTTTTTTTATAATGGGAAAGTTCCAATTGTTAATATATTGCACTTGTGTATAATGGGGCATAATATGAGTACTTATTACTCAATGTTCATAATATTATTATCTTGTGTAAAATGGGCACATCCCCATTTTCAAAAATCTAAGACCATTATCAATTAACAATCCAATAATATTTGATTGTGTAGAACTAGCATGTTCCCATTCGACACATGATTAAAATATTTAATTATTAATTGAAAATATTCTTAATATGCTAGATTCATGTATAAAGGGGCATACTATGATCACTTATTGGTCTATGCTCATAGTATTTTTAACATGTGTATAATGGGCACATGACCATTCTACACAAATTAATATTATTGCATTATTACTTAATAATGTTTAGGACTTTTTTAGAATGGACATATGACTATTATTAGTGTAGTAGACATGTGTGTAGTGGGGTATAATATGAGCACTTATTTCTCAATACTCATAATATTATTAGTTTTGTGCCCAACATATCCCTTTTATCATAATAAAAAGGGAACCCTTTACCCTAAAAATTCCTTGAAGAAATCCTAAAATAGAGCCCTCTAAATTTATGTTTTATCTTTGAAATCAAGATCACACTTTAGAAACATAATTTAATTGAGATTGAATCCATGTATTCTTCATGAAAATATGTGTTATTTTATCTCTCTAAATTTTTCCTCTCAATTATTTTATCTCTCTAAATTTTATTGTTTTATTTTACACTTCATTTTTATTTGACTACTAACTTTTAGTTTGAATAAGTCAAAATTTGCCACATGTCCATGCCTACACCCACATAGAAGTGATGCATATATCTCTTAGGGTTGGAGTAAATATTACAATTCAATAAATTCCAACTAATCAACATTAGTTGTTAGTCATGTCAACCACCTAGAACATTGTTATGTATCAGAATATTATACGATCCCAGGAACTATCAACTGGTTAGAAAATTCCACGTGGCATCAATATGTTAATTTGGGTGTCATAAAAGTATGGCCTAATAGGTCTTGACCAATTAATACATGCTACATATCAAATTTTTAAAATAATATTTATATACACTTAGTATGACATCCTAAATGTAATGTCATCCTAGATACCTATTGGATGTCCACTTTGACACCTAGATAACACTTGGAAAACTCTACAAGCTCCCCAAGTGCCAAAATTCAAAGCTTTGGAATGTGCCTAACACATTCTAAAGAATCCAATAGGTCAACATGATTCCATCTTCAAGGTCTTTTGGAAATTATAAGCTTGTTACATAGGTAGGTCACATCATCAAAAATGTATTTAAAACTAAAATTAAGATTTAACACTACTTAAAAGTAGAAAAGTTGTATAATTTAAATAGTGCCATAAAATTGAGTAAGTATAACTACCATGAATTTCCATCACCATTACTGTGAGTTTGATTCAATACTATAGGGTCCCACTAATATTGATAACATGACCATTATATATTCAATTCAAAACTAGGAGACCCTTAAGTATCCACTTAATGAATTAGAATATGAGCCATTTCCTATATATCCCATTATTCTCAAGGATAATTCATAGTTTTCTCCTAACTTGACATAAAAAATGATAGGGACATCCTTAAACCCTAAGCCTCTTCAAAATTTTAAGGATACTAAGTTTATCTAGGGAATTTTTATATTCAAGTATTGCAATGAGGTCTTTAAGGTAATTGATGCTATGAAAAAACTATCTAGTAATGATGAAGAAGCTAAGGAGGAATTTATTGAATGAATTATCAAGCATTCATCATGTAGACACCTTTCTTTGGCTACAACTGTGTTCTAGTTGGACTTAAAATTGATTTATACCAAATAGTGAAAATTAAGCCTAGGAATCGCTAAATGTCCCAAATTCATCTGCACAATGAACATTAATGCTCATAATCATGTTAAGGCATCCCTAATTAGGGTATTATCCTATTTACAATAGTAAGCTCCATGAATTCATCTCTAGTCAACTTGTGACCTAGAAAATTAATAGTTTGGCCTTTGGACCCATTAAGGGGGAGCCTAAACAAATCCTAAAGTGCAAAAATGCTAATCAAAGTGAATTAATTAATAAAATCAAATTAAATACTTAAGTGAAATTTACATGTGCAATTAGTGAAAATGATTTTTAAAAAATGAAATTTCAATATAAATGAGGTCATGATGATGTCATAATCCTCAAATTAAAGGAATTAAAAATATATTCCTTAAATCCTTAAATTCATAAATGGAGAGCCATGCTTAATAAATGGGATCTCTATCCCAAATATTATTTGCTTGTCAACTAGGGTTAGTCTAAGCTTAACCATGGTTAAATCAAACCTAACTACACTTCGGTTAGAGTTAGTTTGGAAGGATATAAATATAAGGATTCACCCATTGTTCAATAATATCTTTTGGTATAATGTTATGATGTAAAAATACTTCAAATACCATCTTTTCAGTGTTATAATGCTCATTTGTTGAGAGAGAGCCAAACTAAGCCAAATCCAAGCCTAAAATTACCAAGGTGACAAGGAGAGATGATGAAAGGAGCATTATTGCCAAATATTATTTGATCACATAACCAATCACATTCATCCATGGCCAACATACAACTCTTACTCTCAAGAAAGGTAAATAATGGTTATTTTGTCTTTTATTGATAGTTACTTGTATTGTTCTCTTACTCCTTAAGCGTCTAGGCTAGATGTGTTAGTTTTATTAGTATTTTTTTATTTAGTTTGATCATACTAACATGATTGTAATCTAATATCTTGGATTCATATTGATCACATAATGGCACACCTAGTGGGACATGCACCCCACAAAGTCTTCTAGCTAGTTTCTAGGATGTTTTACTAACCATTTTTATGCTAAGTTTTTTATTTAATCACAAAAAAAGTGAATAAGTTTAAACTCTTACCTGATACATAGGGTTAAATGATGGATATAAAAAATTAGGGTTGATCACAGGAATTGGCAATGATTTTTACATCCAAAACACACTCAAACCACAAACTAGAAACATAGTAAAAATCAAGTTTTTCTTACTTTTATTAGGGCCTCATAGTCTATTTATTGCCTATTTAACATTAATATTATAGGTTAGTGAGAAGATTTGAGTTTAAAATATTTTTTATCCAGCATTTTTTCTATCAAAACATGTTTATTTTTGGCGTGGTTGTAGGAATCGGCAATGATCACAACAAAATCAATGTCAATCATAGGAATCTACCATGATCCCTATTGATTGTCAATGATTTCTATGTGTTTTAATTTTTTAGAAACCTGAGAGTTAAAATTTTGTGTTTGTATTGAGATAACTTGTAGGAATATAATATTGGCTCAAACACAAATTAATCCATTAAATGTTTTACAAGTAATAAGGCCAAGGAAGAAGTTTGGGTGGTTCTTAATCAAAATTTCATTTTTTACAAAGTTAAAATTTTATAATGGTTAAAAACTCATTCAAATTTGGTTAAAGTGTTTTAAAATTCACTTAAAATTTTGTATTTTTAGCATTTTCCAAGGTTTTCCAAGTGCAAACATATCCAAGGGGCCAAGAAAATTCAAGAACATTTTGATTTGGTGTTAGTAAAGAGAACCTACATCTTTAGTTAGAGCTCCTAAGAAGTTTTTCAATTCTTGTTTTCTATTTACACTAGTTTAAAATTACTTAGATTATATTATTTGATTTTGGAAAAATTAAAGTTTAGCATGTATGATCTCTCCCTTCCCCATTAAGGAACTTGGGTGACCAAAAGCATTTATTTTATTTATCCTTGTCTGTAAAAAATTGTGTCAAAAATAATGTCGTGTATGCTCTCCCCAAGCTCCAAGTGACTTGGTTGATTCAAAATGACTTCTAAAGTCTTTCCATTTTTAATTTATTTCTTTTATATGAACTTGGGTTATGGGCAGGAGTTCATTACCTCCACATAAGTTCTTTAGGGGTGCACTGACTTGGGGCTTCATATTCCAACATCATACCAACCCCACTCTATGATAGGTTATATAAATTGGGCAAACTACTGGATGGGATAGAGGTGAGAGATTATCCTAACCATCATAATAGGTACTCAATCCATGCAATAGATAGACATCAAACTCTAATAAGTAGTACATGACTGAAGTTGTTATGTAAAGGAATAGACCCTTACATAATAATCTAGGTTGATTGGATTTAATTGACATGATTACATCATTGTGTTAACCACACTTGGGACCATATAGTATATGTGAAACTTATAGTATTTATTCAAACCTTGTATATAATCAAAAATGCATTATGTTTATAAATTAATCTTAACTTGGAGAATATAGATCATACTTACACTTATGATTAGGGATATATTATAAAATTAAGAACATGACCAATATATGGATCTGCTAGACCCAATTAGGGGATCTCTTATCATAATAAAAAATAATAGAAAGGGTTTAAAAGCCTCTAGTCAAGCACAATCATGTAATAAACCTAACTAAACCCTATGTTTTCATATTCACTAAACCAATAAAAATTAAAGTAAAGTCTAATCTAGTTCTCACCAAAGCTTGTGGTATAAAGTGGGGGTAATGAATAACAAAATTAAACATGCATAAGAGACATATACTCACGTCAATGTATATAGAATCCTAATGCATGGAAGATAAGTACAAATTCATACCTATCTACTCTTATAAATGAGAAACAAAGTTAAGAATACTTACCTTTGAAAATGAACCCACCAAGCCTCAATCCTTCCCTTGTCTAAGGTGTTTCAAAAGAGGTTATTGTATTATGTAAGGATGATAAAGATAAATCAACTTTAGGATACTTAACTTGTCAATGCATCCAAAAGACTCATCCACAAGACAAGATCCATATCTTTAAAGAAAGTATGAAACCCTAAGCTTTCTCCTCAAGTATAATGGTGGATAAGTAGATGTGTAATCATTATTACTTCTTCTCTTCTCTAAATAATGAAAAAATGATGTTGTATATATAGGTTGATTTAAATATAAGCCCTTCAAAAAAAATTGGTTGATCAACCTATTACTGATATGGAAAAAAATTCACTAGGTCATGGGATAGGTCATCTAAGAGCCGACCTAGACCCTAAATGAATTACACCCATAAGAGTACAGGGTTGACCCAATTGACCTAGTACTATAAACAACAAAAAGGGGGTTTAGGTTAGGAAAAGGGGAATGAAATGTGGGAAATGACTGAGGAGTGTACAATAGAGAAGAACAAACTTAGGGATATGGTTTCCAGGAGATAAGTGTGTACATAACAAGTGGTAAAAGGGAAAATAATCCTATAAAGCACCAATGGTTTTCCCATCCATTTCCCAATGCACCCCTTAAGGTGTGCACTTAGAGAGATTGAGAATTGATGGGTTCTTACAAGATAAAGAGTTTTAGTAAGTGATAAAATTTTAAAAATATTATGTGTATATATATTCCCCACTCAAAGCTCATCACGTGTCACGTAAGTGTAACACAGGATGGTGCTTTGGGAGTAGAACATGATGAGACATAATGTTGATGCTAAGTAAAATGTAGTAATGAATAAATAAGATAAATGAAAGGATATAATTGAAAAAAACATACCTTAACTTAATGTTATAGATAAAGAAGGAGATTGTGAGAGATGTGAAGGCATCCAATGTAAAGAACATTAGGTGAACCTGTAGAGATTAGTGTAAAAAGAGAAAAAAATCAAAAAAATTAGAATATTAGCATATATTAGTGGAAAATATTATCTATGATTTCATGATTCTATAAATTTTTATGGTTCAAAAAATGAGTGAGTTAAAACAAAGATATGAGCAAAACAAGGAATGTAACGATAAATATTTGAAAGGTAAATAATTGTGAATAGTGAGTTTAAATAGGATGAAAACAAAGTCATTTGATTATTATGTGACTTATTTTGTGATAAGAATAGAGATCTGAGAGACCAAACAAAATCAAAAAGATCTAAGATGGTGAGGATATAATAGTTGAGATGAGGAGGATGCGTAGCGGCCACAACATAGGTAGGTAACCGAGAATTTAAAACTTTATTTTGAATATTTTATTTAAAATTAAGTTTTTTATATAAATTTGTAAATTAGTCTAATTATATAAACTATAATGAACCCTAGGAATATGATAAGTAAACAAGAGGTCATATGGGGAAATGGGTTAAAAAGAATTGAATAAATAAGTGTTTGAAAGAAGGGTAAGACTTGGTCAAAGTGTCAATAGGGTAAGAATAGACTAGGTTGATCCAATCAACCTAGTAGGTTAATCTTAAACATTTGACAAAGTCAAGTAAGTAGGTATGGGTCAACTTAGTTAGTTTAGGTAAATTTATGACTTAGTACCTCACTATTGACTTAGTTTTTCGAACTAGATTGTTGAATTAGTACTAAGGGGGGAAATGAAAGGGTCGACTTAGTTTGTTAATTCAACATGGTCAATTGAGGAATATTTGGTCAACTTAGTGTTTGACTAAGTGGCTAGTACAATATGAAAATGTGGTAAATAAGCTGAAATAGTTATTGAAAGGCCCAAAATTCCTAAGTACTAAAATGGCCAAGTAGGCTAAAAATAGGTCAAATTGGATAAAAATGGAAAGATTAAGGCAAATTAGGTTTGTTTTGTTAGAATTTAAAAATAATGTATTTGATTATAAGTGACATGAAGCTCTAATACATATTTTATTATTTGATGGTTGGAGGGACATCTAAGATTTTGGTGATTAGTGGACATAACATGGATACCAAACCTATTAGAGTGATTGATATTAAAAGATTGAGCTAGGTTAGTCACACTAGGTCTATGAGGCATTATGGAGATGTTCCAAGTGCTATTGAGCATATATCAAGTAGTCATATTCCTTAGAGCCTAGGAATGATTAATTAATACTTTTAGATGGGTGGTGGATGGGGATACCATCAAGGTGGGTATCACCATAGAGGATGTCCATGATATTCTTTGATTCGATAGGAGGGATGCCAATGATCATGGGGGTACCAAATAGACAAGAAGATAGACAAGCATTATCCTGATGAGTGACATGTTTGGATAAGATATATCTCAATATGAGAGTAAGCCTATTTGACATGTATATAACTCATATTTTAAATATATGGAAGGCAATGATATGACTTGTGATAACACAAGTGTTATGTCACAAATTAGATGGCAAAGTACTGATATATTTGATAGTCGTATGATAGTGTATTTTAGAATAAGGGGCACTATATGATCTAGGTTCTATCAGCTAGGTTTAGTTCATACATTACATGTATACAATTCTATCCATAGGGTAAAATACCATGGGGTTGGTGTTTTTATTGAGTACTTGGATATATAAGAGGTTCTCAATGTACTAACCAGCTGGATTACCCCATGTGGTTGATCGTCAATTTCCTTAGGTGTAGAGGTGAAGAAAAGATTAGGTGGTGTGATCCATGCCCCACATACTAGAGCTATATATAGTCATGTGAGAATATATCATGTGGTATCTATATGGTTACATCATGATAGTGTGGCTGAGTTGGAGTACAATGGCACCAACATTGGCATAAGCACTGATTATAGGCCACTATACCTAGTGGATAGAGTCACATCTAGTGGCACAAATACAAAGATAGTTAGGACTCCCTCACCTAGTGGATATGATAGTGGTGCCCACATTTTAGGCTAGACATGAAAGAGAGACAAGAGGGAGAGGATGAGTGGGACCATAAGTTTCTAGACTAGAGATTATACCATAGTGTGAGAGACCATGAATAGGTTGAGCATAATGGTCGATATATAGAGAGGAGATGTATATGAATGTAAGAGTACTACAGGTACCATATCTATCACCATAGTAAGAGGAGTGATGACCACCTTGGTCCCACCATATATGGAGATACTAGTAGTGGGAGAGAGCATAAAAGGTGGTCATCTTAGATGACCCATCAGTCAGCCTAAGATAGCGCTGGTCTATAGAGGCACCACTTAGGTGAGGTTTGAGATGGGTATGGGTGATGACCCTCAGGTTTACATTAGTTTGGTAGTATCCCATAGACAAGGTACTCAGAGGATGAGCTAATGGAGAGACCATGCTCAATAGTTGTAAAGATAGGGAGACAATGATAAGCAACATTCAAATAGGTAATAATTGGTTGAAATTTGCTTAAGTTTTTTTGAGATAGATTATAGATAGATAGATTTTGAGATATATCTATGATCTAATATCTATCTAGTTTTAATTTTATATATCCTATAGAGGAGTAAACTAGATGGGGATCCATAGTGAGGGGATCACTCCATGAGATCTTGGATGAGATGTTAATACCATATAACCCTACCACATTAGATGATCCTCTAGTACTATCTACCCCAACTTAGATAAGCTAGTTTATATTATCAAGAGAGGATACAAGTTTATTACATGTGTGTAAAGATGAAAAATAGCTACCAGTAGGGGTGGAAGCAAGAAAACCATGGGTATAATAAGCCTTGGCTTAGGAAATATCCATGCATATGGCTATCATGACTCAAATGGCATAGGTGCAGGCCTAAGTGGTTAACCTATAGGGACATGTGATAGGATTAAGATCTTGAACATCCTCTTTATAGTGTAATATATATATAGGATTGTTTGAGGCATCTATGGGTAGTGTTAGTAGAGGTTCTTGAAATATCAAGACATGCTAAGGATGTGGATAGCTAAGTTTTACTCAACTACATAGGATAATGTAGAGAATTCATATTTAATAGGGAAATTTAAAGCATAATAGTGATGAATTATCATGTGCTAGATAGTAATTATTAATAAATAGTACTTCATTAAAATTTATAGATCATTCAGAATAAACTTAGAATGAATTAAGCCAAGTATTAACCATGAATGTGCATGCAAGGAACAAAATAAGAAATACAATAGGTAACCATAACTAAATAGTCTATATTGAACTCAACAAAGGTCAAAATATCTTCCTCATACAAGTATACACACACACACACACACACACACACACACACACACACACACACACACACACACACACACACACACACACACACACATAGTCATTTATAGTATATGAATATTCACATTCTTCTCATACTTTGGAGCCAAAAGAGGAGACTATTCATCTTCTAATCCTATTACAAGACATAAAGGATAAGACAAAATACATATAACTGATAACTGAATACATAATGCATAAATATCCAAAGAATATCCTACATAGCTTTACTATTTGATTTATTCTCTCAACACTTTCTTAGACTTAAAATGTTATCTCATCCTTAGACAACATTGTAGGATCATTTAAATATACATGCAAGGTAGAAGATAAAGAAATGGTTACACTAGTAAGATTCATAGTAATCACTCAAGGAATCATTTTTTTGGTTTTCACCTTTTGTGCACTACTTATCCACCCTTTCATGTTTTCAACTAAGTATCATACCAAACTAACACCCTTTCATGTTTTTAATAGGTTGGCATAACCAAGTGGTTGCCTTTAATGGGTTTTCAAAAATCCTAGCCCCACTTGTCTTACTAATCATTTACAAATACAAAAGTGTTTTTTTCTTTCAAAATTTTCACCTTGTATAGTACTTAGCTTGAAGGAGGTGACATTGATGTAGATGAGGACTAGCTAGTAGGATCCTTGGCCCTAGACTATGCAAATTTACACTATGTAATGACTTCTTAGAGATTGAATAACATCTTGTATAATAGAACATTGAGAATCTAGGAAACCTTGATATAGAACAAAGATAGGTCACTCTTGTATATGTACCAATCGATCATCATTTCCTTGATCATGTATAGTAGGATACACATCAGTGCATGATATCTAATGATTTATTTCAAGTCCAAGTCATCAATGATTCTCATGGTAGCCTTCATATTCCTAATCCTCATTTGGATTTATCCACTCAACTACTCTAACTTTTGTACATGGCATTTGACTTGGAGACTTGTGAATGAACTATGTTGAATCTCACTCTACCAAATAAGAAGTTTATCATGCATGTTGTCCCTAACATTAAATGAGTCTTAGAGAGCTATATCATTCTCATCCATCAACATGGTTTTAATATTCATGATTCTCTTGGTGGTTGTATCTATAGTGAAATATGCACTAGAAATGGTGAGAGAGTCATTGAGATGCTACTTCTAGTCCAATAAACTTTATGTTATGTGATTTGCTTGGTGGGATACAATATCCATCATGATTTGGTACTCTTTTAGCAAGATTATAAATGCATCTACCTGAATATTTATTATCTAGCCTAATGAAATGTCATGTCCCCTTTTCAATTGACATGTTCTGAGTTCATGGTTAGCCTATTATGCGACCTTCGTAGGCTAATAAGATGGATAGAGGGTCATAATGGAGCTTGGCTCGACTTTGATTCACAGGATTTCTTCATTTGATTTTTATTTAGGGTATTTCAGACACATTTGGCCTGAGCTCCTACTTTTTAGGGATATTTGATATGCAACGGAGCGCCTTTATTATGGCATGGTTATGTGCGGAATCACTCCCTGATTCACTAGCTTCGATCGGTTCGTGGATCTGACATGTATTGAGGGAGATATTAATATTTGATTGATTTAATCAAATATTAATTATTTAGCCTAATTTTAATTAGAAACCCTAATGCTAATTTAAGAAAACCCTAATTAGGGCAAGCATATCTTTTGAGGGTATAAGGGTTTCACATGGAGGCCATTATGGATTATGCTATTGAATATTGATATTGATTTTGAGAATTTCTTCTGTGAAGACTGAGCCTAGGGTTCAAGGATTCCATTTGCATTAGAGAACGTTCCCTCTTCAGTGTGTGCAATTAAGAGGCTGTGGAATATCAGCTGATCTATTGCCAAAGTGAGAGATAGCTTCATCCAGAAGTTATCACAGAATTTCAGGTTTGAGAGATAACTTCACACAGAAGTTATCACAGATATTCCAGGTATTTATTGCTTTATGTTTTGATTCAATAAATTATATAGCTAGAGATCTACTGTGCGAGAGACATATATCTTCAGATCAGGGGTTGAAAATAGGGAAGTTGTGCTTAATTTGCGGCCGTACAGAATCCGTACGGGTTCGTACAGATCAGTGCAAGAACTGACCTCGGCAGATAGAGGGTTTTAGTGACTGACATCGGTCGACTGAAGACCGACATCGGCAGAAATCTGACCGGCAGAGACCGACGTCGGCGAGATATCGACCGACGACGGTGACTATGTGTCGACACAGAAGGGCCGAGACTTTCCAGAACTCAATTTGCACTTCCAGATTTGCAAAGCCAGGGTTTTCAAGACTGTATTTCATATTTATATGCATATTAGAGGACTGCAATTGTAATAATTTAGAAGGACAAGTGATACAATCTGTAATTTGTTATTAAGAGACTATATTATTGTGATCTTTCTGAATTTATTCAATAGTGATTATATCTTGGTTCAGATTTTTTGTGTTGCTATATTTTCTGTTTGGAAGGGGATATTACAGTGGTATCAGAGCTAAATCCTGCCAGCCTGAGGGTCTATAGATCTTATGCAGCCACAAGAGTTGGGACCACACAGGTATAACACACGCAACCGAGCCTTACTTAAAGGTATCCAGTTGTTAGATCAGAGACCGATCATCATGAGTGACAGACGTGAGGGCAGCCCACCCAGGGGCCACAGGTATGATGTTGATCATGCCACCAAAGATTTTCAGCGTGCTATGATGATAAGCCAACAGCAGATGGCTCAGACACTACAGGGACTTATGACCATGATAGAGAGAATGAATGCACCTGATGGACAGAACAGGGACCAAAGAGATGATAGTAGTGCTACGGTTAATCAGAGACCACAACAGACTCACTCCAGAACAACTGATAGACCTACATGCCCTTCATTTATTCAAGAAGAACCAGAGGTACCAGTAGATGAGGAGGCAGGGAATTCTCCATTTGCAGATGTTTACATGGCTGTAAATGATGAGTGGGACTTATTACCTCCTCATATCCAGGAGAGAACAACATTTGATCATTTTTTCAATTTAAGGAGAGAGCACTATAGATTGGCTAGACAGGACAGGAGACCTAGAGTCTAATTCAGTGAGCTACAGAAGGCTACTGGTAAGCTTTCTTTGACTACTTTTGATGGTAGCGGTAAGATGACAGCTCAAGCTTGGGTTCATAAGCTTGACACCTTTTTGGTGTTGAGACCAATGTCAGAGATAGATGCCATCAAATACGCCACTTTGCACTTAGATGGAGTAGCACATGATTGGTGGTACCATGGTATGGTAACACTTCAGCATAATCAGGTGACAGAGTACCAGGACTTTGTGGATAGATTGGTTGAGCGGTTTGATAGGAGAGATCCTGAGGTTTACTTCTGAGATCTGGCACAGTTGAGACAAATAGGTAGCTTGGAGTCCTTCATTGGTGAGTTTCAGAGATTAGCAGTCATGGTACCCAATATTTCAGAGCGTAGATTGGTAGTTCTCTTCATAGAGGGATTGACAGAGCCATTGAGGGGTTGGATCAAAGCCTTTGATCCTCCTTCATTACAGGTAGCTATGAGGAAGGCACGTGATATGGAGATGGCAGCCCCATCCAATAAATTTAACACCAAAGGTACTTCTTCTTCTAGAGACCATAAGCACTCCCACGGGGATACGGAGAGACCAAATTTTAACATAGATAAATCCGGAGTTAAAAATGATTCAAAGGCCAATCCAGTAGCACCACCTTTGGATCGTGAGGTGCTTAATGATCTACGCAGGAAGAAGCTTTGCTTCTACTGCAAAGGACCATATGATATCCATCACGATTGTCCTTTGAGGCCTAAGGGCAAGGCGAATCGTATGATGTGGATATATTATGAGGAGTCAGATTCTGAGGATTTCGAACAGCATAACAGTGCTGAGGGGGCAGAGGTAGAGGCTTCAGGGCCTAATGCAGAGGCAGAGTTAGAGCTTCACCTACAGGAGGCCCGCATATCCAGCATACAGTCGGATGAGTCATTCAGACTCCGTGGAGTTTTGGCAGGGCACAAGGTTATCACCCTTCTTGATACAGGAGCCACTCACAATTTCATAGATGCTAGATTTGTGGAGAAGCGTGGACTCACTACAGAAGGTTTTAAGGGCATCAGAGTTAAGGTAGCTGATGGTCACACTCTTAAGTGTGAGCATATGATTAGAGACCTCCCATTGCGCTTGAACAACTATGAGTTCAACGCTGATTATTATGTGGTAAACATGGGGGATATAGACTTAGTCTTGGGTATGAAGTGGCTTCATTCATTTGAGGAAGTTACTCTTCGTCTCAAGGACATGGAGGTTCTCTTTAATGTTGATGGGATGACACATATTATTAAGGCAATACGGGGCAGCAGCTTCAGATATATGTTTTTTCATCGGATGGAGGTACCTATACCACATAACATGATAGAGGGTGATGATAAGAGCACATTGGCACCAACACAGGAGAGGTACGAGGACGAGCTTGGTCTTGAGGTGAGTTCAGTTCAGGAGTTGTCACATGTGGTGAGGACTCAACTTTTTGTTACAGTCGAGTCACAGGTTGATGATGATATGACTATGTCTAGCCTTCACAATCCAGTTTTAGATATTATTCAGGTACGAAGTTTGCTTGCTGATTTTCATTTATGGATTGGATGTTGGGGTGCTTGTCTTATTACTAGAGATGATGTGACGCCATTATATGAGAGTTGGGATGGACATGGCATGGGGTTCGTGTTAATTGACAGTGGTGGACATCCTAACTACATTTGGGATCCAGGTGGGTTGATTGATTTGTCATTCAGTGATTGCTTGAGGGCAAGCAATTCTAGGAGGGGTGGATTGTCATGTCCCCTTTTCAATTGACATGTTCTGAGTTCATGGTTAGCCTATTATGCGACCTTCGTAGGCTAATAAGATGGATAGAGGGTCATAATGGAGCTTGGCTCGACTTTGATTCACAGGATTTCTTCATTTGATTTTTATTCAGGGTATTTCAAACACATTTAGCCTGAGCTCCTACTTTTTAGGGATATTTGATATGTAGCGGAGCACCTTTATTATGGCATGGTTATGTGCAGAATCACTCCCTGATTCACTAGCTTCGATCGGTTCGTGGATCCGACATGTATTGAGGGAGATATTAATATTTGATTGATTTAATCAAATATTAATTATTTAGCCTAATTTTAATTAGAAACCCTAATGCTAATTTAAGAAAACCCTAATTAGGGCAAGCATATCTTTTGAGGGTATAAGGGTTTCACATGGAGGCCATTATGGATTATGCTATTGAATATTGATATTGATTTTGAGAATTTCTTCTGTGAAGACTGAGCCTAGGGTTCAAGGATTCCATTTGCATTGGAGAACGTTCCCTCTTCAGTGTGTGCAATTAAGAGGCTGTGGAATATCAGCGGATCTATTGCCAAAGTGAGAGATAGCTTCATCCAGAAGTTATCACAGAATTTCAGGTTTGAGAGATAACTTCACATAGAAGTTATCACAGATATTCCAGGTATTTATTGCTTTATGTTTTGATTCAATAAATTATACAGCTAGAGATCTACTGTGTGAGAGACATATATCTTCAGATCAGGGGTTGAAAATAGGGAAGTTGTGCTTAATTTGCGGCCGTACAGAATCTGTACGGGTTCGTACAGATCAGTGCAAGAACTGACCTCGGCAGACAGAGGGTTTTAGTGACTGACATCGGTCGACTGAAGACCGACGTCGGCAGAAATCCGACCGGCAGAGACCGACGTCGGCGAGATATCGACCGACGATGGTGACTGTGTGTCGACACAGAAGGGCCGAGACTTTCCAAAACTCAATTTGCACTTCCAGATTTGCAAAGCCAGGGTTTTCAAGACTGTATTTCATATTTATATGCATATTAGAGGACTGCAATTGTAATAATTTAGAAGGACAAGTGATACAATCTGTAATTTGTTATTAAGAGACTATATTATTGTGATCTTTCTGAATTTATTCAACAACGATTATATCTTGGTTCAGATTTTTTGTGTTGCTATATTTCCTATTTGGAAGGGGATATTACATGAAATAACTACATGGAGTTGTTAGGATATGTACCAATCCTTAGTGAGCTTAGAGACTAATGTCTTGAGCCTACGTTGGTTAGATATAACTTTGTCCCTGATTACTTGAGTGACCAAATCTAGGTAGGTGTCATAAATCATCTTCATATCTTTGTGAAGGAGAGACTTTAGTTCCATGTTATCTACCTTAGATTGATCCCATTCTTTCTCAAGGAAGGTAGCCTTTTGTGTAATTGATTCCTATAAGGCTAATATGCCCTCTAATTCTTTTTTCAAGGGAGGTATAGAGACATCCAATGAAGCTTCCTACTTGATTATAAGTGTGGCCAATGTGTTTTTAGATGTAGTAGGATCTAGTCATGGCATTGTGGCAAGTGGGATTGAGAATATGGTGTGCCAAGAACCAACTATTAGAACATCCCAAAGTTATATGCCTCATAGTGGCATCTTTAGTAGCTGTGATCCTATTGGAGTTATAACAAATGTTTCTTACTATGTGGGCTACTCTAGTTGTAAGTGAGGTTGTGCTAGTACTTGTTGCTATTATACTATGGCCTCTACTACTATCTTGAGTTATTGCATAGTGTCTTTAGCTTGATTGCATTTTGATTCCTCCTCCTTTTTCTTCTTTAGCTCTTGTTATGTGTCTTGTAACTTTGCTTTTTCCTCCTAGGCCTTTAATTACTTTGCCCATTCTTCTTCTTCTTCTTCTTCTTCTTCTTCTTCTTCTTATTTTATTCCTCTTTCTTTTGCTTCTCTACTAGGGCTGTAGCCTTAGCTTGCTCTTATGCCACATGGGCTTGTGCTTATGCTTATTCCTATGCCTATTCCTATTATTGATGTAGGGTTTGGTCTTCTTCCTCCTTATTTTTCCTTACAACTTCCTCTACTTATTTTTCTACATGATTTGTAACTTTTATGGCCTATTGTGCTTGGGACACTACAACTTATTTTATTTTCTCTTCTTCTTTTGCCTTTACTTTAACAACACATTCATCTTTCTTTTCCTTCCTCTCTCATTCCTTTTATGCTTTTTAGGATACGTCGACTACTTCTTATGCCTTCTTGGCCACATTCATGGCCTTTTATATATCAGCCTCTATGTCATTATAATTTGTGTAGCCTCAACTTATTTAATTTGATGAGTGGCTTATTATTATTATGCTTATTATTTTTGTCTAATTTTTTCTTCCTTCCTCACTCATAATTCTATTACATGAGTTTATTCTTCCATTAAATCCTATTTATCTTCTTCTTTGGGTTACTCTAGTGTGATATCTTCAACCTCTTAGGCCTATGGTGATGGTAGTGAATCACTTGGTCTCACTTTCAAACTAAAATCCTATGCCTTCCTCATCTTGAGTGTGACAAATCTATCTTTTGGTACTACTTCAATAGATACAAGGGAAGGTTGGGCTTCTTATGCAACAGTTGGTCATCCAAAGGTGCAATCTTTTAGTGTAGGGGAGACCTTGGCCTCTCACCTTAATTGATGTATATGCATGAGTATTTTAGGTGGAATTTTTAGAAGGGGTGAAAATATGTCTTCAGCTATGAATGCCAGTGTAGGTTGTGGCTAGAAGAAGTTGATCATCCTCTACATTTACTCCACTTCTTCTCAAATAATGTCAACAACTATGGACAATGGGTAAGATGGAACATCCACCCATAGCTTCAAGGTAACCTACTTCTACACTTAAACTATGTGCATAACCTTCCAACATAAGAACTCCTTTTCCTCCTCCTCCTTATCATATAAATCCCTATCCATGTATACCATCATGATCTAGTAGACTTCCTACTCATCTATGCCCATATAGAGAAGGTTTCACAAGTTCACAATCTAAGGCACCTTTATATCATCCATCCATGTGGCAGTACTACACATCTTTCACTTCAAGGGAGGGTATTCCCAATGATGTTCTAATTTATAACTTCCCTTCTACTATTATGAGTTGTTAGCTTCCTCTAGTTTTTGCACTATAGGGATGGTTGTACCAAGTGGTATGGACTACAATGGAGTTTCATGCCTAGATGAAAAAGCTTTTTATCTATCCACTTCAGCCTATATCATGTCCATTATTACAAATAAGGTTAATGGTGTGAAGGGTGACCAAACAACTCATGGATTTTGATGAAAACTCTAATTATTTATTAACCTAGATATTACATGACATCTAATGGACTAGAGGATGTGTTGAGATTAGCTTAAGTCACTCCTTCCATTAATATTTTAACTTACTTTCATAGCAAGGGATCCATGCTCCTATGTCTAGATGAAAATTTAAAATTACTATATTGACCAATAAGCTATGTCAAGGTGTACTTCTCCCTTTGGGGACTTGGTAATAAAACACATACTTTGGAAAGGTGAAACACTTCTAAATGTTAGTGAGTAACTCCTAGATGAATTACTTGACTACTTAAATGACTCATTTTTGTGGATCATTTAGTGGGTGTTGTCCATGAAACATTTTGGTATTTGCCTTATAGACTTGGTTGTCTACTAGAATCTCATGGTAATGCATTCTAAAAGGATGTAAACTGGTTCATTATGGATTTCATCACTTGGAATCCCTATATTTATCTATAAATACAAATCTTAAACTTCTTTCAAAATGGGGGCATTTTTGTTTTTTAGGGTACAGGGAGTCTCCTCATATAGGCATGCCCAAAGTGTGGGCCATAACTTGTGTATTGATTACAACGGTGACATCCAGTCCAAGATAGATGTTTCCATTATTGTATCACCCTAGAAATACTTGAATGATCTCTCCCATGTCATCAAAGCTATGTAGTCATAGTAGGTGTTCAACCTCTATGTTGTGGAATTTCTAGGGAATTGTGAGAGTGAGCAGTTACACAACATCAATATGATCTATTTGAAATAAATTATGTTCTACTTGTCATAGGTAGTCAAATGGGTCTTGGTCATTAAACTTGGTTTGCCTTAACACCATATCAACACCCATGGCCTCTTTTTGAGCATCTATGAGATCCCTGATGAGCTGTGAATATCCATATCTATGTGAAGTGAAGGAATTAGGATGTTATCTATTCTTTGTAAAAGAAAAAAAGATTATATCTTGGCAATTGAAAATCAAAATATATACATAAGGATGAAATGCCCACTTGGTATTTGAATTTGGTTTTTATAGAATTAATGCCTATTAGATTTTGCATCGATGTCATGCTTGGTTATTCACTTGTCTTGAATGCAATGGTAAATATGGAAAATCTAATCCAATCTAATAATTAAATAATTTAATCATTGGCACATGTGTAGAGTTACACCATTATGCTCTTTGGTGCCCATAAAGGGGGTATGAGTAGATGATGTTTATGGGTAGTTGATTTGCTGAAGATTTTTATCAATTGAACTTGGATCAAGCATTTAATTTTGGTGGGTGATCATTATATGGTGGAGATCTTATTGATGTGACATTTTTCTACCTTTATTAAACTAAATTTCTTTTAGTTGCTCCTCTTTGACTTTCATAGTGGCACATGTGGATCCTTCTGGTCATGGTTGGTGCACGTGATTGTTGGTATTTTGATTCTTAAAATTTATTAAAGAGATCATCTACAAACACACAAAAATAAAATATAAACAAACAAAAAACATGTAAAACTTGGGAACTCCTAATCTACTCTATGTTACTCAGCACCCACTCACTTTATAGAATGAGACCAATCAACTATTACCAATAAAGTTTAAGCTTACATCCATTTACCCACCCTAGTAAAATATTTCCCTAAATATTTCTTAAAACCATGGTTCCTTGTTATGTTATGTCATGGATAATATAGGGCCCTTTCTATCGAATCTATAACTTACTCAAAAATTCTCTAAAATGACTATCATATAGTAAGACTGGTTGATCTTTATGAAATTATTTTTGGTGAAAATTCTTATCATGCCATGCTTTTTGGATCTTCTTATGAAATTATTTCATCCAAACTATTATGAATCTATAATAATCCATATTATTCAATTTAAGGAGTTAATTAGTAAGAGACTCACAATTTCTTAGTCACATGACCATGGCAATACATAGACTAGGTAGTAGGTATTCCATTAGGATGACTGCTTCAAGACCATACACTAACTAGAAGGGTGTAAATCTTATGGATCTCTTGTAATGCATATAATATTCCTAAAAAATTATAAGAATGTGATCCTCTTGATCATCCCTCTTGGCATCACAATTTTTTTTAGCATTTTACCCAATACTTTGTTGGAAGCTTTAGCTTATTCATTCACCTGTGTATGATACATAGTGCTTTTATGATGAAAAATCATAAATTACTTAGTTTGGCCTTGATGGTGTTGTTTAGAAAGTGTGTTCCTCTATTATTGGATAAATTTATAGGGCATCCAGACCTTTTAATGATGTTATCATAGATAAACTTCACTATGTCTTTCACACCATAACTAGGTGTCGTAATAGCTTCAACCCACTTAGTAAAATATCCCATCATAGTAATGATATAGATTGATTTACTATGTGTTCTTAGTGGATTTATAGGTCTAAAAAAGTCAATGCCCCATTATTTAAAAGGCTACTCAATTAATAGAGGTTACAAAGGCATTTCATCTTTTTATAGTGGTTTACCCATGTGTTGGTAGACATCATAGTGATGCATAACTTTGTATGAAAATTGGAATAGATTTGGACACCATAATCCACTCTATAGTAGCTTTTTATTTGTAGCTTCTCCAAAAAAATTTCATCCTATGACTCCTTGATGTGCCTCCTATAAAATTTGAGGTTGTTCATGTTCCATAATAGCCCTACATAGGATGTCATCCTTCCCCAAGTGATAGAGAAGCCCATTAATGATGGTATATGATAGGCCTCTAGTAATAAACTACTTATTATCACTCTTGATAGTGCACAAGGAAGAATCATTATTTGAGGAAGTTGGAAATGGATTTGAAATTTTTAGAAATCATAAAAACACAAAAGAGGTGAGCATCAAGAAAGTCTTCTTATAATTCTTCTAGTTCTTCACCATTAGGAATGCAGTTGAGATGGTATGGTCCCACATTCTCTCTTCCTAGCTTTACATTAATGTGAAATTGAAACGTCTAAAACAACATCAACCATGGAGAGATGTGTCCTCCTATCATTGTCTTGTTGACTGGGTATCATAGGGCTTGATGATTAGTGAAGACTTTGAATGGTGTCACAAGTAGATACTGTCAAAATTTTTGTAGTGCGAACATAATGGACAATGCTTCTCATTTTATGGCTGTGTAGTTTTTCTCTATGTCAAATATTTTTTTGATAGTAAAATGAATAGGATGGTTGATTTCACCATCTCTTATCTATACAATCACATCACCAACTATGATTCCTAAAAAATCCACATGTATGTGAAAGGGCTTCCTCTAGTCTATAAAAATAAGGATGGGCATAGTAACTAATCTCTATTTCAACTCAATAAAAGATACTTTGCACTCTGAATTCTAGACAAAATTCACGTTTTTGTGTAATAAAGATTCCAATTGGGATGAAATAATTACATAGCCTTTGATAAACTTGTGATATTAACTTGTATATCCCAAAAAAGAGCACACTTCGATGGAACTAATGGGTGGAGGCATACTCGGGATTACTATTATTTTTGCTTGATCTACCAAAATGCCTTAGTTATATACTACATGTCATATCAAGACACTAAAAGGTGTAAATAATAGGCATTTATTTAAATTCAACATGATCCATAGATCTCTACATTGTTCCAACAAAAGGCACAACTTAGATAAATATTCTTTGAATAAGGAAAAGACTACCCAATTGTCAAGGTAGAATTCCAAGAAGTCATGAATGAAATCCTTGAATGCAGTAACCACTATGTGAGAGAACACTGTAGATATGTTCTTAAGGTAAAAAGGCATAACTTTGTAGGAAAAATATCCCCATTCCATGACAAAAGTTTTTTTATCTCTATCTTTTTCTATGATGGGTATTTGATGATATTCACTGAAACCATTCATGAAAGAATAGAATTCATGTCCTATGATGGACTCTAAAACTTTATCTGTGAATGGATCATTTACATAGGTATCATTCAAAATGTCATAATCCACACATACTTAGATTTACCCTATATTCTTTGGATGCACTACCATAGGGATTACCCAATCTACCTTTTCTACTAGATATATTATTCTTACATTTTGTATTCTAGCAAGTGTAGCCTTTAGTTTGAGCTTCATGTTGGGGTTTACATTGTATGGCCAATTATTTTTAGGCCATGTGAACTAATATAGTTCAATATTCATCTTACCAAGAGATGGGTCAAATCCTCAGACCTCTAAGAATTTAGTGGGGAAAACATCTTGATAATCCCTCAATAATTGTAGAGCTTTCAAAATTTTAGCTTTTGTCTAATAGTCACCTATGTTCACCAGTTTTGGAACCTCTTCAGTTCCAATGTTTGCTACATGATTTTTGATGGGTTGTTGGTAAATATTTTAGTTTCCTTCATCAATAAATTCCTATATCCACCATTTCCCTTATTATTTGGAAGTGTGTATGCTATGTAGCTTGTCTTCTTTAGTATGTTTTGTATCAGTGTCCCTTAGTGGTTCTACAAGTTGTTTAGCTTCAAATAAATAATTTAAATCTAGATCACCATCAAAATCAAAATACTCAATGTCCTCTAATTCATCTTATATTTGGTGACATGATTACATTAGATATTGTTCTTTTTTCTTAGCATCTTTGTATATTTATAATGTTGCTTTAAGATCAGATGCTATGTTCTTCTACATAGTGGATTCCATTATGGTGTTTAATTTTTATGCACACCCATGACATAAGAATTATTTGATTTTCTATAGTGCATTTTAAACCAGGGGGTTTCATCTTCAAAAAAAAAGTCTGAATGAAATCACTTTAGACTTGTGTATAATGATTTATCTCCCTTCTATGCTCTTAATGCATCTATCATGTTGTTGGTAATGGAGTAAGTGTATAGTGGAAAATGCAAACCTAGTATTTTGGTACCACTCATTCTTTAGTTTGGACTTTAACACATTTATGAATACAAATTTAGTACACTCACCTTATTGAAATAATGGCCAATTATTTTGGATGAATAGTGGTAGCTAAAACCTCCTAATCATGAGCTCATAGGCTTCATCCCACTCAAGCTAGTCATTTCGATGAATCACCCACCATATCATGGTAACTACCTTCAAAGCATAGTTCAGAACATTAAACCACTAAATTATGATAGGTATATGAGCTTATAAATGTATAATGAAGTCATTGATATCCTTATTTGCATAGTGCATAAGAAGTTGTTGTTTGTACACAAAAACCATTCTCATTGGTCAGAGTTCATGATCACCTTAGGCCTAGTGGAGAAGGTGTGTGTTTGAGTCTCTACTAATAGATGAAAATATTTCCCATGGTAAAATTCCCTATTTGGTTAGCTCTATGTAGTTTTACATGTGATCATCAGGTTGATAGATGAAGTTAACTTCTGACCAAATATGGGATTTTGTAGACATAGACACACAATCTTCTATGACACATTGGTTTACCAATAGATGCATATCTACTAGCTTAGGCCTCCATTATTCTAATGTTTTGACTTTTTGAGTGAGAAAATATTATACCTAAGGTTTGGTATGCTCGTAAAAAAAGTTATACTCAATCACGTGGGGATATTTTGATTTGTCCTCAAAATTCACCTTCATCCAGCTTGTTTCTTGTATAACATATGGAGAATCTAGTTCAACTAAAATTATGTAAGGCTTGTGTGCTCTATTAAAAGGAATTAAAATAACATTATCTCTTTGGTGCACCTCTAATTGATTCTACACCATATTGATAGTCATGTAACTATCATATGCCTATTTATTACTTATTAGTATAGGTTAATGTGTTGTTACAGTCTTCATGTCGATGACTTTAAAGTCACCTCATAGTGTTAGTTTTACAAATTTAATCTCCACATCTTCTAATTGACTAATAGGTACAACCCTTCCATAATAAACTAAGATCAAAGTGACTGGGATATAACTTAGAACTAGCCATCTAATAGCTTCTCATGTAGACCTAGGAATCATGTTGACTATGTTACCAAAATCAAACACAACATTTGGAATTTAATATCCCAAAAATTCAATGTCAATGCATGCATAAATATCCCAAGGCTTCTTTATTTTTATGTACCAAACTAACTTTTCCATATTCTATTATCCATACTACACACACTCTAGTAGATTATGTAGCAAGTTTATGATGTCCTGGGAGATGCCTTCATTATGAAGTGTGATTAAAATTTTTGTAATATTTGTGAGCATAGTGATAACTTAATATTGATGCATAATGCACATGATTTGGCCTTATATTTGTACATCTATTTCTACAACATTTCCTTCAGTGGTGTCTTGATGTTGGATGTTTTTCAACATCTATGTAGATTCATATATGAGGCCCTTTTCTATAGATAGGTCTGGGTATTTATCATATTTAAATTTTTATATTCCATAATCATGAGGCATTTTTAGTGGAGGAAAAAAAATTCTATTTTTTTTTTCATGTAACAATATTTAATAACACATTTTGTTTTAGCTATGAACTCACCATATTCACATTCTAAATGGCCTTGTCCTTTCTTTGCTTCTCTAAGATGGGACAATATTTTGTATCGAGCTAGTCAAAGATTCTATAGTATTCATAGTAAGACTATATTTGAGGATTCATAGGGAAATTAAAATGTATGTGATTATATTCTCTACAAATGTAAAATTTCATAGGAGGCGCTTGATAGTTGTTTACTCTACCTCCTTGGTATCCTCTCGGTATCTACCTTGAGCTCCTACTCTATTGGATTGATATCCAGCTTTATATCCTCATTATTTTTGTACAGTTTTTTAATGTTTATGCTATTGGTTATTATCTTCATTTCTATTTTTTTATTATACAATTTGTGGGGTCCAACTCATTTATTATTGTTGTGTTAGGGATAAGCTCCAAGGTACTGCATACTAATATGAAGGGGATGGAGGTATCCAACTTGGTAAAGGAGGGGTCCATCTAGCCAGACCTTAAGGTTGATATTGTGGTGAACTAGGAATCCATTATGGACTTGTTTGGGTCACACAACCTTTATCAACTTTTAGGCCTAAAATCATCTACTTCACTAAGGACATTTTCTATATAATGACGATGAATACATTTTTGATGATGCCTTGTTTGAGCTCCTACAAATACCTATATTTATTTTCATCATGATTGTTTGAATTATATAAGTTTAAATATAAGTTTTGTAGACTCTTGAAATATTTTTTTAAAATATGGAACTACATTATGGCATGCCCTACTACTCGACATATTTCATAGAATTCTATTTTGATCTTTGGACAATCATTCTTATGATGTCCTTCTTTTTTGCACTCCATACAACATAGATTAAATATAGGCTTATCTTCCTCATGGTATTACTCCATTATTTTCATGAAATCCTATAGTGTATTTTCAATCTTGGAATTGGCAATAGGGGCTTCTCCATAATATTCAAATTGCTCTACTTACAGGGTAACAACTTTGGCATCTAATTTTGTAGCATATTGAATTTATGTAGTGGAAACCTAAATTTAGAGTGAATTCATCTGATAAACCACATAGATTTATCTTTATCTATTAAATCAAATTCTACTTTATTCATCACATCAAAGAATCTATGGCCATAATTGCAAACTAATTCTCTAGACTTTTACCTTATCTCCTTTAGGTCATATATAATCTGACTAGTGCATTTATTTATCTTTAATTCTATGACAAGCTAGTCCTTAACATAATTTATAATTGCCTACTAGATGTCTCATTGGTATATTAACTCGAGTGATCTTCCATCTAGTATCCTTACTAACTCACACTTTTTGATAGCTTCATCAATGATGGCCATAGCTTGCCATCTCATCTCACAAGTTAACATGTATTATTCAAGATCTATAGACCCATCATAGATTTCTAGGGTTATTAATCCTCTTTAATGGCCCATTTTGTAAACTGGTGTCAATATATTCTAATGCACAACTATTACTAGAGTATGTTACATCTTGGGTGATTTTACCTACATATTACTCTACGTACTAGGTGAGTCAATGTGTGAACTATGATTTTTTGACTTCCTTATTTGTTTTTATTGGTTTTAGAAAACTCTATGGCATTAAAATCCTTTCTAATTCGTTTGGTTTGAATTTTGGTACCCTAATAATACACTTTCTTTGAAAATGGTCCTTCTTAACTACTAACTTCCTATTTGCCTAGCTGAAATCTTCTACTAAAATATAAAAGATTAGGCTGTGCAAACATGTGCTCTTATAATGAATGGTTCTTTCCTATGAATTCTTCTTCTACACTTGAACTTATAATTAACCTACAACTATGTTTTATTTATTTACATAATTATTATTCTTTTGACAATACCCTTTTTTTAGTTATGCACTACATATATCATCTATCTATTATACTTCTAAACTATTATTACTTTCTTCTTTGTACATCTCATCTTCATCACTTCATTATATCTATCAAATTAATCATCCTCTTTCTTCATCTTGCATTCATCCTCTCACTCATCATGTCTTCACACTCATTCATCATCTAATCTACTACTATTATTACCTATACTCATAGCTACCTGGGTATTCTTCTATTTATTCCATCTATTTTATTTTCATAATTCCTATTCTAAATACAAAATTTTCTTCTAAATTATCTTTCCTCATGCATCCATTCTATATTTAGTTCCAATCCTTAATTAATCATCTAACCATCATTTATCATCATGTAGTACACACCCCCATATGCCTAAAGTGCCTACTCTATATTGGTTGGAGTAGGCACCATGGCCTTATCCATAACCAACATCTTTATCATGAGAGGTATTCATTGGAAAAAAATCCTCTAATTCCTTAGACAAAATGGTCCTCTATAGCTTTGAATGATATATATCATTTTAATACAAACTCGATGATATATCCATCTATGGTGGTAGTAACTCAATAGTCTACGCTCTCATCTATTTAGTTTCTACTTTATGTAACTAGTCTATCTTCTCTTTGATCCAAGTAATTATTTATTTCATTCTTGGATAAAATGGTATTTAAATATTATCAACCAGTTAGCTAGTAGTTTAGGTAACTTTTAGCAGAAAATATCATATATCTCTCCATAGATGTTCTCTCAAATAATATCACTTGTGGTAAAACTAGTCCATTTAATTTCTTCTTCTATGAAATTTCATACTTTTTGGTCTAACCACATCTTAATGTCTCTCTACCCCAATAACCATCTTGGCATAGTTTCCTATAGAAGGAGTGTTTCAACACTCACCATACCATTATTTTCAGAGGTTTTTGAAACATTAAAACATGCTAAGGATGAAGATAGGTAATTTTTAATCAAGTGCATAGGATAATGTGGAGAATTCATATTCAATAGGTAAATCAGAAGCATAACAATGATGAATTATCATGAATTAGATAGGAATTAGGAATAACTAGTACTTCATTAATGTTTATAGATCATTTAGAATAAACTTAGAATGAATTAAACTAAATATTAACCATGAAAGTGCATGTAAGGAATAAAATAAGAAAGATAATAGGTAACCATAACCAAATAGTCTATATTGATCCCAAAAAAGGTCAAACTCTCTTCTTCATATATATATATATATATATATATATATATATATATATATATATATATATATGAAGAAGAGAGTTTAACCTTTGTTGAGATCAATATAGACTATTCATTGATCTCAACAAAGGTCAAACTCTCTTCTTCATATATATATATATACATACTAATCACATTCTTCTCATACTTTGGCACCAAAAGAAGAGACTATTCATCTTCTAATCCTATTAAAAGACATAGAAGATAAGACAAAATGCATATAGATAAAAACTAAATACATAACACATAAATATCCAATGAATATCCTATGTAGCTTTACTATCTAATTTCTTCTCCCAATAACATGTCTAGGCCATGAGATAAACATGATAGAGCCCAACCATAGAGCTGAAGAGATGTAATTTTGTACTTTATATAAAAAAACACATGATATATATAAAGTTTTTCTTATTTGAATAGTTAGATTTTTGATCTCATGTGTTTGTATTATGGTTGTGGATGCATGTAAATATTTATTTATAACACATGTATCTATCTTATGTTGTATATGTTATGGTAAATATATGTGTTATGGTTTTTTTCTATCATTATGTAGGACACGTGCATGGTTAGAAATAAATAGGCAAATAGGACTGAGCAAAGTATAATCAGTCAAAAAAATGTAGTACACACTATTTCATGTTAGGAAATGTGTAATAACAAGAAATGACTAAGTATAAGAAACCAAAAAGTGGTAAAAAAAAGGGCAAAAAGTGTTCATTTTTAAACTACGACAAAGGTTGGCACCAAATTAAAACAATATCACATTAAATCATGTTGGGAAGTATGAAAATAATGTAATAAAATGAAAAAAACTTTGAAAGAAAAAATGGTATATAAATAAATCAATTAATTCAATCAATCATACTAAATCACGTTGGGAAGTACAAAAGAGAAATAAAATTGGCAAAATTGGTATTAAATTAATCACACTAATTCAAGTTGGGAAGTATGAAAAATTCAAGAAATGGTTGGATTCTTACATATAATCAAAAAATAAGAAGATAAAAGTGAAAGAGTAATGAACAAAGCATAAAACATACTAAATCAAGATGGGAAACATGTCAATGATTTGTAACTTCATAATCAATCAAATCTTATCTCATTCTTGACACATGTAATTTTTGTTGTGAGTTGGATTATTGGAAAATTTTGTGAGGAAGGCCAAGTCCTATCCATGGTCTTATACTATAAATCACAAAGGGAATACCAACGAGGTGGAAATAATATGAAAATGTGGTAAGAATGGATGTTGGTAATAGTATTGTGAAATATTGGTAATTTGTGACGAAGGATAGGTCTTAGCCATGGTCTTACAATGCAACTCACAAATGGAATACCTAGAAGAGTGATCAATGAACAAAACTTATCAAGGATAAATATTAGGATTGGTATGGAGAAAAAGGGAATGTAAAAATTATAAATTAGGCATCTTATGAGAATAATTTAGGAGATATGAGGCATACTAAAGACATGAGAAGACACTAAGTGACTATTGACCATCAATGTATAAAGGAAATCTATTCTCTATAGGCATAAAGCCATGTAGGAAAATAAGTGTGCTAGTAAGATCAAATCATGAAGGTAGATTGGTATAACAAAATTAAAATGGACCCACCTTCCCATGATGTGTTCCCCATTCTTCAGGACCCCTTATAGAGCCATCAGTCTACTGTGAAGATTGGGTACTTACATGAGAAATTAGGTAGCACTAAAAGATTTTTTATTCTCTTTTTTTAATCTACTTGCCTACCACACCCCAATAGACCTTAGTTATATCATGAGGCCAACTATGGAGTTTGAGATTTGATTATAAGAAGGAGATGTGATTTAAATCGCATCTTTTAGTGTGATTTGACTTTTAAGAATTTAGAATGTTACCTTTTGGATCATTACCTCTTGTTAAATGATTTTGATTTTGAATGCTTTAAAGGCTTTTAAGATTCCTCATCCATATGGAATTATAATGACCAATCATGAGAGATAGAGTGATACACATGAATGAGCTTTAGGATTTGGATAAAGGAAGATAAGTATCCAAAGATAAGAATAATGAGAACACTTAGGTTTAAGTATAAACCATCATGTTATCTCAAGTATCAACCATGTGTATGCTTAGTTTGTGAAATAGAATAAAGGGAAATAAAGGAAATACTAAAGTAGACTGGTAAAATGAGATTGTAATGAGATAAATTATTTGTTAATTGATCACTTGGTAAAGAAGGTGTTAGTGCCCAAAATTATACTAAATTAATTAGGCCCCTATCACTAAAATTCTTGCACCCAAACTAAATGAGTGTCAATTTTTTAGTTTTTTTCCCCAATCCTTCAAAAGATCAAAATATATGTTCATAATTAATCATCTCCTTTGTCTTCTATGTGGAATCATTCTACCACTCCTAACTAACCTCCTGAGGGGCATTTCCTAAAGATAGAAGATATTCTCAATAGCTCTAGAGGAAGTAGCCTTGATGCACCTTCAATGGTTTCAATGATTAATTTTTGAAATTATTTTTGATGTCAGGAGAATCTTGCTCTCCTCATATTAAGAGAATGATGCAAAGGTAAGTAAGTGACCAAGAATCTAAAATCATGTCAAGTTAGGACACATGGTATATTCTTAAGGGTTTTAAATTTTGGGTCCATTTCTAAAGAATGTCCCACTTGGTTTTTATTGGAAAAGTATAGAAAGTTACCAAGGGCCAAATGTTTGAGTAAATAAGTTAAAAAAAATGCCACATGTTAGCTCCTTAAGTTTTTTGAAATTTAATCCTCATCTGAAGATCACCCTACTTGACTTTCTATAGTCAAGGTTTAAAAGGTCTCTGAGGTGTGAGAACCTGAGCATGCAAGGAAGATTAAAGACATGTGGTAGTTTCTCAAGGATTTTAATGATTGGGCCCTTTTTTAAAATTGCCTCACTTTGAAGTTGGGAAAGGTTCAAGAGGTCCCTAGAAGCTTGGGTGCCTGAGGTGATGACATGTGGTGTTCATATATTCCATTTAAGACTCAAGATGTATTGCACTAATGTACTAAGGGAAGTGATGGGTGAGAAGGTGTGAAAACCCCCATAAACCCAAAAAGGTGATAAAAGGTAAAACTTACTTGAGCAGGTCTAGAAAGATGCCAGCATGCTTCCCTCCATTTTTCAAAAGGCTACTTGATTAATTAATGTGGTAGTTGGTAATTAGTCATTTCACTTCAAAGTATTAATGGTAACCCTAATATTAAAGTGAAATGGATTATAACTAAGCATTTATATTCATTTGAAATCACCCTTTGCATTTAGAGCTAATACTCATGCCTTCAAGTGATTTGTGTGGTAGAAGTTAATTTCAATGTGAAGACTAGTGATCATAGAAAATTCCTCAAATATTTTCTAATTCCATCTATGTGCAACTCTCATGACTACTAGTAAGTATTACTTGAATCTCTAGTGTTGTGTTCTTAAAGGGAGTCCAAGGGTTTTTGGAGAGTTATTAGTGTGAAGAATTCATTTTAGCTTTTGATATTACACTTAGTGAGTTAGGAAGAAATGGCTTCATCTTCTACATCAATGAAGAGTAATATTACATATATTCTTGATGAAATTAAAGACACAGATGGGATGAATTTCATATCTCTATTTAATGTTTTATAGTGGCCAAATCCTCTCCTAGTTGTCTCCAACCTTGGTACACATTACATAGTCCCTGCATCAACATTCCCTTTGGCTACCCCATATCCTAAGATGGTTATTATATGTGACAAATTTTATCACCTAGATATTAGGACTATTATGGATGGGATTCAATTAGTTGTGTGTTAGTTCACATCTAAGGCCCTTAGTGCCATACTTGGAATCTTTCCCCAGCTTGATAGTATCATGATTACCATGGAGGAATGTTAGAAATATGTGGAGACAAATGGTAAGATTCTATGGGATATTTTGAATTCCTATTGGCTTGTAAAAGAGATAAAAAATATCTCTTTATTGTCAAAAAATCTAAAATTAATAGAATTCAATGAGTTACCTTAGTATATTATCACCAAGATCTATGGAGTACTCACCATAAAAATTTGAACCATGGATGTTTTCAATCCTCATATACATGTTGGAAGGGTAAAATAAGTTGGACTAGGAAACCATATTGAGAAATAACTTTTAAAACCAAATGATTCAATTACACAATGCAATCTTCTTGAAGGAGAAATTTATGGGTAGTTTTTATATGTCTTCCTATTTGATGTATAGCCTGGTGCATAATAGGACCTTCCTAGGTCTCACCAAAAATATTTTAGGATTAAGGATATATGATATTTACCTAGAGGTCACTTTATAATGGTTTAAGAGAAACTATTATAGATTATATAATTATTTCTTCAATGCTATGATGAGCATTTTCTTCCCTTTAATAAGTTTGAATAGAATGACCAAGGTAACCCACTAGATAATTGATATATTTGGCACCTCATACATTCAATTCAAAATGTTCACATACATCAAGGTGAGTGGTTACTCAGAGGCTCCTCACAAATTTCCAAGGTATGTGGATGATAAATTTTTTGTCATAAAATTATGTAGATAAATGGTGCACCCATATGAGATGATTGTGGCCAAGAAAATAAATAATCCTTTCAAGTTCTCAATGGAAATAAAATATTATACATGTCCTTATCTAGATAAAGAAAAGGGATTAGAGTAGGAAATGGAATTCTACATGATTAAAAAAATACCACCCAGACCTAAATATGATATAAAATGGTTGATAAATATTACAACAGGTGTAATCTTGCACTAATCCCACTTTGAAGATATTTGTTTTAACTGCACCACTAAGGAGGAGGTTAAAAAAATAGATTACATGAGGTTCACTATTCAAGAGGTACTCACCTACAACATTTATCCCATCCCAAAGACATGGCAGATGACAAGATGATAGTGGCATCAATATATATAGAAAATAAAATTGAAGTTTAGCCTATAGCACAGGTAGACTTTATTACCAAGGAAAATGACTCCATTACATGAAGGAATTTTCCTATTATGAGGAAAACACTTAGGTATCTAAAGGAGCATGAGGTTGACCTCAATACATATGACACCCCACCCTCTAAGAACTTTGATAGGTTATGGAGCTCAAGGGCATTCCTATCATCATACATGGGTGATCCTTCAGCAACATGAATAATGATAAGAGGCAAGGGGAAGTAAAAGGTGAGTGATGTCAACTTATCCAAAAATATTTATGTAGAATCACTAATAGATATCTAATCTAAAATAGGGATGTCATTCTCAAAGTTGACAATTTTAATAAAGAACTAGGATAAGATAATCATATGAGAGGTACAACTGGCTAGTACCACTCCCATATCCATCACGACTAAAGGAGCTCCCATAATGCTAGCAGTTTAAGATATTGTACCACTTGATGCACCTAAATAAAAACTAGTATCTAGTCATTACCCAAATACTTACACAAGGAAGAGTGGAGGAGTGGAAGAGTTAGAACAACCAAGGCCTAAGAGAACCAAGAAAGCATTACATCCTTCAGTGGGGAGCCCCAAGAAAAGAAAAGAGGTAATGTTCAAGGACCTACCCCTCAAGTAAAAAATTATAAATCCACAAGAAGATAAGTCCTCATATGCCTAGAATTTAAGGGATATGAGTGATGAAGAGGACTCAAATGAGGGAAGGCCAATTTTATAGGTAATAATGAAAAAATGGTTCTTCACTCCTTCTTAGGTAAAGACCAGGCATAAAAATCTAAGGGAGAGACCACAAACCTTGATAAAACCTTCAATCATGGGATGCTTTGAATAGTTGGGACCCTCAGTAGTGGAAGGAAAAGATGATGAAGAATATTTTTTGGATTTAGATGATCCTTCGTCTTTTGATGATGTGTTGTAGGTTGGGATTGAGGTGGCTACATAAGCTCAATCTCCCTAGGAAAAAGAAATGATGTCCTCAAACATGGAGACATTTGTATAAAATGTTATCACCCAGCCACCAAGCCAAGATAAGGGTGATGAAATTAGGAATGTATAAGAATTTGGGGATGACATTGGGAAGGAGCTGATGTATAATGAACAAGTCCCCACTAGTAATGAAAAGGTGGAGGTATAGAAAGAGGAACAAATAGATGTTACTTGAGTTATCAAAGTAGCACCAAAAGTTTTTGCCCCTTCAATTACATCAAGCTTGACACCAAAGGAAGAAGTTGATATTGGGGAAGGTAAGGGATCAAGACTATAAATGGGTACCCCTACCCCTTCATAAATAAATAAAGAAGTATATCAATTAAAAAAAACTATTGAAATAGGAGTCTCTAAAGGCACTACCTTGATTGAAGTACCTTGGGGAATTCTCCCCATATTAAGGTCCATGATCTTGCTAAGCATAAATATGTTGAAGCTATGACTAGTGAAGAGTTTCCCAAGGGCAATAAGGAGGAAACCATAGCTTCCTCCATCCAAGTTACGTAACCAAGTGTAAAATACAAATAGTTACAAAAAATTATATTCAGCCCATAGAGTAGGGAAGTTCCATACACAAATCGCTCTTGGAATCCCAATAGTTCAAGGTAAATTTTGAAGTCTTAGATCATATAGATATAAGTGAAGAAAGGGAGTGAGGAGTTGATGAAAATGATACAAAGTCAAAAATTAATAAGGAGGATAAATAGATTGTGTTAAGATCTTAACCTATTCTAGTGACACTCCCCTTAAATAATATCCCAGTGACACCACCATTCAATGTATCAAAGCCAACATTAAGGTCCATGAATCCAATGGGATTCTAGACCAGACCCCTTCTTTGGATAAAATAATAGGTTAAGGATAAATGAGACATCATGATTAAAATGGGGGATATAGATGTAATGAATATCACCTAGGCATACAAGGTCAATCCCCATAAGAAAGCCAAAATGCACTCATAAACCACTTTCATTGAGATAGGGGAAAGTACATAGGAGATAATTATTCCTTCATCAGGAGATATAAAGAAGGATGTTACCCTTGAGATATATGTAGTGTATAGATATGATTTGGGGGAGCCATCAAATAATGAAATAAAACACAACTCACAAGTCTTGGCAAGCATGGTGGCACAATGAATGGATAATGATAAAGATTCAATGGAGGACCTAAAGGTAGAGAACTAGGCCATGATCCAGTACTTGCAAAAACTAATGAATGAGCCCAAGGTAATAACCCCAAATACAAGTAAGAAACTAGATGCTCCTATAATTTCCTTAGGTGTGTTTGATTTTGGTCATGGTGTGGACTTAAAAACCAGAGGCTAGGCCATAGAAGATTATAAAAAGGATTTGACCACTTGAACCAAAGAAATAACCCACTCAGCACTAAAATGTCTAGATGACATACTAGATAAAGAAGGAGAATGTGATTCCTACATGTTCATTTAAGATGTAGACATCAAGAATTAGGAGAAAATCAGGCCAAAGTTAGATGAGATTTGTAATATGGGCATTGACACTTTAATAGTAGAAAATATCATCTCCTTGGATGATAAAAAATAACTAATAAAATATTAGCTAGTGATTAAGCATCGATTGGTGGTGCTTAAGGAGGGTGTTTTTGATTTAAAAGGAGAAAAGTAGTCTTTCCCAACTGCAAAAGAGGAGATTGAAGCTACTTTGAGGAAGATGGTGAACCTTTATGGTGCATGTGACATGATAGAGGAGGCCTTAGATATTGCCTTGAAAAGCCTCATTGATGCACCTCATGGAGCCTTTGATATCTATAAGATCAGAGAGCTGGTCTCACTTGAAAAATATTGTGACTAGTTAAAAGTATTAGTTAAGAAAAAGTAGGTAATGCTCTAGAAGGTCATGAATTAGCTTTAGGAATATATAACCAAATTCAAATACCAAGCAGGCTCAAACCAAAGGATTCTTGCCACCATAATTGAATGGTACACTACATATAAAAATAGGTTGGTGAAGGACTCGATCATCAACATTGATTCTAAAATATGACCAAATATTTTTGTTTCTTTTGATCTGACATTATGCCATTCCTCCCTTCCTTCTTCTTTTCTTTTCTCTCTTTTCTATTTCCTCTTTTCTTATTTCCCATTGGTAAACCATTATGCCTTTCCCATTAGTGGCATGTCCCTTTCAAAGTTGGGTTTTTTTTAAGAAAGGGACATCTTTTTTTATTGTGTAAGTGGACAAAGGTTGATTTGTCCCTTGTAGGACTGATCTCCACATATATAACTAAAAATATTCTACCATAGTGGAGTATCAAACTTGTCATCATCACATAGGCATGATCATAATTTGAAGAATCATGTTTGTTACATCATTAAATAGATTCCAGGCCTACGAAAGAATTTTCCAGGTAGATCATCTTTAAGAATATGTTAGGCATAGATATAATTGTATAAGTAAAGTGGGTATGTACCTTTACAATGGTCAGTTAATTTATTTATTTTGAAGCTATAGCTTGGAGAGTCCTCCCTATGTGATTTTTTGGTGCCAAATTGATTTGTGTTGTAAAATCATTGGCAAGCTTTGAGAATATTCAAGATGTTTCCCTTGTTACAAAATTATTTTGCATAGTGTTATATTATATATTTTCAAGACATATTATATTTAGTTATGATTTAGTTGTTAAATGAAATATATCATGGTTTATCATTCCTTCTTATTGTTTAAGTACAATGTTCTATCTTACATGTTTAGTAGATTTCTTGTCTGATGTATTCTTCTTTATGGTAGTTATCTAGGGTTTGCAATCAGAATATAAAATCTTTTCTAATTCAAGATTTGGGAATAGAGCATTGATATCCTTTTTAAGGGTAGTCTTGGGATCATGAATTTAGCTAGAGGGAGTTATTAAAGGGAGATTTATAATATTTCTTATAAACTTTTAAGGATCATTTGTGCATGATTTTATTTTTATCAATTTCTAAACTAAACAACATTTGTTAATGAAGATAACATATCTATTTTATGAAATCTTTTATGCTCACTTACTATCCATCCACATCTTTATCTATCATTCAAATAAATATGATTTCACCCTATTTTAACATATATATATATATATATATATATATATATATATAACATGTTTGCATATCATAAGTGTTATTTACATTACAGACACATGAGATCTTGTATACTTGAAATGTGCTTGCAGTTTGTGCTTGAAATCTTAGTGATACATTTTTTCATTTGACCCATATATTCAAATATTTTATAAAATAGAGATAGTAATCATCTCATCATTTGTTTTTAGTATCTTGTGTATGACATAAAACATTTGTGCATTTTGTGTGACAACCATCCATGAGTAGCATGTATAAGTTTGGTTATGCTTTGGTCATATTTCCATTTTTGTACCAATAATCCTCATGAATATTAAAGTGTTAAACTCATTCATGTAATCAAGATACTGAGTAGGTCCTCTCACCTTAGTTTAGGTAGAGCTAAAAGTAGTAGGGAATTAACCATACCCTCTATAAGTGCCTCCCAATCATTTCCTTCATTCGGTCCTCTTTAGATCTTAAACCCTTCCTTGGCCATAATGGCATATCAGTGGTTTCTCATTTTAGTTTTCCATTCTTCTGAAGTATGAAAGGTTGAGATTTAGGGGTATACAACTAGGAACCAATACTTTCTTGGCACCATTACTAGGGACATATTTTATTACCTTTGTTATAGGAATATGCTTGCAGAAGAATTATAGGTGTTTTATTTATTTCTCTATCTCCTATTACTATAATGAGTTACTCATTTTAGGTTCATTGATGTCTTTAAAAACTTTTGGATGACTCTACTAAGTATATTCACCCTCATTTTGAGAGAATTACTCAATATTTTTGAGGTTGTTTTCAATGTTTAAGGGTTGGTATCTCATTAGTTGTTGTGTATATTTTTGTTTTTCTAGTCTAGAAGTCTTGCTTCTAGTGGTGACTCCATTATATCAAGGTTTAAAGATTAGTGCCTATTATATGTTCCCTTACCTATTTTGAAGACTTTTATTTAGATCTAAAAACTTGGAGGGTACTAGGTCTTCCTTTCAGAGGAATCCATCAAAAGAGCTTATCCCCAAGTAAAAAGTCCCATATAGAAGAAAACAAGTGTGGAAACTTGTTATGGGCCAAACCTTAGGCAATCAAATAAGATGTGATCAGTTCATTCCCCATTATATTTACCCCTTTTTCTCTAATACCCTTTTATTTAAGGATACTAGATTGCTTTTGATAACTCTGAGATCATCACAAGTCAAGCTCCTTCTCCACAAAGGAGTCTTTCCCCTCCCGCTAAGCCATTAAATATTCACTCTATTTCTCTTCCTTTGAGTCCTCCACATAGTATTCATCCTTAACCATCCCCTAGTTCATCTTCATCTTTAGATTTAGAGATGGGAGACCATGAATTGAGAAGAAGGATGTTTAATGTGTGCAATGATAATGGTGGAGATGATTATCAAGGATTTACTAATAGATGTAGACTATTTATGATCCCAAGGTTTAGACCTATTAATTTTAATGGCATGCCTAGTTTCCCCAATGAGGTCCCTATGAAGATTGGAAATTAACTACCTAAGTTTCAAGGGAATAATGTAGTGTTTGGGGAATAACATATAAAATCCTTTTTAAATGTCATTGAAGATTATGAGATGGATCTAGAAAATGTATGTATAAAACTATTTGTGAACACACTTGAGGATGAGGCTAGGGAATGGTTCAAATCCCTCCCTGATAGATTAATAGACACATGGAAAGTTATGATTGATGCATTTAAAATATAATATGGTGATATTATAGACCCTAGATTCTTGTTTACCAACTTTAAGAACCTCAAGAAGAATCCTAATAAGTTTGTGAAAGACTTCAACTCTAGATTCAATATAGTAGTAAGGAGGCTATGAAAAGACATCAAACCTAGTGGTGTTACTTATGTAATTAAGTATTTTGATGAATTCGACAAGAAGGCTACTTATTATCTTAGAGATAAGGATCCTAAAAATATAAGGATGGCTTTTAATTTGGCTATCCAAATAGAAAATAATATCAGAGCTATGGGTAAGAATTTGAACAAGAGAGACAATATCAAGTTGGTAAATCTTGAAAAGCCTCAATTATCCCATAAGAGTGTATAACTAGAGTAAAGGTTAAAGAATTTGGCCACTATAGTGAAAGAGATCTCTTAAAAATTAGTTAGAACTGAAAAGGGGTTGTCTCAAGGTCCTACTAACCATGATGATAGGTGAGATCATAAGAGAGATGAAAAGAATCATCCCTAAGATCATGGTCAAGGCAATCCAAATTTCCAATCTAGAAATAATATTATGGGAAAAGGCCTGCCAAGGGATGATAGACATGAAAAAAATTAGAATTGGGGAATTGGAAGGGAAGTACCAAATCCTTTAGCTACAAAATTTAACATAGTCAATTGTGACATCGATTGGTGTGATAAATGTTTCTTTCCTCATCCCCCTTATGGCACAACTAGTGATGGTGGTCAAGATGTAGATTAATTTAAAACTAGATTTGACAAAGATAATATCTACATTATTGACTTTTAGGAAATGGAAAGTTACACTTTCAAATAGGAAGCCATGAATGCCTTAATTGTCCCTAATTTTGAGGATACCCCAACATATGAACATTTTAATTTGTAATTTGATGAATTGGATGTGATGGTTGCTTCTCCATCAATAGAGATGATGAGTTCTACCATTGTTCAAGCATTCTAGAAAATATGTGAAAAGTTAAGGGTCCCATTCCTAGATTTTGTCTATGAAATAAACATGATGCATGAATATGAGTTACTAGTTCATGACTTTGAGTTCCTAAGATCAATTATGAAATAAAAATATGGAGATCCCCTCCATCAATTAAGGATCGGTAGTTAATGATCTATGCAACAATTTATCAATAAAAAGAGTATAATTTGAGAAGTAAGGACCAAAATGCTCCTTTAAAAGATACATACTCTATTACCCCTAGAATAGAGACTAAGGAAAAAGGGACAATAGGGAGTAAGAAGGCCCAAGGTTCCACCAAGCTAGATTATATACCCTATAGTGTTAAACCAAGAAATAATCAAGCCAAGAATTAAAATCCTTTGTTGTCTAGCATTTCTAGGAAGGATGAACCTAGGAAGCCTCCCTTGAAAAGTAAAGTTAAGAATGCTAGTTCCCCTACTTCTATTCCCCTAACTCTTGAAGGATGTATCCTAGATGAAAATGTTACAAGCTTACCTACTAAAAATCCTTTGCTCAAATATAGTATTTGTGATGTGGCCCATGTATTAAGTCAACTAAAAGTCAATACCCTTTGTATAATTGCTTAAAATACTATAGCATAGGAAAATATCTTTTGAGTATTTGGGATTCATAGAGAAAATCATTGCCAATAAAATTATTAAAGTTGATCTTCCTCTCACTCTCTTTATGGAAGGTGAGAACACCTCAAGGTCTCCTGAGCATCACCTAGAGATATACTTGGGAACAACACTGGTAGAGAGCAGATGGATGTTGACCCATTCTTTACCACCTTGCTAATTAAAAGACTAATTATCCATAACTACATATTTGACTATGGTACATCTTATAATATCATGTCACTGGTTGTGTTGAATGAAATTTACATAAGGATAAATGCAGCATATGGAAAATGCCTCTCCATAGATTCCATAAAAGTACCTATTATTGGCATAGTCAAAGGATTGGTGTTGCAACTCACATAGTACCCCAAAAAAAAATTGATTATAGATGTCATTTTTGTATATTGCTCACCAAAATGGGGTATGTTGCTATCCAAAAAATGGGATACTAGTATTAGAGGTAGTGTTCATATGGATCTATGCTATGCCACTATACCTCTAGATGGGAAAATGGCTCACTGAAAATATGAGCACAAATGCTTCATGTCTTAGAGGATCTTAAGTACCAATTGAATGAAGTGGATAATGTGGATACAAATAATAGGAGTTTTGTGATAAGTGTTGAGTACATAGAGCTGCCTCTTGAGTCTAGTGTCAATGTTAAAGACTCCATCTAGATCATGCATTTTGATGGAGCATGTTCAAGTATCAAAAATGGGGCTGGGGTTGTTTTTTATACCCTTGGGGGTCAGGTTTATATATACTCTCTTCAATTGGCCTTTGAGTGCATGAACAATATTTCAAAATATGAAACACTCCTGATTAGCTGCCAGATCACTCAAGAATATAGATTCAAGAAGTTTTTAGTTAAGGGTGATTAAGAACTAGTAGTGAAATAGGTTTGAACTATTTACACCATGAAGCAAAAGAGGTTGAAGTAGTACTATAATGTATATGGGACTTCTTAGAATGGTTTGATGCCTTTAATATTAAGTACCATGACCAAAAACTTAATGACATGGTAGTTATGCTAGCAAAAAGGGCTATAGAATTTAAAGTTGAACATGGAAATCCTTCTTATGAGTATGAAGTTGAGATACTGGTAAGACCCTATATCTAAAATAAAATTGATCATTGACATGTATTTGACAATGATGACCAAATAAAGAGGTTTTTATGTTATATAGATGAGTTTGGGGGAACCATTATAGAGTGGGACTCTATGATACAGGTCTTTGATGGAAATGAAACCTTGTATGGAAAGGAAATAATCTAATTAAAGACTAATATTATCCCTAGGGGATTTTTTATTCTGGAAACAACCTTTGATGGAGCTGATAGAGTCAAATTTAGAAATATTTTTATTTCAAAAGATATGACTAAAATTAATATTGGGATAGTAAAAAATCTAAGGAAGATTTGGCTTAGTACTCACTTGAGTGAAAGGGAAAAGGGAGAATTCATCATGCTATTAAAAAAGTACCAAGATTTCTTATCATGGTCATATTTAGAGTTGAAGGCCTATAGGGAAGATTTGTTTCAACATGTTATTCCCCTTCACCTTGATGTAAAACTAATTTGACAAAAATAGTGGCCCATCAACCCCATCTTAGCCACTAAGATGTAAGAAGAATTGAAAAAATTAAGAGATGATGGGATCATTCAACCCATTAGGTACTCTTCATAGGTGGTGAACCTAGTCCCTATTAGAAATAAAAATGGAGACATCTAGATATATATTGATTTTTGAAACCTAAACAAGGCTTCTCTAAAGGATAATTATCCATTGCCTAACATGGATAACATGCTCCAAGATGTCACTAGATATAAACTTTTATCAACTCTATATGAATTTTTTAGTTATAACCAAGTGGTGGTAAAAGAGTCTGAGAGGTCTAATACTACTTTCACTACCCCATGGGGCACCTATGTGTATGTCCAAAGGGATAAGTGACCACTTGATGCATCTGTAACAAATTCTTGTTAGATACATGGAGTTTGGGATTTACCTTAATCCCATAAAATTCTACTTTAGAGTATAAAAGACAAAGTTATTGGGACACATTATGTCCCAACAAGGTTTCATGATAGATCTTAAAAGGGTGGAGGCCATTGACAAAGTACCCATCCCACAGACCAAGAAAGGTATTCAATCCTTCTTTGGCTAGATTAATTTCATTAGATGATTTGTTTCTAACTTTGAAAAAATAAACCTACCTATCAATTCAATGTTGAAGAAGGATAACACTATAAATTGGGAGAAGAAGGCCACTGGGTCATTTCTAGATATCAAATCTTTTGTCAAAATTGCCTTGGTGCTTGCTAGTCTAGATTATAGAAAAGATTTATAAATCTTTTCATTTGCCTCTACACACACTATTTCTATAGTACTACTACAAAATAATGGTGAAGGTCATGAGTATCTAATTACCTTTTTTAGCAAGGTGTTACAAGGATATGAGCTAAGATATACCATAATGGAGAAATAAGCTTTTGCCATTTTAAAGGCTATCAATCAATTCAGATCTTACATTTTAAGTTCAAAGATTGTGTCCTATATCCCTCACACAATGGTGAAGGACATATTAACTCAAAATGAATCTACTAACAAAATGTGTTGATGGGTCAATAAACTTCAATAATATGACTTTGAGATATAGACTACTAAGTTAGTTAGAGCCATGGGTCTAGCTAAGCCAATAACTGAATCAAATTTATAGGCTATGGAAGTCATTAATATATAAAGGGTGGTTGATAACCTTGAATACAAGTATAACCAATCTCCATGGTACAAAGATATAGTCTCTTATCTGAAGACTCTGAATTATCACTCCAATTTAGATAAAAATCAAAGGACACTGAAGTTAGTATCCCAAAAGTATCTCCTATTACAAGATGGCCTAGCTTAGAGAAACTCAAATGGTGTTCTCTTGAGATGTTTGGTGGAGAATGAGATCTATTCAATGGTTATAGAGCTCTATAGTGATGTGTGTGGTGGTCACTTCACTCCTAAAGTGTAAGGGATTATAACTAAGAATTTATCTTCATTTGAATTCACCCTTTACATTCAGAGTTAATACTCATTCTTTCAAGTGATCTGTGTGGCAGAAGCTACTTACATCATGAAGGCTAGTGATCATAATGAATTCTTCAAAGATTTTATAATTCCATTTGCTTGTAACTCTCATGATTACCAGTAAGTATTCCTTGACTCTCTGGTGTTATGTTCCTAAAGGAAGTTTGAGGGTATTTGGAGAGTTATTAGTGTGAAGAATTCATTCTAGCTTTTGATATTACACTTAGTGAGTTAGGAAGAAATGTATTCATCTTATACATCAGTGAAGAGAAATATTACATATATTCTTGATGAAATTAGAGAAATAGATATTCAAGGGTTGGATTTTTTAGCTCTATTAAATGTTTTATAGACACCAAATCCTCTCTTACTTGTCTCCAACCTTAGTATAAATTATATGGTCCCTATGACAACATTCCCTTTGGTTATCCCATATCTTGAGATGGTTATTGCATGTGCTCGGGTTTATCACCTAAACACAAGGACTATTATGGATGGGAGTCAATAAATTGTGTTCATTCACACTTGATTCCCTTAGTGTCATGCTTGAAATCCCTCCCCAGCTTGATATTATTGTGCTTACCATGGAGGAATGCCAGTAATATATAGAGACAAATGGTAAGATGCTATGGAACATTGTGAATTCTTATTGGCTTGCAAAAAAGAGGTAAAATGTCTCTTGATTGTCAAGAAACCTAAAATTTATATAATTAAATGAGTTAGCTTAGTATATTATCACCATATCCACCAAGATATATGGAGTACTCACCATAAAAAAGTTTAAACCATGGATGTTTTCAGTTCTCATCTACATGTTGGAAGGGCAAAATAAATTGGACTGGGAAACTATCTTGAGCAATAACTGGCATAACCAAATGATGTAATTACATAATGTAATCTTCTCAAAGGAGAAATTCATAGGAATTTTTAATGTCTTCTTATTTGATGTATAGTATAGTACACAATAGGACCTTATTAGGTCTCACAAAAAATCTTTTAGGATTAAGGATATATGAGATTTACCTAGGGGTCACTTTAGAAGGGTTTAAGAGTAACTATTATAGAGTTTCTTCAATGTTATGATGATAATTTTCTTCCCTTTGAGAAGTTTGAATAGAATGAACAAGGTATCATGGGAGATAATTTATAGATTCAATGCCTCTTACATTAAGTTTAGAATGTTCACATACATCAAGGTGAGTGGTTACTCGAGAGCCCCTTAAAAGTTTCTGAGGTATATAGATGACAAAGTTTCTATCATGGAATTGTGTAGACAAATGGTGCACCTACATGAGATTATTATGGCCAAGAAAATCAACAATCCTTTCAAATTCCTAGTGGAAATAAGATATTACACATGTCCTTTAGCTAAAGCAAAGGGATTGGTTTAGGAAATGGGCTTCTATAGGATTGAAAAAATGTCACCCAAACCTAACTATGATATAAGATGGTTAATAAATATTGTAATAGATGTAATCTTACACCAATTACATTTTGAAGATATCTTGTCTAACTACACCACTAAGGAGGATGTTAGAAATATAGATTACATGAGGCTCACTATGTAGGAGGTACTAACTTAAAACATCACTCCCATCCCCAAAGACATGGTGGATGATAATATGATACTAGCATCAGTATATATAGAAAATAAAATTGAAGTGTAGCCTATAGCATAAGTAGACTTCACTTCTAAGGAAAATGACTCCATTGCATGGAGGGATTATCTTATTATGAGGAGAATACTTAGGTGGTTGAAGGAGCATAGGGTAAACCTTGGTACATATGACACCCTTTCCCTCTAAGAACTTTTTTAGGTTATGGAACTTAAGTCATTCCTACCATCATACATGGGTGATCCTCCAACACCATCAATAGCGATAAGAGGCAAGGGGAAACAAAAGGTGAGTGATGTTGACTTCTCTAAAAATATTGATGTAAAATCACTAGCAACTACCCAATCCAAAATAGGTATGTCATTCTCAAAGTTGACAAGTCTAGTAGAGGAGTGGGATAAGATAATCACAAGAGAGGTACAACTAATCAGTGCCACTCCCATATCCATCAAAAATAAGGGAGATCCCATAAAGTTATAAATTCAATCTATTTCCCCACTTTCGCCACCTACACAATAACTAGTAGTTGGTTATTCCATAAAGACTTACATGAAGAAGAGAGGTAGAGTGGAAGAGTCAGAGTAACCAAGGCCTAAGAAAACCAAGAAAGCATTATAGCCTCTAATGGGGAGCCCAAAGAAAAGAAAAGAGGTAATGTTTAAGGACCTAACCCCCAATGAAACATCCATGAATCCATGAGAAGATAAGTCCTCATATACCTATAAGTTAAGGGATATGAGTGACGAAGAGGATTCTAATGAGGGAAGGCCGATCATGGAGGTAATGAAGAAATAATGAGCCTTCACTCCTCCCCAAGTAAAGACCAAACATAGAACTTTGAGGGAAAGACCACAGACCCAATGGGATTGCTAAAATAGTTAGGACCCTTAGGAGTTGAAGTCAAAAATGATGAAAAATATGTTTTAGCTTCATATGATCCTTTGTAATTTGATGATGTGTTGCAAGCTGGGATTGTGGTACTTACACAAGATTAAGCTCCCCAAGAAAAAAAAATGATCTCTTGAAATATGGAGACATTTGTATAAAATGTTATCACCTAGCTATCAAGCCAAGACAAGGGTGATGAAATTAAAAATGTACAAGAATTTGGGGATGAAATCAAGAAGGAGATGATGCATAATGAATAAGTCCCCACTAGTAATGAAAAGGTGGAGCTAAAGAAAGAGGAACAATTAGATGTTACTATGGTTATGAAATCAACACCATAGGTTCTTCCCCCTCTAATGGTATCAATCTTGACACCAAAGGAAGAAGTTGATACTAGGGAAGGTATGGGATCAATCCTAAAAATGGGTACCCCTACCCCTTTGGAAATAAATAAAGAAGTAGATCAATTGAATAAAACTATTGAGATAGGTGTCTTTGAAGGCACTATCTTGATTGAATTAATTTGGTGTATTATCCCCCATATTAAGGTCCATGATATTGTTAAGCATAAAGATGTTAAAGCCATGATTGGTGAAGAGTTTCCCGAGGGAGACAAAGAAGACACCATAGCTTCCTCCATCTAGGTTACTCAACTAGGTGTAGAAGACAAATTGGTTATAGAACCTTCTACTCAGCCCATAGAGTAGGGAAGTTTCATAGACAAATTGCTCTTGGAATCCCAATATTTCAAGGTAAAATTTAAAGTCATAAAGAAGATAGAGCTAGGTGAAAAAATAGAATAAGGAGTTGATGAAAAGGATACTGGGTCAAAAAGTAATGAGGAGGTTGAGTAGATTGTGTTAGGCTCTCAACCTACTCTAGTGACACTCCCCTTAACTAATATGTCAATGAAACCACCATTTCATGCATCAAAACCAACATCAAGGTCCATTACTCTAATGAGATTATAAACTAGACCCCTTCTTTGGATTGAATAATAGGTTAAGGATAAATGAGACATCATGAGAAAAATGGGGGACGTAGATGCAATAAAGATCACCTAGATGTACAAGGTCAAGCCCCCTAACAAAGCCAAAAGGCAATCATGAACCAATTTCTATGAGATATGGGAAAGAACATAGGAGATAACTATTCCTCCACCAAGAGATATAAAGAGGGATGTTTCCCTTGAGAGATATGATCTAGGGGATCCATTAAGGAATGAAATAAAACACAGCTCACAATTCTTAACAAGCATGGTGGCATACTAAATGGATAAATATAAAGACTCAATGTAAGATTTAAAGGTGTAGAACTAGGCCATGATCTATTCCTTTCAAAAGTTACTAAGTGAGCCCAAGGAAATAACCCAAAATGTAAGCAAGGCCACAAATTCTCCTATAATTTCCTTGGGTGTGATTGATTTTTGCCACGGTGAGGACTTGAAAACTATAGGATGGGCCATAAAATATTATCAAAAGTATTTAACCACTCGATCCAAAGCAATAATCTACTCAACACTAGAATTTATAGATGAGATACTAAATAAATAGGTAGAATGTGATTCCTAGATGTTCATTTATGATGCAGACATCAAGAATTGGGAGAAACTCAGGTTGAAGTTGGATGAGATTTTTAATATGGGTGTTAACACTTTAATATTAGAAAATATCAACTCCTTGGATGATTGTAAAAAACCTATATAATATTAGTTAAAAATTAATCATCGATTGGTGGTACTTAAGGAGGGTATTTTTTATTTAAAAGGAGAAAAGTAGTCTCTCTCAATTGCAAAGGAGGAGATTGAAGCCACCCTAAATAAGATGGTGAACCTTGATGGTGAATGTGACATGATGGAGGAAGAATTATATATTTCCATGAAAATCCTCATTGATTCACCTCATGGAGCCTTTGATATTTAGAAGATCAAAGAGTTGGTGTCACTTGAAAAATCTTGTGACCAGTTAAAATCATTAGTTGAGAAAAAGTAGGTAATGCTCTAGAAGGTCATGCATTGGCTTGAGAAATATAGAACCAAACTCAAATACCAAGTAGGCCTAGACCAAAGGATTCTTTACACCATAATTGAATTGTACAATACATATAAAAATAGGTTAGTGAAGGACTCAGTCATCAACATTGATTCTACAACATGACCAAATATTTCTATTTCTTTTGAGTTAGTGTTATGTTGTTCCTCCCTTCTTCTTTTATTCTCTCTCTTTTTTGTTTCCTCTTTTATTTTTACCCATTGGGAAACCATTTTACCTTGCCTATTAGTGGCACATCCCTTTCAAAGTTAGTTTTCTATTTAAGAAAGGGACATCTTTGTTTGTTGTACAAGTGGACAAAGGTTTGTTTTATCCCTTATAGGACTGATCTCCATGTATATAACAAAAAATATTACACTTTAGTGGAGTATCTAGCTTTTCATCATCACACATGCATGAGCATAATCTTATTAATCATGTTTTTTACACCATGAAACAAATTCTAGGGCCATGAAAAAAATTCTAACTGGAACATCTTCAGGAATATGCTAGGCATAGTTAGGATTGTATAAGTAAAGAGGGTATGTCCCTTTACAATGGTTGGTTAATTTTTTGAGTTTGAAGCTATAAATTGGGGAGTATCCCTATTCTATTTTTTGGTTCCAAATTTATTTTTGTTGTAAAATCAATAGCAAGCTCTCAAAACATTCAAGATGTTTCCCTTGTTATAGAATTGTTTTGTATAGTATTCTGTTATAGAATTTTCAAGACATATTGTATTCAATTTTGATTTAATTGTTAAATGAAATATGTCATGTTTTATCATTCCTTATTATTTTTTAAGTACAATTTTTTTCTTACATGTTCATTATATTGGTTGTTTGATGTATTCTTCTTTATCATAGTCATCTAGGGTTTGTAATCGGAATATAAAATCCTTTCTAATTTGAGATTTGGGAGAAAAGCATTGATAACATTTTTAAGGGTGGTCTTGGGCTCATGAATTCAGTTGGATGGAGTTATTGAAGGGTGATTTGTAGTATTTATTATAATCTTTTGAGGATCATTTGTGCATGATTTTATTTTCACTAGTTTTTAAATTGAATGAGATTTGTTAATGAATATAATATAGCTATTTTGTGAACTCCTCTATTCACACTTACTAGCCATCTCATATTTATCTATCATTTAAATAAATATGGTTTTACCCTATTTTAACTTACAAATAACACACTATTTGCATATCATAAATGTTATTTGCATTTTAGACACATTAGGTCTTGTGTACTTGAAATGTGCTTTCAATTTATGCTTGAAACCTAATGCTACATTTTTTCATTTGACCCCCATAGTTGAATATTTTATAAAATAGAAATTGAAGTCATCTCATCATCTATCTTTAATAGCTTTTGTATGACATAAAGCATTTGTGAATTTTGTGTGACAACCCTCCATGGGTAAAGTGTATAAATTTGGTAATGTTTTGGTCATATTTCCATTTTTGTACCAATAATCCTCATGAAGATTTAAGTTTTAAACTCCTTCATGTGATAAATATACCTCACTATGTCCTCTCACCTGGGTTTAAATAGAGCTAAATTAGTAGGGAATTAACCATACCCTCTGTAAATACCTCCCAATCATTTCCTTTGTTTGGTCCTCTTTAGATGTCAAACCCTTCCCTATCCATAATGACATCAGTGGTTTTTCATTTCAGTTTTCCATTCTTCTCAAGTATGTAAGGTTGAATGTTAGGGGTGTACAACTAGGAACCAATAAAAGGAATGAAAAAAGAGATTAAGGTTTGCATAACCAATTCATAATAGAAACTATCCATATTTATAGAGATAAGATAGCAAACTATCATGAAAAGAAAATAAGGAAATCTTTAAGAAAGTAACCCAAGTAGAAAAAGAAGGCAATGATAAATAATAAACCCATAAGCAAATATAAATGACATTATAAGTAGTATAAAGTATGAAACCAAAGTCACCATGTAATATAAATAAGAATTTGACATAATGTCAAATGATATAATAATAGATAAAGATAAAGTTAGAGCACACATCCAATCCAAATGAAAATTTAATAACACTATGCATGTGTTCATAAGTACTAATATATTTTGCCACAAATATTATCCAAAACATCTGATAAGTTTCTACGAAGTTGAATATGAACTATAGCTAATGTCTCATCTATCTTCAATGAAAATTGGGAAAATACTTCACATCTAATATCTTGAGAAAAAAGGTAGGAATGCTTGATGGATCATGCTAAGAAGGACTATCATGAAAGGGATGCTCATGAGGATGCATGAGAATAGACATTATAAGAGATGAAGGGGTCATAGATGGGGAAGGATCCATGAGTGAGGTACTTATAGATGGAGAAGGATCCACATGTGAGAGAAGGTCCATAGGTAAGGGATTCATAGTTACAAAAGGATCCATAGGAGGTGGAACTATGGGGGAATAAGGGGGAGCATTCTTGCAAGAATGACCTATGGGAGGAATGGTAAAAGGTGTGGGAATGGTTAAAATATTATATTTAAGATGTTATTGAAGGATGTGGCAACAATTGGTGTGATGGGTGTCATATTAGTTTTAGAGATAATACACCTCTCCATACTTAAGAATATATTTAGGTAGTACTTTGGGAGAGGTATAGCATTGTCTGAGGAATAATGGGTAGTTGGACAAAAAGTGTCAATATATTGATGCAACCTATAACAATGCATGGATAAATGGCTATCTATACCATGGAAGTAAAATACATGCCTATTAGTAGTCTTAGTAGGTGTAATCATAGGAGGAGGTGTAACATAAGTGGAAGGATCTTGGTAAGGATGATTATCCCATTTGGTGGATAAAGGATCCAACTACGATAAAGGAAGAAAACTATCACCAAGAGAAGGTAGTGATAATGGAAATATAGGTCAAGGATTGACAACATGAATGATAGGATTAGAAGAAAGAATAAACTCATTTAAAGTGGGTGTAGGAATGGGATTTTAACTAGGCCATACTAAGGGAGGGGTGGGGTCTACAGAAGGCTAAAGGAGAGTTGCATGCATCTCAAGGATATTCAGGCTATAAGGGTGATGATACCTAGTAAAGTGATAGGTCCTAGTCATATCATGATACATAAGCATACTCCTATGAGGTTCTTCAAAAATTTGGGGTATCCACACAATCTCTACTATGTGATAAAAAGGAAAAATGCTAAAATTAGTAATTATATATGATGGAACATGGAGAGATACACTAAAATATTAAAGAAAAGAAGAACAATAATGGATAATATCAACATCATGGGCCTAAATAACACCTCTTAAGACTGGATCATCTAAGGTATAACCATCATCTTAATTAGGTATATGAAAATCAATGATGTAATTAAGGATGAAATTATCATCTAATGAGATGTGATGAATGGAATTTTGATTCTTAGTTAAGATAATGGGGATGAAATCACAAGGTGGTTGACAAGAATGAGTTTGCAAAGAAGCAAAAAGCTGAGAGATGAGATGAGGTGAGAGATCAAAATTTTTAATTTTGAGATTGATCTTATCAGGCTCATCATCACTGAAATCTAGGAGGTTAAGAGGAATATTCCCAATTAGTTTAGGATGACCATTATAACCTTGAGTGGAATTTATAGTAAATTTAAATCATTGAGACTCATAAAATGGAACACTTTTTAATGGTTTAAGGGTAGGAATTTTGAATACACCTTGATCTTTGAATTTTTAAAAATTCTAAAGTTAGTGTCAACCTAGATCCTATATATGACTCAATTATGAAGAAATTTAATGAAATATATAAATCAAAAGAAGAAAATTCTCACATAGGATGAGTCCATAACCTACCAATTAAAATGTTGTAAGATAGAGAAAAGTAAAAAATCATCATCTACACATGAACGATGATAGGTGGGATGGTAATGGGGAGCTACACATAACCTAAAGGAGGAATTTACCTTTGATCATAGCCTTGACATGTGATTCATGTGGATTTGATATTATATTCAAAATATCCAAGGGTTTTGATAAAATCAAGAGAGGTAACACAAGTATCATAACCCTCATTAATCAAGGCATGCTTCACTTGGATATTACCAATTTGGATAATAATGAAAAGAGGAGGATCATCCACATGAAGCAAAATATCATCAGGGATCATGGAAGAAATAGGAAATTTTATGTAAATAGAATTATCCATTAATTCATAAACATGTATGAACATCTCTTCACATTGTTATAATATGTTATCTTCAAATCTAAATAAGGCTATTTTGCATCCTGCTAGGGGAGGACAAAGGATGTTAATTTAAAATAAAAGTTGTATAAGATGGTTAGGATGACATAAATAGGTCCTTATAAGATTGAGAAATGGGATTTGGGATGGGATATTAGTAAGTTTTATGATAGGATCCTACTCACCATAACCCATAAGAAGATTGTTAGAAAGAGGTGCATAGTGTTGAAGGAGGTCCTCAGAAGGAGGAGCCAAAGTAAATTGGAATTTATGTTGATAAGAGGGAAAAAGGTTTAGTGAGAGGAGAAATTGGTAAATTATGTTGAGAAGATGAAGCATTTGATGAAGTTTGGTTTTGAGAATTTATAGAATGAGTGTTGATAGAATCTTGAGTGTCATTAGTGTTAGGTTAAGAAGATGGAGGTATGATAGAAATAGTATGAGAAGTGTTATCTAAGGGAGGAGTTGGAATTGGTTCATCAAAATTTTAAATATTATCTTGATCTAAATCATTTAAGTGATTTTGAGAAGAATGTTTGATATCATAAATGTGTGAGACAATGGAGGTGTTTAGATAGGTGGAGGATTAATGAAATTAACCACCCTTTTCATATTAGTCATATTGAACACATTCTCTTTAGGAGTTAGGTCAATAAAACTATCAAAATTATTGGTAGAAGGGGTGGTATTATCTTGGGTATCATGGTGATTTATAAGTGGATCTTTATATATGGCCAAATGATCATTAACTTGATTTAAACATTGAGATTTAGTATTTATTTCATGGGCTTTGAAAGCAATGTCATATGATTGTTGGCATTTATAAATGATATAATCATGATGAAAATTGGGACCAAGAATAAAATCCATAGCCACATTATGAAGATGCCTACAAGTCTCATGAGAGTGACCAAAACTAGCATGAAACTAATAAATTTTATTGGGATCATACTAATATTTCATAGGATAAGTGGGATTAAGTTATCATGGAAGAGGCCTGGGTAGATGTTTTATTAATTATACTAAAGATAAAGGTTTGTGAACATTGATGTTATTAGGTGAAGATAAATGAGGAATGGTAAATTGGTTGGAAGAGGGAGTTTGTTTTGAATATTGGTTAGGACCAATAGATTTAATAATGTGAATGGTGTCATAAGAATCTATGACACCATCATTAGTAGCATGATTATTTTTGTTCTTAAGTAAAATTTGAGTACCCATGGAAGGTTGGGATGGATTGAATTGACACATACGTAAATATTAACATTTATCTTGGTTAATAGCCTCCTCTAAAGTATGTGGAGAGAGAGTCTAGACCTAATATTATAACTTGGGGGAAAAGAGAATTGGTAAAGATATGGAAAAGTTTATCATCGACCATGTTATATTCATATTAGTTGGATAATTTCTTCCATAATTTAATGAAATCTTAGGTAGTTTTGGTTTTAAGTTGCTTATAATTGATGAAATGGGCCAAGGCATTCTTAGTAAGATAACTAATTGGGAACTCTTTGACTAGAGCATTTATTAAATATTCCAAACTAGTAATATAATGAGTTTTAAGTTGCTTGTACCAATCTAAAGCATAACCCATGAGAGTTTTAGATAATATATTGGTCACAAAAAAGGTATTTAATTCAAACTAATTTTTATATAGATTTCCAAATGTTTTTAGATGAGGATTAGGATCAGTAGATGCATTTTAAGAAATGGTAGGATCAATAGACCCATTGTATATCAATATTATCAATTTGAGATGTAAGAGGATCATTTTTAATATGCTTTATTATCTTATTGACAAGAGGAGGTTGAGGGATAATATTAACATGGGAATCCTAAAGAGGAGGTGGGAGAACATTTTGATTATGCATGCCCCATAACACCTATTTAGGGTGGGTTTGAAGATGGATAAGGTGGTTTTGCATTTGCATCATTTTATTGGCATTGTTAGATTGAAAATAATTCATTTGATTAAGAGTTTCTAAGAGGAGTTTATGTGTTTGAGTTGCATTTTTATCATTGTTTGAAGAATTAAAATTTGTAGTAATGGCTTGAGTACCACTATAGGTGTTAGTAAGAGCTTGATAAGAGTTTTTGGAATGTGAGGTACTGGTGGAATTATTTTCTTCTGTGGAAAAAGATGGAATAGTAAAGGGATGATAAGAAGAATCACTAGAGGAACTAGTGGAATAATTAAGGATAATGGGTCTTGGAAGAGGCCCACTAGATGTAGAAGCTACCATGCTAATAGAAATACTAGGTATGGAGGTAGAGGAAGTCAAATTAGAAGAAGTCATGATATGAGAAGGGGTCAAAATAGAGGGAAGAGGATGAGTAGAAAAGAATCTAGTATTCCCAAATCCATGTGAGAACATGGGAGAAGGTGAATGAGGCTCTTTGACTTGACCACTTAGCATGAGTTGGTAAATAATAGAAGGGCCCTTTACTTGATGTTGAGGAAATTCATAGATAAAAAAGAGTATTTTAGGTGTATAATATAATTTGGGTTGATATTAAAGTGAGAAAGAGGATTATGAAGTGAAGAGGAATGAGGAGGGGTCCCATAGTTTATTATCAGAGTTGATATTTGAACATTACTTTCATCTAGGAGAGGAGACATAATTTGATTATGGGAGTCCCTATGAGGGTTGTTAAGACTCATCATATTGATTTAATTCAAGTTAGTGTTGTATTAAAATAGGAAGTTCATGATTAATAAGGAATAGATAAGGTTAAGGTGATGCAAAAATAAGGAAATAAGAAGGGATAAATAAGAGTACAAGGTCGACTAGGTTGACTGGTATTGAAAATAAGATCTAAAAATTAGGAAAAGGATACAAAGTTGATGTTATCGACCTATTACTATAACTTGGGATAGAAAATAGGCATATAAGAATAGACATTTGATAAGGTTAACTTAGTATTGTATCCTGAGGGAAAAAAAATAATATTGCATCGATATGGTTGACTCAGTATTATACACAAAGGAAATAGATAGTTTATAAGAGACTATGTTGAGCAAAATGATATTGTACTAAAATAGGAAAAAAAATCAAGTACTTTTGAAAGAAAGAAATGAAATGAAACAAATAATCAATTGGGTCAATGAGGATGATATAATTGAGGCACACAACACAAAACTTTGTCAATGTTCACCAATGCAATTTTTTGAAATACAACATACAATTGAGCAAAAAACAAGAAATCACATTGGAAAGTAAATGCTAACTAAGTTGTCATCTTGAATGTTGTTAGATTACTAGAGTATGATTTTAAGTGTGATAGGAAGTTGGCTAAAAGTAGGGAACTAGAAATAAATCTATGGATGGTTTTAAGATGTTTAGGCTAAATGGTATATGCATTGGAAATGGTACTATCTTGTTATTAAGGCCTACCAGTTCACTTCACACACTTTAGTGATAAGGGTGTCAGGTGATTCTCCAAAATATACCATTAACCACATGTTTATAATTAGTTACAAAACCAAATTAACTTCTCCCATGGTGATGAAATATAAGTAGGTAGGCCTTAGGTAGATAATTATTTAAATGCATTTTAAGATTATGTGATTTGGTAGTGTGTGTAAGAAAGAGAAAAATAGTGATACTAAATGTTTTATTTAAAAACAACATAATAGGTCTATGTGATCTATTATAATAATGACAAGAATTGAAAGTGAAAGTGTGAATTAACTACTAACATATAGATGTTAATTCCAACTTTGAAACATAGTACAATGTTAGTTCAAATGATAGTGTATGTAGACATTACAGTATAGATTTTATAGTGTTGTTACTATACTATTGAAGTAAGGGTCTATTAATAACTATGTTGATAGTGTCGACCTAGTATTTTAGATAGAAGATAGAATACAGAACTAGTTGAACTAGGTCAACCTAGTTTGTAGTATAAGGGTAGTTTTAATGACTACAAACTACAAAAATAATCACAAAATGACATAGAAAGAGAGAAAAAAACCATTGGTGGGTTAGAATGTGTAGAGGAAAGTGAGATTACTATTAAAGTTCCTTTATTTTTAATTACAAATTCTTCCAATTGTGTCGATTGGGTTGACCTAGTTTTATAGTTCCCTATTTGTTAAAGCCTATGAAGATGACTATACTAGCCTAGTCAACCTAGTATGTTTTTTGGAATTATGAAAGATGAATATACCATATTTGTCAACCTAGTATGTTTTTTGGAACTAAATAAGTGTACTATGCTAACCTATTCAACCCAGTAGCCTATCTAAAATTGAAAACCTGTACAAATAGAACATAGTCATTTTGATGTGACTATGTGTTAAACCTGCACACATAAGTTATAAACTATACCAACCCTGTCAACCTAGTATCACAAATATAGGAAAAAAATGATAAAATAATGAAAAAGGTTAAAGAAAACATGAAAGAGTTAGATTCACATCAGGTTCACTAGAATATATGCAATCATAAATGCATCATGTCTATAACTCAATCCTAACCTAGAGAAGATAGATCATACTTACACTTTCAATTGGGGATACATTAGATAATAAATAACATGACTAATATGTGGATCTTATAGACCCAATAGGGGATCTATTATCATAATAAAAAATATTAGGGAGGGTGCCAAAGCCTCTAGTCAAGCACAATCATGAAATAACCCTAACTAAGCCCTATTTTTTCAAATTCACTAAACTAATAACAAGTAAAGTAAATTCTAATATAGTGCTTACCAAAGCTTGTTACATAAAGTGGGGGTAATAAAAAACAAAATTAAACATGAATAAGAGACATATACTCATGTTAAAGAATATATAATCCTAATACATGGAAGATAAGTACAAATTCATATATATATACTCTTACAAAGGAGAAATAAAGTTAGGAATACTTAATTTTGAACATGAACCTATCGAGCCTCAATCTCTCCCTTGGATAAGGTGATTTGAAAGAGTTTGTTATGGTATGTAAGCATGACAAGGATAAATAATCTCTAGGCTACACAACTTATTCATCCATCCAAAATACTTGTACACAAGATAAGATCTATATCTCCAAAGAAAGTGTGAAACCCTAAGTTTTCTCCTCAAGTAGAATGGTGGATAAGTAGATGCACAATAACTCTTACTTCTTCTTCTCTTATTAAATCTTACTTATTCTTCTCTTCTCTAAATAATGGAAAAATGATCTTTTATATATAGGTGAATTTAACCCTAAGCCCTTCTAAAAGTTTCAGTTGATAGGGTTGACCTAGTTGACCTAGTATTGTTATCAACAAAAACTCACTAGGTCACAGGCTAGGTTAGCCAAGAGCTGATCTAGACCCTTAATGAATTTCAAAAATAAGAGTATAGTTTTAAACCAATGAACCTATTACTATAAACAATAAAAAGGGGGTTTAGGTTAGGAGAAGGGGAATGAAAGATGGGAAATGATTGAGTGTACAATAGAGAAGAATAAGCTTAGGGATATGTATTTTAGGTGACAAGTGTATATATAACAAGTGGTAAAAGGGAAAATAATACTATGAAGCACCAATGGTCTACACACCCCTTTCCTTGTGTACCCCTTAAGGCATACACTTAGACAGATTGAGTTTTGATAGGTTTCTACAAGATAAATTGTGTTAACAAGTGATAAAAGTTTAAAAATATTGTGTATACAAACCCCACTTTCCACATAATTTCATGCCAAATTTTGATTTTTCCTTACTCTAATTTCATGCCATGTAACAAAGTGTAAGAGATAGAGGGTGTTATAAAAACTCTACCTACACCTATACTTCAATTTTTTGATTAACACTTATCCCTTATGAGCATTGGTGTATTGGTGGAAACTTGGGATAAATCTAGTATACCCATGTTAGTTAAAGGATACGATGAGTCATTTTTTCTAATATTTTATTTTACTTACATGCATGTTTTGAGACTAGAAACTATTTTTTTGTTCAAAAATGAGTCATAAACTAATCACATGTTATTACACCACTTTAACTTAAGAGGTGTTATTTTATCTATTTAGCGTCACACTTTTACCTTATACTTTTCATTCCAAAACATTTGTGTGTGTGTGTGTGTCACTTGTTTAAATTAGGCATCATTACATTTCCCATTTCATCCCAAGTCTTTTCCTTGGAATTGTGAAAACCATTATCTTAACTTTTGATTAAAGTAGAATTATTAAGCTGCTCATGTTATTTCAAAACATTTCCTTGTTTTAAATTGAGTTAAAAATCATGTGTGTCTTTCATCCAAAATTTGGTGTTATTATGTTGTCCATTTGGGTCTAGGATGTTATCCATTTAAAAAATATAAATATTTTAAACCAAGTTCAAAATTTGTGTTGTGAAGTTTAGATTCAAAATTGAGTGGTTTATACCTATGCCTTATTTAATTTTGGCTTGGGTATTTATCTCTCACCTTTGAATTGTACAACTTAGACTAATTCCTTACTTTTTGTAAAGACTCTTTTGCCTAGATATATGAAGTGGTCTATTTTCCATGCGCATTGAATTTGTTTTTTGCCTTAAATTAAGGTCTAAATTCTATTTTCAAGTACAACCTTAATCACAATTAGTTTACAATGGAGCCTTACTTGTCACTTGGGCTTGAATTATTTACAAATAACTCTTATTTTTGCTTACTTGAAAATGATTTTTCCAATTAGTTTTAAACATGTGCCTAGGGTGAATGTCTTATACAAAGGTAAATATTTTTTTTTGAATCTATGTGCCTAGATTGATTCCAAGTGTTTCAAATTGTTTGCCTTAGAGATTATATTAAATTCAAGTTTTTACCTTAGACTAGTTTATTTTAAAGTCTAGATTTGTGTCTTCTCACCAAAGACCTATCATTTGCATTTCAATTTTTAGACCTAGTTTGTTTTAAAATTATATATTCATTCCTTGTTTTGAAAGACCTAGAATTTTACTTAATTTTTGTATTTGGTTTATATCTTTTGATTCTAGATTTGTGCCTTATTCCTAAATACCTAGCACCATTTTTGTTTTAAACCTAGATTAGATTTAATTGAAACACTTTGCCAAAACTAGGATTCAAATTTTCCATTCATTTGACCATTTGAGTGCAAGACATTAGACCTAGGAGATATTTGAGACCAAGATTATTAGTGATGATTTTGGAGAAGAGCTCTAGTCTAGGCCAAACTTAAACTATTTTTAATAATATATTTAGTTTTTTATCTAGACCAAGTTTCAAGACATACCAAACATCAAACAATATTTTTAGACCATGTTTCATGATTTTTGTGAACTCTATAGATTTTATTCATGAGATGTTGATCATAGGTTTAGATATGCCTCCTACACATGTAGTGGAACCATGTACAATATAGATCACAAAAATGTAGTCATGAATGATGCCTTTGTTCAATACCCATATGGTGATGATGTAGTTTGTGAGAGGGATCCATATCCTCCTTACATAACTCAATATATGTAATAAGGCCAAGATCCATTATCACACTACCTATTTAATACACCTCGTTATCTAGGTCAAAAATAAGAGTACATAGCTCAATACCTTGCTAGTGTGCCATTTATTATCGAACAAGTCCAACAACAACCTTACTATGTTACCATACCATCAATATATGACCCATACTTATTTAATCCTCACTTAATTGAAAATAAGGACAATGTTTTGTTTAGAGCCATAGAGGTAGGGGCCAAGTTTATGGAAGACTTTCCCCATGATAACCTACCTAGTCTAGTTAGAGTGCCCCAAAATGTACCTTATGCCTAAACTATTGAACATGCCTCCACTAGTTACCCTCAAGCTCTTATGCCAATGACAAACTAAGATATGAATATTATTGAAAAGAGGAAGGGCCCCATGGATGACCAATTCATGAAAATGAAATATTCATATCAAATTTATCTTAATCAAGTGCAAAATTTCAATGTTATGGCCATATCACATGCTCCACTTATAGAACTAACTCCTTCAACATGAGTGCTAGTTGATTTATTAAATTATGCTAATTTGGGTATGGACCCATTTTCCCAAATAACATTAGTGGGTGATATGTTTAATGTCCCATTCATTGGAAAAGTGAATATTTCCTCTATTTAGGACCATGTGACAATTATAGTGGATAAACATAAGTATCTTCTAATTTAGGCTAAGGTGGGGTAAATGCACCACTAAATAATCTGTAACAACAAGTGCCTCTTACTAATACTATGAGTGTTTCACAATAATAGGGTAAATAATTGCTAGTTCTTAGTCACAAAAACTTACTCCACTCCTCAACCAACTACTTATTCAAGCATGTAATGGTAGGGGATAAATAGTTAGGCTCTAGCTAATGTTTTACCTCAACAAGTGATGAATGTTATTATGCATCAATAGGAGATGAATAATATTATATAGCCATAGGTATAAACCAATGTATCATCTTTGTAAAGGAATAAAACTACACCACCTCAATAGGGGGCAACAAATGTTCCATTTCAATAATTAGTGATTAATTTACCTATGTAGTCACAAAATGATGTACCTCACCAGTTATAAACATTGTCTAGTCAATAATGTGTTACTATTAGTCAACCAAAAATACCAAACAATAAAAAATCATCCAATTCATAATAAGTGTTTATTCAATAAAGATTTGATAATGTAAAACAAGTACCTATTGGGAAAACATTGGCTTTTACATAACATGTGCCACATATTCAAAGATAGGACCTTTGTCAACAATAGGTACCCATTATTCATATGGGTTTGAATAGTTGACAACAAGTCCCTAATCAAAATCAGAAAACACAATACCTTTTGTAAAGACACATAATTCCATCACAAACATAATTCCATCAAATCCAAGGCCATATTCCAAATCCAAACCAAAATATTTACAAACAATGCATGCAATATCAGCAACATCATCCCAATATGTGGATGCATATTCCTAATTGATTCATTCATCAAACTAGTGTTATATAATACTCCATACATCCATTGTACCCTAGTCAAGGAAATCCACCTTTGACCACTAGTCAAAACCATAAAAAAAATGTGCCATTAAGTTTCTTATACCAATAACTACAATAGATGAAGGATGCAATTGTAGCCATTCAAATAGGAAATCAGACCAAGAAGTTCAAATTAGATGATGTGCATTCATATCCATTTAACATGAAATATATTTAGATACCATTTCTTCTAGGTTATGAGCCACCAAAATTTGATAAATACAAGGGTAAAGGAGACACTAGAGAGCATATAAAAGAATGTTAGTTGTTTGCCAATTAGTGGTCTATAGTAAAATCTAACTACTTATTTTTCCTCAAATTCTATCTAGATAGACTTTGAATTAGCTTCTTAAGTTGCCAAATAACTTGGTATCTAACTCTAATGATCTGACAGATAAATTTTTACAACATCTCTCCTAAAATATTGAGCATGATATTTCAATTTTTGATTTGAATCAAGCCAAGTAAAAAGTTGGTGAAAGATTTACAAGCTAATTATAGAGATGGATATTGCTTAATAGTTACTTCACCCATAACTTACTATATAAACAATTAGTAGTTATGTTTACCAAGAATTTTCATATCAAAATATCTTATCACTTGGAGATCAAGTGTGTTCACACATTCAAGGAGATCATTGATAAACTCATATAGATAAAAAAATTCCCTATTAACAAAAGGATTATCAAGTTATCTTTATTAAAAACTAGAATCAGAGCCAAAACCAAAATTCAAGTCTAATTCAGAACCCTATCCCAATCCAAGTGCAAGCATTTGCACTTGCTCAAGCTAATAATTATGAAAAACCTAAGACATACAACCATAACAAGAATGTTTTAGATAATGAAGTAACTAAGTTTCATCATGTTAAAATGGTAAAAACACCATCTACTTAGTTTATGCCACAAATGTATCTTATTCCACAAATGAAGCCTATTTAGTAAGTTCATCCTATACCTCAACCTAGGCCAACACCTCAAATGCTACAACCATTACCTTTGAAAACCCTTCCTATAAGAAGAAGACCCACTCCTAGAGTCTTCAAAAACCTTGGTGAGCATATTGAGTTAGTGTTTCATAAACTATATGTGGTAACATGATTAGTTGTTCAATTCCAAAAAAACTTTACTGAGGGTATACCTTATCTAGATTGGTATAAAGATCATAAGTTCTATGAATACCATCATGTTTATGAACATTCTACTTTCCATTGTGTGTAGTTAAAGCATATTATCAATAATATGTTGGAAAATGGAGAGATATATTTGGATAATAGAGTATCTACTTCCAATCAAAACCTAGGTATCTACCAAAATAATTTTCCATAACATAACAATACCAATCAACAACAACAACAAATACCTCATATATAATAATAGTTGTAATAACAATAGTATCAATAGTAAAAACAACAATGTCAACCATCAAATAGAAAGAACCAAGGACAAAATGACCCTAATAATCAATAGACTTATCACATATTTATACATGACTATAATAAAGTTGTAGGTCATATTATGATAGGTCATGTATGTACCATTACCATCAATCTTTAACCTAGGGCAAATAGACTAGGACCATTATGTAATAATTTCAATCAATCTACCAATGTTGATAATCCTTCCTTGACCTATGATTTCATCCAAGTGAAACAATAACCAAGGATTACCACTTAGGGCTTTATGGTGATAACTCTTCATTATCTAATGATTGAAACCAAGTGTACCGATAATTAATAATTATCCTCTTTGAACCATCTCCATAATTTTCTAATTACAATGGTCTTGTATGTAATCTATATTATGTAATCATGACTCAATGGTATAAAATCACCATATAAGGCCCACAACACCCTTATAATTTTCCAATCCAACCTAATATGCTGACTAAGAGTAAGCTAATTATGGAACAACTCCAAAAGACACCTGTACAAATATCCATTTTAGATTTGTTGCATACATCTACCATCCATAAGAATATCCTTAAAGAATTTTTAGGCCAATTCCAAGTGCCAAATGACATTACACCAAAAAAAATTCAAGATTTGGTTAGACACCTATCCCCAAGCTAATAGTTGACCTTTGACTAAAGTGATATGTTATCCCTTGGTCCTCTCCATAATAACCCATTATACATTGAAGTTGTCATCACACATCATGAAGTTAAACATGTCCACATAAACAATAGACTAGGATTAAATATTATGTCTCTAAATATTATCAAACATTTGGGATATAAAATAGCTGACCTTTAGTTAGAGACTATTACTATTAAGGCATATGATAATGAAGAATGGGAATCACAAGGAACCATAAATTTGCTAGTGATCATTGGGACTTTGACCCATGATACACTTTGTCATGCATTAAACCTAGATTTTTCATACAATTTTCTTTTGGGTAGACCATGGATACATGAAATTCATTCAATCCCTTCAACATTTAAACAATGTATCAAGTTTCCTTACTCATGGATGGAGGTCACTATCCATAGAGATTTACAACCATATGAACACTATAAGCATTTAGAGGCTGAATATGAAATCTATAATTACCATTTTGGTTTAGACCTAGTACCAAATAAGGACATAAATAAAGAGATACTCATTTAAATATTAGAGACCAATTACATAGACCCTGATAGCCTTGTCTCATCTTCACATATTACTCCTAATGAAATGTCTAATCATTTTACCATCTTGGAAAATGGTCTAGGAGATTATTTTAACCATGAAAAATTCCAAATATTCAAGCTTCCATAGAAACCTAAGACCTATGGAAGGCCCAAAGCTAAGATAACTTACATGAAATGGAAATGAAAGGGAAAAGGAAAGTTTCCTATCCTAACACTTATTATTTTCACACTTGCCACAAGCCAAGAGCAAGACCCACTTTCCAATGATGATTTTTTGTTATATAATGACAAATTCATTAATTTCTACTATAGTACAAAGTATCCCATCCCTAATAGGATCATGGATAACCAAACGTATGAAGGTAGAAGCCTAAGGGAGAATCATCAAGGTACTCTTGAGCCCATTTATATGACTAGATACAAAATAACTCATGGTATCAAGTTTAAACCACCTGAGGGTGACCCCACATATCCTATTCATGTTTTGACACTAATGACTAGTGATGATGATGCCAATAGTGAATAAGATTCTGATCATAGCATATATTAAGACCTTTTGAGTACCAATATATTTGAACCATATACCATTTATACCATTATACTCATAATTTGACATTCCTCACTTCCCTTTTATCATCTTCAACTTATAGACTAGGACCAATAAGAATATATAGTACCTTTAGATGAGTTTGAGAATGATGAGGCCTTTTGTGATTTTCTAGGCCTAAGAGATAATGTGCCATTATGAGACAAAAAATAAGGGTTGTATATCAAAATTTATCCTATAACCTATTTTAGAGAGCAAGTGATGACCCTTAGCCAAAAACAAAAGAATAAAACATTGAAGTACCAAAGTGAAAACCTCTTTGAGGCACCTTTAGACTAGGGTAAAAGTAAATAAAAAATCTAGTCTCTTGGTAAAAACCTACCTTAGGCACAACTAGATAGGGATGTTCACCCTTCTTTGAATGAAGCTAAAGAGACCACTAATAATGAACTTGATTTTAGGTTTGAACTTAATATAGAGGAACAACATGTATTTGATCAAATTATCCAAGAATTGCCTACATTATTTGTTAATGGACCTTGCCACCATTAGGTAATTCAAAATCATCCTATTTTAGAGATATTAAAGAACCAATCCAACTAGAGGAATTTTCCATTATAGGCTAATTCACATCCTTTCCAACTATTCTGGAAGATGGATCAACTCTCTTAGTAGAAGATAATATGAAAGTCAATGTTGGGACTCCAAAAGACCTAAAGTGGATCAAATTAGGTGAATCCATCATTGAAGAGGAATTTGAAGTTTATATAGCCCTTTTGAGGGAATTTGTTGACATTTTTGCATGGGCTTATTTAGACATTCCAAGTTTGGATGTTGTCTTGGTTATACACCACCTTGTTATACATATTAATGCCAAACATGTGAAGTTGAAGCTCTATAAGATGCATCCTCATATTGTTATGTTGGTTAATAAAGAGTTGGAAAAAAAATTGGAAGTGAGATGCATCTGACTGATTGACTATATAGAGTGGATCTCAAACATTGTGCCTATCAGTAAAAATATAGAAGGGATTAGAATCTACACTAATTTTAGAGAAATCAATAAGGCTTTCCCCAAGGATGAATTTCATCTACCAAATATTAAAATTATAGTTGAATCCACAATTGGATATGAAATTATTTCCCTCATGGATTTATTTTTAGGATATAAACATATCAGGATCATGCCAAAAGACCAACATAAATAAAACATTCACCACTCCTTGGGGAGAATTTTACTATTAGGTCATGTTGTTTAGCCTCAAGAATATTAGGGCCATATACAAGAAAGATATGACTATTATATTCCATGACATGATGCATTATATTATCAAATATTATTTTGATGACATATTAGGTAAATCTAAGACCCATGTAGATCATTCAACCATACTATAAAAGATATTTGAAAGGCTTCATGAGTACAAGGTTTGACTTTATCCCAAGAGGTGTGTTTTTAGTGTCATTTTAGGAAATTTTTTAGGATTTATTGTCTCTCACTGAGGAATTAAAGTTGATCCTTTCAATGTACATTCCATTATTGAGATTCTAACACCTTCCATTTTAAAACAACTCAGTTTATAAGGTAAAATCTAGTCTATCAGATGCATCATTTCATATTTGGCCAATAAATGCCATATTTTCACTCATTTATTGAATAAAGGTGTTATATTTCATTGGAATGTAGAATAATAGAAAGAATTTGAGCACATTAATGAATACTTATCCAACCCACTTATTCTATTACCACCAATGCTATGGAGGCCATTTATATTATACCTATCTACCACTGATAATGCCCTGGGGGAACTTTTAGCTCAACATGATGAAAATGGGAAAGAGTATGTCATGTACTATTCAATATATACACTATTAGCATATGAATATAAAAATACACCAATATAAAAATATTATTTATCTATGGTCTTTGTATCTAAAAATATTTGTCATTACATGCTTAACAATAAGGCCATAGTCATTGCCAAAGTAGATCCACTAAAGTATCTACTATCCAAAATAACTTTACAGGGCTGCATGTCTAAATGGATCATGATTCTAAGTGAATTTAAGATTGAGTAAATCAATCAAAAGTCCATAAAGGGACAAGTAATTTTAGACAATCTTGTTGAAGTTCCGCTTTTAGACACTTAACCACTCACTTTTTCATTCCTTGATGAGTCCATCATGACTATCATAGAAACACATCCTAAGGAGAAATGCTATAAGCTATATTTTTATGGTTCATTCACATCTCATGGATCAATACTGAGCTTATTATTTATTACACCATAGGGGATCTCATTCCAAAATCATTTTGTATCAACTTTCCTTATACCAATAACATGGATGATTACAAATCATTCATTGTAGGGATTTTTCAAGTAGTACAATGAACCATTAATCATCTCTTTTTTCATGGTGACTCTCATCTAATCATAAATAAGGTTATATACTAGTTTCATACCAAATATGATAAGTTGGTACCATATAATTCCATAGAAGACATTCTCAAGTAACATATTGCCTATATTTAATTTGAACACATACCTAGGGCTAATAATAGGACAACAAATTCCATGGATACCACTATTTATTTTACCCATAACACATACAAAGTAATATACTATTAGTTCCTCATTGAACATCTTATAACACCTACTCATGAACCTTAAACCATTGAAAATATCTTTAACATTGTTGGTCCAGGTTCTATTTGCTATTCTAACTTGTATAACTACCTTCACAACCAAATCCTTCCACTATACATTTAATATAAACACCAAAAATAATTCATACACCAAGCCTCTTGATATACCCTACTCATCCCAACCCTTTAATATAGAAGCTTTGATGTAACTCTGCTTTTTTATTTGAATTTGGTAAAAGTTGTATTAGCATTAAGAGAAGTTCACAAAGGAGTTTTGGATCCCACACCAACAAGGTTATCATTGCCAAATATCTCCTACGTATTAGTTATTAGTGGCCAACCATGGGAGTAGGTATTGTTTCTTATGTAAAAATATGTAATAAATGTTAGAGGTATGCAAATTTTATTCATGATCTAGTCATAATACTCAAACCAATGATTACACCATGGCCTTTTTTAATGTGGGGAATTGATCTTATTAAGAAGATTAACCCTAACTCCTTAGATGGTCATAAGCATATCCTTATTACCACCAAGTATTTCACTAAGTGGTTTAAAGATATACCCCTCACTTACGTGTATAGAAAACAAATTCCCAATTTTATCTTCAACCATATCATATACCACTATGGTATCCCATCTAACATTATATTTGATAATGGTAAATAATTTAAAAATAAGGATGTCAAAGTAATCTGTGTCAATTTTACATTACTAAACACTTTTCCACTACATAACCCACAAGGTAATGGCCAAGTAGAGGCATATAAAAATACCATTATCAATATTCTTAAGAATATTGTCAATGATATTGGTCATGATTGGCACCTATATATATTTCATGCCCTCTAGTCTTACCATAATAATTACCATACTCCAACAGGAGCCATACCATATTCCCTTATGTATGAAACTAAGGCCATTCTTCCCATAGAGGTCAAGTTTCCTCCTCTACATATCTCATTGAAGCACATCCTTGATGATGAGGATTATAGAGCTACTCGCCTGCAAGAACTAGAATTACTAGATGAAAAATGCATGGATGTTATAAATAGCCTTCAAGCATATTATAATAGACTATGTGGTTAGTATAAATGGTATGTAAAGCATAGAGATTTCAAGCTTGGTGATATTCTATTCAAATAAAACCATAAGAACACTATAGTGGAGAAAAATAAAAAGGCAAGTTCAAGCCTAATTGGATAGGCACTTATGTCATTATTACTAATTATGGCTCTAGAGCTTATAGGTTAGCTACACCAGATGGAGATGAACTTGATGAACTCATAAACATAATACATCTCAAGCATTATTTTTCTTGAGAGCCCTGAGGTATTGTCTATGAGGATAATTTATATTGAATTGTAATATCACCTTTTTTGTACCATATCATACACCATTCCTTCCATACCTTCCCTAGTAGATGATTTCATTTTAACCTCCCTTATCACCCTTTTTTACCTTGTTTTTAATCCATTGGTTTAATGGGAACCTTCAACATAGGGATTTAGATGAATTTCTAGTAATTGATTTAGCATTTCACAAAGAGGTAGTATCTTGGGGAAGTATGATAGTGGTTTGGCACTTACATTCTTCATTATTGTCATGTTCTACCTCATTCTCAGTGCTACTAGTTATAATCACATTTGGGAAAATTAGTATCATTGACCCATGTCATTGTTTACTTAGTATAACTACCTATGGGTAAATTAGGAGCAACATATTTATAATGAATTACTACATTACCTTACTATTATTATTTATATATTGTTCCATTTTAATAAATTCAAGAACTTATTGCTACCTAGTTAGATTCTTCCACTATATGGAGGAACTACAATGACTTGAGGTCTTATTTGAGACTATGTAGATAACACTTGATTCATGTTGAGGTCAGATCGATCACCCCTTTACCCACACTCTCACCATTTTACAAGAATGTTTAAGCCATACTCTCACCATTTTTTGAGTTAGACTATTCTATATCTCATAATTCTTGATCAATTTGAGATGCCTAGTAAATTACAAAAATAATTAAAAAATTAAAAAATCATGAAAATTGGCTTAGAATTTTTATGCAAGATATAAATCCATCAATTTTTTTTGGTTTGGGCCATATTATTTGTTTAAGTTTATTTATAGACCATCTTGGTATTTTTCCTCTCATTTATGAGAGAATTATATATGTCCTAAATTTCCTATTGGATCATGCATCCATGCAACTATATAGGCAGTGTCCACTTGCCTAGTGTATATGGAGTTAGCTTAGCTACCCCTTCCTTTTCTTCTATTCCCCCACCCCCCCCATTTTGTTTGTTTTGTTTTTTTGTCTCCTATCACCTAGGGCCAATATTTTGCCTTTTATTTTTGTGTTATACATTTGTCATTGCTATCTAACTTAGGGGTTCCTATCACCAAGAGTAACACCTCTATTACACATGCATGAAAAATTTGTTTTTTATTTGTAATAACATTGTGATTAACCATTATTTATCTTTTGACTCTATCTATTTAGAATATTTTATTTATTACATTTTTATTTTCTTTAGATTGTTTATTTCTTTTGTCTGTGTTGTATTATTTATTTACGGCCATGTTTGTTTATTGGTGTTTTGTTATGTATTTATTTTTATTTATTGGTGTTTTGTTGTTTATTTCTTATTTATGCATGTTTTTTTTGTTTATTTTTTTTTCCTCTTTTCCTTTTTATTTCTCAATTATTGTAGGATTATAACACTTTATTTACACTTGAGTCTTGATTACCCATATCTTGTACTTGAATTGTGAATTAGTGTACATTCATACACTTAGTTTATTGTAGTATATTCACTTTGGATTTGATTTTTCCTATATTATGCCTAAGTTATTTCTAATTGCCTTTAAAATGAGTTTCCCATGCTTTGGATACACATTGTTATTATAGTTATCTATAACTATGATATAAAATATCCCTAACTACAACAAAAATCTATTTAGTGGAGATTACAAGCAATGGTGCCATAGTACTTCTCCTTATTCACACCTAGAAAATTATCAACCTACCCTAATACTACCCAAATGTAGAGTAATTAAATCATAAAAGAAGCGTAATCCCTACTAGTTAGGATGTGTATCTCCATGTTAGTAGGTAGACTAAATTCATGTTTATCCTATATGTCAACTTACTATTAATCTATGATTATGGATTCAATACGTAAGCCCCTTTCCTAATTTGTTATACTAGGGCAAAGCTAAATTATAGTACACTTCCTTCCTCCCTATTAGGTAAAACCATTATGCCAATGATTATAATCACCTTTGGGAAAATAGATGTTTTTATATCTACTCTACTAGGGCATTCTCACTATATTGATGATTATAATCATTGGCACAATGGTTTACCCCAATAGGGAGGATGGAAGTTTTGGGAAAATTAATGTTTTTCTATCTATCTACTCTACTAGGGCATTCTCAATATGCTGATGATTATAACCACCTTTAAGAAAATAATTATTTTTACCCCTTTTCCCTACTATGGCACCTCAACATTTTGATGATTATAGCCACATTTGGCCAAATCATTATACACTCATCTATCCTACCAGGTCATGTTTTTACTATGTCGATGATTATAACCACCTTTGGGAAAATCATTATATTTATCTTCCCTATCGAGGCACCCACTATGCCACTAATTATAACTGCGTTTGGAAAAATCAATAATTTCACCCTTATTACCTATAATTTTCATTATTTCCTTCTTTTTGAGGGATTATTCACTGCCCTTATTTTCCACCTACTCCCTTAAGGGGAAATCTAAGGCTCATACATCACCTTTTGGGTCATTACCTAGGGAATTAATGATATTTTCATTAGTTGAGAAGACATTACTAAGCATTATCGTGAAACATCTTCCCAAATAGGGGAAACTATAGACACCTCATTTTGGCCATAATTGTGTTCCAATTAGACTCTAGATTGATTTATACCAATTAGTGAAAATTAAGCCTAGGAATCCTAGAATGTCTAAAATTCATTTGTACATCAGACATTAATGATTAGAATCATGTTGAGTCATCCCTATTTGGGGTATTATCATATACACAATAGTAACCTCTCACAAATTCATCTCTAGTCAACTTGCGACCTAGAAAATTGATAGTTTGGCCTTTGGACCCATTAAGAGAAACACTTAAACAATTATTAAAATGAAAAAATGATAAGCAAAATGATTTAACTATTAAATAAAATTAAATTCTTATGTGAAATTTCCATGTTCAATTAGTGAAAATAAATTTTGTAGAAAAGTAACTTGAATAAAAATGAGGTCATAATGATGTCATCATCCTCAAAGTCAGGGAATTGAAAATATCTTACCTAAATCCTTAAATTTATAAATGGATAACTATGCTTAATAAATGGTATCTCTATCCCAAATATTTATTTATTTTCACCTCATTACCTCAACTAGGGTTAGTCTAAATTTAACCATGGTTAACTCTAACCTAACTACACTTGGGTTAGAGTTAGTTTAGAAGGTTATAAATATAAGACTTTGCCCATTATTCAATAAAATCATTTGTTATAATGTTATGATGTAAAAATAAATCAAAATACCATATTTTTAGTGTTATAATTATCATGTTTTGAGAGAGAGAGAGAGAGAGAGAGAGAGAGAGAGAGAGAGAGAGAGAGAGAGAGAGAGAGAGAGAGAGAGAGAGAGAGAGAGAGAGAGAGAGAGAGAGAGAGAGAGAGAGAGAGAGAGAGCCAATCTAAGCCAAATCCAAACCTAACATTGTTAAGGTGACAAGGAGAGATGATGCAAGGAACACCATTACCAAATATTATTTGATCACACAACTAAGAACATCCATCCATGTCCAACATACAATAATTTCTCTTAAGGAAGGTAAATAATTATTGTTTTATCTTCTATTGATGGTTACTTTTATTTTTCTCTTACTCCTTGAGTGTCTAAGCTAGAGGTGTTACTTTTATTAGTGTGTTTTTGTTTGGTTTTGATCATACTAGCACCATACTAATCTCTCCTCTTAGATTTTATTGATCGCACATCATTCAATACTACATAAATTCACTTTAAAACTATACATTTTACCCTATGTTGATCTCTTTTATATTTTATGCATGTTATATGATTGCAAAAAAGATTGGTCTAAACAAATAATGGTCATAATTAGATAGAATATATCTCAACAAAAGCTTTCAATAATTATTACCATATACTATAGCATGATATTCTTAATGACAAATATGTCATGAATTAGGGGATGAATAATAATTATGTCATGGAAAATCTAAATGATTAGGCTAAGGACTCATATATGGGTTAACAAAGAAAACATTGACATACACAAAATCAAAAATTTCATAGAGGGATTCAAGGTTGGCATGTTAATCCTCAACCAATTATTTGGATCAATTTATGTAATGCATGGAAATAATTTTTGAGTTACCCTTAACATAATTTTAGAGGGAAATAAAATTAAAAATATAGGAGTGATCTATTTTGCATAAAAAATAGGTATTTTGAGTCTGAGCTAAAGGAAATTCTACATGATCTCTTATTTTTTAGATGCATCCTATACAACTGTGAAATTCAATCATGCATCATTCTACTTTGGACACCTTATATATATATATATATATATATATATATATATATATATATATATATATATATATATATATATATATATATATATAATTCATGTAGTCTACTCCAAACACATAAACTATCACTATAGAACTTACATTTAAGATGTGTTAATCACTTATACCCCTTCTATATTTCAATATCACTGAATAAAACATGCCTAGATTGTATGGATTAATGAGGGATTTTATCATAGTCATTGGGGTCTAATGACCCAAAATACACAGTGATGAGAGTAGAGTAATTTTGGGCTCTTCCTTTCAAGTTTTCTTATTGTGTCTAATAAAGTGGAAGAGTAGTAAATTGCCTACCAATATGTCAACAATGTTGTTAGTCACTACATTTATAGGAGGCATAAGGCCTACCCATTTTTTACCTTTATCATTGGCCATCATGTGTATAATAATTTTAAAATAGTGGTAGATATGGCTACACACACACACACACACACACACACACACACACACACACACACATGATGATAGGAAGTAAGACCTTTTCTGGGAAAATTTTCATACATGTGGAAGATCTGATATTAAAGCTTAAATCACCTATCATCATGAATCCCAAAAAAATGACTTGTGTCACTTAAACCCAACCAATGATGAGGAGGTGATTATAAATTTTAATGATGTTTTGCAATTTATGAGTATTGTGTTGGAAGGTAGGTCATGGAAGATATACTTAGTGTGTCCCAACCCTTAGATGACACCCCAAGGATGAACAAAATGATTAAGTATATTATCATATAGGATATCCCCTCAATTATTCCCCAATATTTTTCATCCAACACTTCTTTAGTAGGAACATAAAAATTATCAATTTCATATAAAATTAGGAAAACATTGCATTTTTCAAGTGGATTTAAATCTCAGTAGAGCTCCTTAGAGTCCCACCCTTCTGTGGTAGTTGAACTAATTACCATGACATCTACAAATTCTATACCACATGGTGTTACTACACCTTCTGATTTAGCTTGGATCTAAGCTTTCATGGGATTTCTTACCTTTTATAGTCCCCCTAAAATCATAGTGACTCTAGTTGGTTCAAGTAGTCCTATAATTTTTAGCTCTACAATAATTTTTACTCTATTTTAATTCCCTATTGTAGATCCTCTAGTAGTTTGGTTTCCTCTAAATTTTTAAATCTATCTTATAGTCTCAATTCCCCTTACATTTTCAACTCCTCAAGTTACTCTTATAACATCTGTAACCCATTTTATTTTAGTTTCTAGTCTCAAAGTTTTAAGTTCTCCATCTTCAAGTTCTCTCCCCATGAATAATATTTCCCCTTATATTGTAAAAAAGGTTTACATCATACATGGTTTAGGGGGCTAAGATTCTCATAGTTATCCATGTCTATTTTCCACTACCTGAGAAACTAGTCCATAGCCTAAGATTACCCCACAATTAAAACTAATTGATATGAATCCCATTAGAATTAGTAGATCTAAAATTCCATCTTTCACAACTAGACCTTATTTTACACATTCTTAATTTTAGGGCTAACATGTCTCCTCCTAGTACCCAAAGAAATATGGGTCCATTTCAAAAGTAGCTACCCCATGGGCTCCACTCTCATATGTTCAATTCTCCTAATTATTAACTCTTAATATATTTATATCCTATCTTGGGATTATACATAATCTACCTAGTGCCATAAGACCCTCTTTTCAATTGATGCAAGAGTAATTTAGGATCCATATGTCACCATGGGTATATCCCTTTTCCACCTTTGAATATTTTCCCACTCTTACACCTTTATATTATACTTTAGTCAAATACCCAATCAAATTTTGACCCCCTTCATCCATGCCTCTACCATCTACTTCTATATATGCATCATTTATCATTTCCACTTCAAGATACCTTGGGCCTACTTCAAGAGTAAATTAGGTTGGAAAAATTCAAGCATAGGGGATATAGATACATTAAATGGTATACTAATGGGACCTTAATATCCAATTCAAGTTTGAAATATACATGTAGAATTAATATAATCATGACCCAAAGGCTCACCTAAGAAGGGATCCTATAGTGTGGAAAATAGAGGATGATATTTTATTTTTGACATGGAAGATGAAGAAACCATGGGAGGAGTACATTTTTAAATACCTTATCTAAATGGTAAGGACTTCTCATGAAATGACTAATAAAATCATGAAATTAAAATAGGAATCAAATACCTAAGAGTTCAAAGTAAAGAGAACCTTCTCACTTAAATTGGTGGACAAGGTTGAAGTGGAACTATTTGAATTATTTTTCACTTTGGGGGAGGTGACAGATTATTTATCTCAAGGAAATGTTATCTATCAGTAGGCACATGAATACTAGTAGAGAATGATTATAATGGATAATAAATTAAAAAAAATTATAGTGGAGATCAACAATCTCATGTTCCCTTATCTAAAATCAATGCCATTAATATATCTTGATTAGTATCAACCCTTTATTGGGTATATGATGATATATATGGAGGATTGGATCATGGGTATGATAATAACTATAGTCCCATTTTATAAAAATATATAAATGATGTTGGCCTATTTAAAAGTGGTCAAATCACTATGTTGTTCAATCTTGATGGTACAATAATTAGTAGAGATGATTTTGGAGTACACCTCCATGTTTAGAAATAAAATCACCAAGGCCAAAAAATTTGGATCTAGTGCCATATTATATTTATCAACATAGGCCATGGGTAACATAAATAAAGTTATAAAAATCAATAATGCCCTATAGGTCCCTCAAAATACTCGTAAGGAGTTGTTGGCATGAAGAAAATTACTTTTTAAATATCCACCTATCAACCTTTCCAAGATGGAATGGGAAACCAATATGATTTCTCAGGAATTGGTATCACATGAGGCCTAAAAAAAATTTAGTGGTGGTCCCCCTATAGGCTCTATCTCATCTCTAATTATTATATTTGTTTCAATGGTATCAAAGTAGGAATGTTGTGTCCATAATTTGTACCCTGACTTATTATTATCCTTTTTAAGAAATATATTGTTTTAAATAATTCTGAGGGATTAAGGGATATGATTGGGATTATACACAACTATGTGGTTGGTTTCACTCCTATTTATATATCTCTATAAAAAAAATTAGGGTTGGATTTTCTTAATGAAAGCATAATAAATTATAAAATATTGTATGTTTTTATGATTATTATGTCTTCTTTATGTATTTTTTTGTCACACAGTTTGAATCAAGGTCCCATTCATTAGTAAGTTTTACCTTGAGTGATTGAGATGAATCATAATTCAATTTTTTTTGAAGTATCTTCAATGCATTAAAATTTATGTTTTAGCAATGCATCTCCAAGGCTTATTCCACTCAGGATACATAGGAGATCCCAATACCTATAACTCATGCCATAGGTTGAATAAAAAAAATACTAAAATGAAAGTGAAATAAGCCCTTAAATGTTGATCTTTGTCTATGAATAATATCATAGGTACACATCAATATGATAAAAAATTATCTTGTGTAGATTTAAAAAATATAATAACACTATAAATTATGAATCCTATTATATTAGCTTGTATAGAATGGGCATGTCCCCATTCGAAACATGATAGAATTTTTTTATATTTAATCGATAATATTCTTAATATACTAGAAATGTGTGTAGTTATGGCACATAATATTAACACTTCTTACTCGATGATCATAATATTGTTATATGTGTAGACTATGCACATGCCCATTCTACATAAGTTAATACTATTGCATTCATAATTGATAATGTTCAAGACTTTTTTAGAATGGGCATGTGTCCATTATTAACATACTATACTTGTGAATAATGGGAATTAATATGAATACTTATTTCTCAATGCTCATGATATTTTTATCTTGTGTATAATGGGAACATACCCATTTTAAAAAAGATAAGAATTCTATCAATTAACATCCAATATTATTATCTTATGTATAATGGGCATATTCCCATTCTAAACATGATATAAAAATTGGATTCTTAATTGATAATATTTTAAATATACTAGACATATAATGGGACATAATATGAGCACTTCTTACTAAATGCTCATAAAATTATTGTCGTATGTAAAATGGGCACATGCTTATTATACACAAAATAATAAAATTATTAATTAATAATGCAATAGTCCTAGCTTGTGTTGAATTGGCATATACCCATTATACATAAGATATGAATATTATATTCTTAATTGATAATGTTATTAATATACTATAACTATGTAAATTAATAATAATATGAGAACCTCTTGAATTCTCATAGTATTTTTATATGGTATAGATTGGCCACATGCCCATTTTACACAAAATAGGAATATTGTACTATTAATTGATAATATTATTAATATATTAGACTTGTGCATATTGATAATAATATGAGAACTTCTTTCTCAATCCTCATAATTTATTTATCATGTTTAGAGTGGGTCACAGTTCCTTCCTGATCAGCCTTAGCCAATGCTAATAATAATTTTATCTTGTATATAATGGGCAATAATTTTTCTCATTCTACATAGGTTTATAATAATTTTATCAATTAATAATTTAATCTTCTTATCTTGTGTATAATATAGGCTTATGATCATTAATAAATAATAATAATATGCTAAAAGAAGAGATGGGGATATTACGTTGAATGTTAAAAATTATATGAATAGATAAATTAAAGTATTAAATATAAATTATAAGATATATCTTATGAGTGAAAATTGAAAGATATTTGAGTATTATTATAACTCAATGAAATAAATATCAACTATATGTTATATGTTATGAGTGCAAATTTAAATTGAAAAAAATATTATAATTTAAATAAAATAAATTTATTATGATTTTTATTTCATAAAAAATATTTTTTTAGATACAAAAGAATTGGAAGTCAAAATAAAGTTAAAATTAAAAAAAAACATTTAAGAGTTGACCAAAACTTAAATCCAAAATATCACGAGGTGGATATTACATAATATTTCATTACAATGATTTTAAATTTTTCTATTTGATGTTATAGAGTAGGAAGAAGTTGTAAGTATAAAAATAATGAGTTTTTGATAATTGTTTACCATGATACTACATTTGTAGATAGACCGGTGGAAAATAAAGTAAAAAATCAGAAAAATGATCTATAAGGAGATTGCACAAGGGCTCAGTTTCTAATATTTTTTGGTATAAAGGTATATTTTGGAAAAATAAGAGTCAAGCCAATGGAAAATCAAGGTAAAAATTATAAAATGATCTACAAGGACATTACACAAGGAATCAGATTCTCATACTTGTGTTTCCACCAATTAAAAACATTTGAAGACATAAAAGTCAAGAGGGCAAAAAATAAATCTATATCTCAGGAAAGCATAACCAAGAGATTACACATGGGTATTTATCATTTCAATTTTTTATATGTTTCTCTAAATTTTAATTTTAAAAATGAAACCAATGTTTTAGTGATATTATTATTATTAGAATTAGCTACAGGATCTAATGAATTTAAGAGAAAGCATAAATAAGAGATAAAACAGTAATAGTAATAAACAATAACAATATATCTAAGATATTACTAGAAATGAATAAATAACTCAAATATAATGAATTACTCTAATAATTAAATATTAATCTAATATAGAATACATAAATAACCATTACTTATATAGAGCAAGGCGTGCACGATAAAGATCATGTAACTCACACAACACAAGTAGTTCAACTGATATCTATCTACATGAATAGTGGAGTGAAACTCCACACTAACAAGATAGGTGTCCAACTTATGTAAATGATCAACACAAGTTGAATATTAGTTAAAAAATCTTGTCCTATCTTACCTTAAAATAGTGGAGTGGAACTCCATTTATAACAAGATAAGTGTCTAAGTTAACTGTTAACTAAGCAAGCTTATCCTATCTGGTGCAAATTATTAAAAAGCATAATAAAATAATTAAAACAAGTAATTAGTGCACCAAAATAATAAATTATAAATACAATTAAATGTAATAAATTAAATCAATATGCCAATACCCCCCATAACTGAAGCTTAGGTAGGGATATGTAGATAAGAGTCCTGATAATGTGTAGCCATATTAGGTACTCTGTACAAATAGATGAGGAAAGGAGAAAACCCAAAGGAAAAAAAACTCCTCAAAATGAAGGTCTATGAGACCCCCCTAAAGAACTAATGTCTTTTGAAGAACTGATGTCCCATACCCCAAAAGAGATCGTAAGTGAAGATACTTGCTCTCAGTGAAAGGTTTAGTGAAAATATCTATAATTTGCTCCTCCATAGGATAATATAAAGATCAATGATCTCCCCCTAAATCATCTCCTTGATAAAGTGCATATGGATCTCTATGTATTTGGTTCTCTGATGATGAACCAGATTATTTAAGATCTAGATAGTGCTCTAGTTATTGTAGTAGATGATTGATGGCTTCAAAAATGGAACACCAAGCTCAGTGAAAATATTTTGAAGTCAAATAGCCTTAGTAGTAGTATTAATAGTGCCACGATACTTAGCCTCTATAGATGAAATAGAAATATCATTTTGTTTCTTACTCTACCAACAAATGGGGTTGGATCCAAAGTGAAATCTATAACTAGAAGTAGACTTATGATCATCATAATCACTAGCCCAATCAGAATCTATATATCCCACCAAGTATAAACCTATACCTACTATATAGTGAATCTCATATCTGATAGTGACCTAAATGTAGCTCAAAATACACTTGGTGGCTCTCTAATGAAGCTCATGTGGTGTCTACATAAAGTGTGAAACCATGCCAATTTCATATGAAATGTTAGGTCATGTATGAGTCAGATAGATGAGGCTACCTATAAGCTGGCAATACAATGTGGCATCAACCAAGGGAGTGGAATAATGAACCTCAAGTATAACTCTAGATAAGAAAGAAGTCAGTTCAGGCCTACAATTAGCCATGTGAAATTGAGCTAACAAGTCCATGACATACTTGGGTTGTGAAAATGTAATCCCAGAAGAATATTGTGCTATCTAAATCCTAAGAAAATAATGTAATAATCTCATGTCTATCATATAAAACCTATCATGAACTGCAATCTTAAAACTATTGATGATGGATGTTGTTCTCCCTATAATAATGAGATCATTAACATAGATCACTAAGTACAATAGTGAATCCTCCTACCATAGAATGTAGACATTCAGGTCTGAGTGACATCTTGAGAACCTAAATAAGAGAATAAATGTGTCCATCTTAAAATACCAAGTCCAAGGGGCTTGTTTTAGACCATAGAGAGACTTTTTCAAGTAGCATACCAGTGAAGAATATTGAATGAACCCCTATGGTTATGCCATATAAATCTCTTCATGAATATCCTTGTGAAGAAATACACTCTTCACATCCATCTAATGTATAACCCAACCATGAGCTAAACCAATAGCTAGTATCAAGAAAATAGAATTCATCTTAGCAACAGGCATAAAGGTTTATATTTAGTCAATGCCTTCTACTTGGGAAAAACATTTAGCCACGCATGCTTTATATTTATCAATATTTCCATCTACTACAAACTTAGTCTGATAGATCCACCTACATCATACTAATTTTCTTCCCTTAGGAAGAGGAACAAGATCCCAAGTGTTGTTCCTAATCAATGAGTCATACTTTTCTTCCATCATTGAATCCCACTCAATTGTCCCTATGGTTTCTTGAAAATACTATGGATCATAATCTATGGCAATGTAGGAATGTGGAAGATCATGTTGTGATCATGTTCTCCTTCTATCTAACGGATCCCTAACAAGAAGGTCTACATCTACCAAATTTTGTCTAGCCCACAAAGACATTAATGGGAAAGGATATGGAGGAAGAGGAGGAACATGTCCTACTAAACCCTATTGGGGAGGTATTACCTCATCATCCTTGTGAGTAGATGAAGTAGGAGTATTATCATCAATATTATCTAATTCTTCTAAGGAAGAAAAATGAGAAATTTTAGAAGATAAGTCTGAAGGACTTTCTTCAAAGTAAACACTTATTGCTATAATAAGCTCATATGAATCTATATCAATGAGCCGATATCCATTAACACCATCAGGATATCCCACAAATATGCAAGTTTGTCTTTGTTTTTCTAAATCATGATGCTTGTCTAAAGGTATGTGAGCCTATGCTAGACTGTTGAAGACTCTGAAATGATGCATTTCTGGCTTCCTATTACACCAAGCTTCAAGAGGTGTTATCCCCTTTAAATCTTTATGAGGAACTCTATTATATATATATATATATATATATATATATATATATATATGCATCATAATTAATCACTTTTTCCTAGTACTTAGGTAGTAATTATTTTTCATGGATCATACAACTTGTCATCTCTTTTAAGAATCTATTCTTCCTCTCTACTACACCATTTTATTAAGGTGTGTATGCAACGGAGTTCTCCCCCATATTTTTTGGGGAATTTAGAAATAAAATAATTCTCACATATTCAAGAATCATAGACCAAATCCTTCTTCCACTTCTAAATGGGTTTTGGCCTTTGTTCATGAAAATTGGTCTTCTTTTACTTATTTTGATTAACCTAGATCTGATTTCTTCTCCTAAATTATCAATCAGGTCAATCTGGTCATCCCAAGAAAAAATAAAGTAAAGGGGTTTGATATATATAAATTAAAGTGGTCACTTACTCTTCCCTCATGGTTTAAGCTAAACTTTGATGGGGTAGAAAAATGGAACCTAGGCCCTGCAAGAGCATGAAGTGTGATAAGAGATTCTTCCAAATATATCAGAGCAAGTTATGCAATTCTGTTAGGGATCCAAACTAATCTTGTCTCAAAATCTAGTGTAGAATTTTGGGGGATCAATTTTTTGGTCAATCTCAGCTTGGAGTTCATCTAAATTGAGGGAGATTCGATGAACATTATCAACTGCTTACAAGGCCTTTCTCATTCCTCATAAAACATTTTTGAAATCATCAATGATGTTAAAAACTTGTTCACCCACTTCAAAGGGGTATTTATAGGGAATGTTTATAGGGAAGGTAATAGGGGTGTTGATTACATGTCAAACATTGGAGTCCTAAGAATCAAATTTATCACTTGGCACAAGAGCAATTTCCCAAATGACATCATCTAGATTGTCGAATCAGAGAAGGGACCCATCATGAAAAGTCTTAATGGGTGTATTAATTATGATACAAACATGGATCATTTTCAATTAATTTTATACATGAAAGGCTATAATTACCAAGGCCTTTCAATTTTGGGGATCCTTGAGCTTGCATCATATGATTGATTGGGGCTCTTTTCTCCAAAAGCTTCCCATCTCCTTCTTAAAGATCATATATTGTGAAGACTATAGAAGCAATTTGCATTTCACAAAATGGGTGGGGACAAAGACCAATTTAAGACAATATCTATTACTGATGTTAATTAAAACAAGTACAGATGGCATAAAATGGTAAAGAGAGGCATGACTCCATTTATGGAATGTCTAGTCGAGCATGACACTACACTCTCCAAGAATTTTGCCCATAGATGGAAAGACCGTGAAGTAAGAATGTATGGTCTAAAAATTTAGATCATTGAGGAACTCATTGGTGAAACTATGGGTATAGAATGTAATGTCATCAAAGCATTCAAATATAAGAGGTAGAAGGAGGAGCTCCTGAGCATCTTCTACAAGGAAAATAAGAAACCTAAGCATTTGTCACACAAGGGGCTTATGAGATTTGAACTATCGAGGAAATGGTTGGAGGTCTATCTTCAATTATGAGGTATATTACACATAATGGAAAACACACTATTATCTTTTTGCATCGTTTCCTTCTTCTTAACCAATTCAAAGGCCATACTATTAGCATCATGTTCTTCCAAATATAATATTTGGAGGTTTTAGTGTTGAATTTCAAAAAGAATCCATCAACAGATTTAATCCATCAAGGCCTAATATTTTTATTGATAAAGAATGAGGATCCAAAATGGTCTAAGATTATCACTGAAGCTATTAACATCAATAGTGAAAAGGGTAATTCAGAGAAGCAAGAAGGGTACTACACTCAGTTAGACTCTAGAGATGAATAGGAGTAAGATTTATGGGAGTTGGCTGAACATGTGTAAGAGGATCCCAAATCAGACTCAGGGAGCCCTATATTTATCCACCCACTTGCTATTAAAGGTAAAGGGGTCTCTAGGTTCAATGTCAAAGTAGAAATAATGGAATCCTTCCAAAAGTTGAATATGAAGTTTATGATCTAGAATATCCTTTATGGTAAAATTGTTGATGAGTACGAGAGGATCAAAGGATTCCTATGTTTGGAGTTGATAGTTATTAATGTGGGAAAATATCTCTTGGTTTACACCCCTAAAGTTAAACCCACCTAGCATGAAAAAGAGGAAGAAGCCACCTAGGTTCTTGAGGAAGAAAAAGGGGAGTTTCAATCATCTAACCTCAAGTAGAAGAGATAGGATGATGGTGAGGATTACTTTATTGGGAGTTGAACTATGGGTAGGAACAACAAAAGTGATAGTACTAAGACCAAGAAACTAGTCTTCTACTTTGAATTGGAATAGCTTGTTTAGCTCTATTTCCTTTTGTCTACCTTTAGGTTTTTTAATTGATAATTGATAGAATTTTGGTGATAGGGAGGTTTAGCCACTAGGTTTGTATTTTTTTCCATTTTTATCTTATTGATATTTCTTGTTCATCTTTCATCTATTTTTTGTAAAGGGTATGAGCCCCTTCAACTTGACTATTAACCAATCAAATAAAAAATAAAGTATTTTGGTAATCTAGTGAAGTTTGTCCTAATAAAAGACATCAATGTAAAAAATCAAGAAAAATAAAAAAATAAAAAATCAATAATATAAGTTAAATTAATATTAAAAATTATTTTTATTTTTTGAAAATTACTTTTATTTTGATAAAATTAATTTATTGAACTATTAGCTTTTAACCATTATATTTTGATAAAATTACCACTTTTATCAGTGTTACAATTATATACTAATACTCTTCATATGTCTAAAATATTACTGGGATTCATACTTAATTTGTGGACATTCAATAAAATACTACATTTGAAATATTATAAAATATATCAAGTAAAATAGAACCATTAAAAAGGCAGGCGTCAAATCTCATTTTATTTTAAAATTTATAAAGAAAGTGTGCTTGTTTTTATTTGATTAATGTCATAATTAATATATTTGGCATTAATAAATTGTCTTTAATCTTGATTATGGGATCAAATTTAAGATTTTATAAGTAACCCATTTTACACCATATAAGAATATTGATCGTATCTTGTGTGGAATGGGCTTAATTAATGGACATAATTGATAATGTATAATGGGCATAAGAATGAGCATGCCTATCCTAAATATATCATAATACAAGATTATAATAAGACTAAGAATGGAGACTATCCATTCTAAAAAATAAAATAATATTGATCTTATTTTATGTTATGAAATGGGCTTAATTGATAATATTATTAATATATTGTGGAGAATGGATATATGCCCATTTTACACAAGATACAAATATTGATCTCATTTTTGTTGATACAACCCATAATTCAATATGCCATGAAGTACAATCGATATCATGAATGACATTTTTATCTTTCTAATGCCATGATGTCATCTTAAGCTTATGTGGTATACTTTTATGTTTAATACTCCATTGAATAACTCCCATAAAATTATGTTATAGAATGCTCATACTTGATAATATTATTAATATATTATGTGGAATGGGAATAATTTATAATATTATTAATATATTTTGTGGAATGGTAATGTGCCCATAAATTTTTTTAGTAATGATTATACTTAGAAAAAAAATCTTTTGTTCATTGGCAGCTCATATGGAATCCTTGTATCTGAGCATTCCTATAATAAAGGGTCTTTTTCCCTTCATTTTCTTGTCTTCAAGTATTTTATTGAGCATCAAATTAATCCTCTTCTCATTAACATGTTCATGGGATTGTTCAAATTTATTTTCACGGGGCATTTTTTTGAGTTTGATGGGATTTTTTATAGGCAAATATGAGGTACTACCATGGGTAGTAATTTCACCATTATTTATGCTTGGATCTTCTTACGTTACTTAGAAAGGCAAGTTGACAATAATTTTGATACTTTATAACTTACCTACTTCATAATATATATTGATGATGACCTTGGTATTTAGCTTGGGATGAAGGCTTCTTTGTAGGATATTTTCTTACATTATCAAAGATTTTATCCTAAGATTTATATTTCTCTAGTTGTTTCTAATTCCTTAATTGATTTTATAGATATCAGGTTCTTAAAAGGTGTTGACTTCACCAACAACATAATTATTTTTAATAGATGCTTATAGATGCCTATGAATGCCTATTAGTACATCTTAATTTGTTCTTATCATCCTCAACACTAGAATAAATCCTTCATCATCAATGAGATTCATCAATATCTCATTAGAGAGTCAAAACCTAGTATCTTCATCAATCAATGTCAACTCCTTTACTCCAGAATTCATGCTAAGGATATCCTCAAAGGTTCTTACTTCATTATTTCAACTAGATATCTTATAAATATCATCCAAACTTTCTCAATAATGTGCTTAGCAACACTCAAAAGAGAAAAAGGCCTCCCCCTAATTTTCAAGCTTGATTTTAGTTCTTTTACTATAACTTTAAACTTGGGAGCTACCCTAAACCCTAATTTTTTCTGGTTATGAAAAGAAGTCCTAGAGTTAGCACATGTCCCCCTTTTAAAATTATATTTACATAATCCCAAGAAACTAAGATCCTTTCTTGTGAGGATCAGGTTCTCTTTTGTAGCATAGTTTCTTCAAAATGGCTTCCTTTTAGTGTTGGCAAATTTTTTACACTTAGAAGAGATTCTACATGTGGTGGATCCTCCACTTTGGTTGATTTTCATCCAATTTTTGTGTCACTTTGTATTTATTATACTTAAGGACTTGGGTTTTTTAGCCTTTAATTTCTGGCATATAGTAACATTTAATGTTTGATTAGTTTTTATAGATTTTAGGCCCTACTTGGGATGTAATACCCTTGATGTATTATGGTGCCACTTTTTGATGTGTTAGGTTGATGCCTTGGTAAATTAAGTTTTGCCTTTACATTTAATATGAAATAGTTAGTGGCCCCACTTGATGTATTAGGGTGCCACTTTTTGATGAGTTAGGTTGATGCCTTCATGAATAATTTTTGTCTCCACATTTAATGTGACACATCCTCTTATTGGTTAGTGGCCTCCTATATTTAGTTTTATTAAGGGATTGTATTTAATTTTTTTCAAGGTGAGTGTGATTTTTGTATGATGGGTTATATGGGGCCCAATTTTAGTGTGCCTTACTACATACTATGCCCCCTTAGAAACACATCATGCCCTCTCTCCTTTTTCTATTTATAATCCTCTTCCTTGTTAATCATCCTCATTATTTCTTGTAGGTTTTTCACAGAAGGCTAATTTTGATTAACAAGTGGTACAACTCCAATAAAATGTTTTTGTAAGGCCCTTATGGTGTAATTTTGTAGTGAAATTAAGATAGATTGTAGCAATTTTGTAAATATGGAATACAATATTTTCTCTTATTTCTATTCTATTCTCTCTTTATATTTATCTCTTGATCATTTATCTTCATATGAGCTGCCAATGAACATAATTGTTTTTTATTTCTAGGTATAAGCATTACTAAAAACAATTCTAAGTATAACCATTACTAAATTTTTTTCTAAGTATAAGTATTACTACTTTTTTTTTAAGTATAAGCATCACCAAAAAAAAATTCTATTTTTTTCCTAAGTATAAACATTACTAATTTTTTTCATAAGTATAAAAATTATTATTATTATTTTAAGTGTAAGCATTACTAATTTTTTCCCTAAGTATAAGAATTACTATTTTTTTCTAAGTATAAACAATACTAATTTATTTTTCTAAGTATAAGCATTTTTTTTTTCTAAGTATAAGCATTACCAATTTTTTCCTAAGTATAAGCATTACTAAATTTTTTCCCTAAGTATAAGCATTACATTTTTTTTCTAAGTATAAACACTACTATTTTTTTTATAAGTATAAGCATTACTAATTTTTTTTTCTAAGTATAAGCATTACTACATTTTTTTCTAATTATAAGCATTACTAGAAAAAAAATCTACACAAGATAAGAATATTGGTTTTATCTTGTCCTTATATAAACTCTACTTTAAGATGTCATAGATTAAAATCAATACCATAAACAAATATGTATCTACCTAATGCAACATTATCATCATAATCTTTCATAGTGTACTTGTATGTTCAATACTCAATGGAAGAATCCCTTGAAAATTGTGTCAAATTTTTTATGGCATAAAGAGTGTCATCTATTTTTAGTATGATGTCTATCAAATTATGAACCCAAACACACTAATTTGTACTATTGGATCCCTATAACATGTTAAAATATTATACAAACTTGATACTATCATATGAAATTGATAGGTACCCAAAGGTGTCAAAACATATATGGCATGGGAGGCTACGTCTACTCACAACCTATCACATGTCCCTTCTATTGTAGGTATTTACACCCATAATACTATGGCTATTTTCAATGAATACAAACACTCTTAAATTTCCCTTCAAACTTGTGTCAAAGGTTTTTATGGAATAGGAAACATCATCCAATTGCATTATGATACCTATCAAACCAAGCACCCAGAGACCAAAATACCTATAAAAGGTCATAATATTTACATACCTAAGATTACCATGTGACACTAACAAGTAACTTTAGGTGTTAGAAAGTATATGATATGGGATACCATGTCTATTTACATCCTACCATGTGTCACATCTATACTAATGGACTACATCTATTCATAATTAACATAAGAACTCTTAGGGTTGACCATGTAATGTAAGTGACACTTGGAATATCTTAAGCACCCCCAAGGAATCACAAAAGTAAAAGATGTGTGCATGCCCAACACACTCTAAGCATTTAATAGGATAATCCTGAGATAGGGCCATTATGTAACATAAAATAATTCCAATATTCTTATCTTTTTGTAGAATGGGTGCATACCCATTCCACATAAGATATTAATAATACTATAAAATAGGTCTAATCTCTAACACAAGTACACTATAGAAGCTTACGATGATACCATGCCATCAGACAACTATATACATTATTTGTAGTATCAATTTTACTTTGTAACATATTGAAGTAAGGATTATGTCAACACAATATAGGACCAATATTATTATCTTGTGTAGAATGGGAACATTCAAATTCTACACTAGATATTAAAAATATTGGTCCTATATTATGTTGATATAACCACTACTTCAAGATGTCATAAAGTAAAATTTATACCATGAACAAATTTGTAGTTTTTTGATGTCACAATATTTTTGTAAGTTTTATTAGTGTACTTTGATGTTCAATAATCCACTGCATAATCCCTTGAAACTTATTACATAATGGAATCAATTGATAATATTTAATATTTTTTTCTCCATAATCTGTTTAATTGATAATATACTTAATATGTATAGAATGGACATGTAAATATTATACACAAGATAATAATATTAGCTCATTTGTCAGAGGCAAATATTCTTATCTTGATGTCATCTAGATTAGGGAGCTACCCAATCCACATGACATAGATTACCTTTATCTTATGTAGAATGAGTAATTGATATTTTTTTTAATATCTTGTGTAGAATAGGCACATGTCCATTCTTCACAAGATATTAATAACATTATAAATTAATAGGTACATTTTACATAAGTCCATAAGAATTGGCATGTTCCCATTCTACATAAGATAATAATATTGGCATCTTTTTAAGAGGTTAATATTATTATCTTGATGACATGTATACTGAAAAGCTACCCAATATACATAAAATCAAATATCTTTATCTTATAGAATAGGATTAATTAATAATGTTATTGATATCTTGTGAATAATGGGCATGCCTTAATATATTATGTATAATGGTCACATGCCATTCTTTATAAGATATTAAGAATAAAATCAATTAATCACATTATATAAAAGATAAATATATTTTATGTCATGTATATTGGATAGCTTCCCATATATAATGTCATCAAGATAAGAGTATTGACTTGTTACATAAAAAGCTAATATTTTTATCTTGTGTAGAATGAGCACATGACCAGTTTTATAGACTTGTGTAAAATGGTCTTATTAGTTGATAATGGTATTTATATCTTGTTAATAATGAGATTAATTGATATTAATAATATTATCAATTAATAAAATTTTACACAAGACAAAAATGAGCATGTATCCATTATACACAAGATAATAATATTAGATTATTTATAAGAGGCCAATATTGTTATCTTGATGTCATTTAGAATGGGCTACTACCCAATATACATGACATCAAATATATTTATTTTATGTAGAATGAGATTAATTGATAATATTATTAATAACTTATATAGAATGGGATTAATTGATAATATTCTTAATAACTTGTGTATAATGGGCACATGCCCATTATTCACAAGATATTAATAACATTATCAATTCATCTCAATTTACACAAGATAAGAATGGGAATGTGCCCATTTTAAATAAGATTATATTATTTACTTCCTTTAAATAGACTAATATTATTATCTTGATAACATTATAATGGGTAGTTTCACAATCTAAATGAACACAAAACGTATTTATCTTATGTACAATGGGATTACTCAATAATATTCTTAATGATAACTTATGTAGAATGGGAATGTGCCAATTATTCATAAGATATTAATAATATCATCAATTATCTAATTTTACATAAGATAATAATGGGCATGTTCCCATTCTACTCAAGATAAGAATACTTTCTTCTTTGTAAGAGGCCAATAGTCTTATCTTTATGTAATGTAGAATGGGCAAATGACCAATTTACATGTATAATATATTTATATTATGTAGAATGTAATTAATTGATATTATTATTAATATAATTTTTAGAATGGGTGCATTCCCATTCTTCATAGGATATTAAGTTTTGGCATAAACCATTCATCAAATAGTGAGTTAATAGTTTGTTTTTTCAAATACCACTCATGTTTACAAGGAGAGTCATGTAAGTTAAAATAATGTTTATTCCATTAATTTTTCATAATTAGTGTTTAGATTAGAATGAAATCAAATCATGAATTAATATGTTTATGTTTCAGACTCATTAACATTTAGACAAATCATATGTTTATATTGATTAATGTAAGTATTCTTAATCATAAGTAAACATTACATACAACATGCATATAAAGATTAAAAATAAATCTACTTTTATCATTAATATACTCAAGGTGTTTACATAAGGTATCTAATAGTTTAGTATTCATGTATAGATAGTTAAGATTATAATATTGGATAAGATGATATCAATCCATATTACTAAGTTTAAATAAAATGCTATAATCCAATAGTCAAATCATTTATACATGTTTATTTGTTTTTGTGTATCTCCACTCAAAGCCTTGAAGTGTATTTTGTGCCACTGTATATGTTTTTATTTTATTGATGTCACATTATGACCATTAAAATCTATGGATTATGGGATAGTAATTTAAATACATGAAGAAACATGCCAACATCATCCCTAGACTTAATCCTCTATCTCATCCTTTATACAACAAAAATAAGTATTCCCACAAAAAAAAATGTACTTGGGCTTTGATACAAAAATTATTGATGTTTACTAAGGATATTTTACTTAAATGTTTTCTATTATGTTAGATAACTAGTGGCTCATTGGGATTTTTATTCTAGATGTATATTCTCTCAAACAAATTCTATAAAGTCAACTAGGGTGAGATGAATAGAAATATAGTTAAAATAAGTCTCAATTTCAATTTAAAATTTTATATCTTCCCCATGAAGTGATTGATGAGGTCACCTAATTCCTCAATCTCTATGATTATTTTTGATCTATGTTGTTGTTACTTCCAAAATTTATCACCAAATACCAAAATCTACATCCTTTCTATGCCTATTATATCCTTGGAAATATCATATTAAATGGAGCTTGATTGTTTGTGATATATGTTGTTGTTACTTCCAAAGTTTATCACCAAATACCAAAATCTACATCCTTTCTATGCCTATTAGATCATTGGAATATCATATTAAATGGAGGCTTAGTTCAATTATTCTTCCAGGATATTTAAGGCTTTATTTTTTACTATATTTGTTTTTGGCCACCTAAGTCTGAATGAAAAGTATGTAGAAGCATATTATATTACATTATGAAGAGAATAAATATGTGTTCTTACTATGTTATAGTGTTGAATGTTACCCTCCATGGGTTTTGCATTTTTTTGGAGTTTTGAATCCTCCATGCCACTCTCAGAAATGTTTTATTTATTTTCATTGGAGAGATATTGGTGCTTAATTAAACTATATAATGTCTCTTTAAATTATTGAGTGATAGGTGGCTTTGGATCTAATTCAAATTGTGGCCTAACATTTATCATCTCCTGGATCGCATCATGTATTTTTATTATAATATTGTACATATTTTCATCCAATAATATTGATTAATTTCCTAAAAAATATTCCCCAATTGCTTCTTCTAACTATGGGTCAATGCATTCAACTTTATATTTTCCCAATGGGGTTACTTCAAGTTTATTGGGTATAAGTAAATGGTGTTGATTTGCAGAATTGAGCTAAAATAAATTTGATTTTTGTGAGGTAATCATGGGGTTAAATTCTTATTGTAGATGTAGTGGGTTGAGAGAGGGAGGTAGTGGTCATTTTTTGAGTGGAAATGGATGGTGGAAGGGAAATTGGTTGTTGGTGAATGGGTTGTGGTGGGGTTTGAATGACTATATTTTTACCAAATTATCCCATGGATTAATTTTATGATACTTATACTTATTTGGAATCTTATTTGTATACATTATTTATTTTTTCTTATTTATCTTGATGGGCATCTTCTTCTATCACTTTTTTTATTTTAGCTTCTTCTGCCTTCAGCGAAGTGTACTCTATCTCCTTTTTCTTTTTTTGTTCTTACTCTTTTTTTTTTCCATTTTTTTTTTAAATTTTAATTTTTATAATTTTATTCTTGATCCTTTTTAAACCTTTATTCCTTATCCATTTTCCATTTTTATTTATTTTATTTTCTCCCTTTCTTCCTTATCCTTTTTCTCTTTTTTTTCCTACTCCTTTTTCTCCCTTTCTTCCTTCTCATTTATCTCCTTTTCTTCTTATTAATTTATTCTTTAGTCTTATTTTTATTTATTTTTCATTTAACTAAGGAATATATTGATTTTTTTTCACAATGTCTTCTTGAGCCTTTTTCTTATTCTCTAATTTTTGTTTTTTCACAACCTCTTTTTTATCCTTCTCTTTTTCATTTTGTTCTACATTTTTATTTGCTTCCTATTTTTTTAGTTTTATTTTTTATTATTTTTATTTTCCCTCTTTATATCTCATTTATTTTTATTTCTTATTATATTATTTTTCCAAATCATTTACCTCTATTAATGATGTTATGGCTCATTTTTGTGCCTTGGCCAATTTGACGTTCACAACTTTTTCTTGGGTTTCTTCTTCTTCACTCTCTGTCTAGAAATGCTTATTTTATGACCTTTGCATATAATATGTTGATAGGTGATTCTTCCTCAATCAAGTATTATTTTATTGAGTGATATTTTTACCTTTTTCTCTTTTATTTTTATTTTTATTTTTTATTGGGTGGTATATCTTCTATTTGTGGTGTAGGATGTATTTGTTGATTTTATATGTAGACAAAAATACTAAATGTGGGACCAATGTCTATCCTAACTGAATGTGTTTTCCTAACCTTTTGAGATGCATGTATCCCATGAATTTGGTGTGAAATTATTAATTCAATGTATTTTTATGGATGAAATTAAAATTTAAACTTGACATGTTTCCCCTAACTTTTACCTAATTCCTTAGTGTTGTGCCTTAAGACATACACACATTTTATGAATACAAATAGGGACCATTATTTTTTTGATAATCCTTATTATAGTTTATATGAGCCTTATAATCCATGAAAATTGATTTTAAAATGCATAAATATAATGTTGATCTTGAAGTTTAAAGTTACAAAATTTCAAAAGAAATAAAATCCAAGCATGGGAATTATTTGTGATTTATTTTTAACCTTGGGTTCTCAAAGTTGACCCTATGATTTTTATTGGATAATGGAGATAATGTGTTATGATCTAATATCTCTATGTTTTCATGTATATGCAAGACTATTTTAAAACAAATGAAAATTATCTGAACCCAAATCTCCTAAATTGTTATGTTCCCTACATTTATATAACTTCAAGATTGAGATGGGTGGCAAGATAATGTTCATTCTCAGCCCTTTGTATTTTAAAAATATTAAAATTTATGTAACCCCATAACTATAAAGTCATGATAATTGGAATCATAATGTTAACTTGAGCACATAATATTCAAATAAAAGTTTTTTACCTTTAAGTTAACTAACACATCACAAGCTATCCATGTAGTAAGACCGCATTCACCTGAGACAAAATTAGTTTGATAAAAAAAATTGAGTCCCATAAGTCATCGATCTCTAAGATTACATCACATGACATAATCCCATTAAATTATAACCTAAAATTCCAAAGTAGATCTTAAGTATTTTGAGATCCAAGAGACCTGAGATTGGGTCAAGTAGCATAATTTTGGTCACTCATAAAACTCTAGGAGATGTACAAAGACAATAGCCCCATGGCCCTGAGTCCCCAAGTCTCTATATCCATGAGATCATGTCACATGACAAAATTTTGGTTACTCAAAGCCAATCTAAAAGATGTACATAGTTCAAAAGTTTAAAATAGTTCTGGTGCTTTGAGATAACTCTATGTGGCTCAATCCCATTAACTCGTAACCCACAAAACATATAAAGTAGGACTATAAACCTAAGTACCTTAGATAGATGATATAATGATGAATGTCATAATCAAGAATATATGTGGCTAAAATACAAATAAAGGGTTTAAAAAAAACAAAGTTCAATAAATGAGAAATTAACACCTTCCTTAAATTGATGACTGGGCACATAAAATTAATGAAACATTACCATATGGCAAAAGATAACTTGCCAAAGTTGACCATAAAATTTAAAAATAAATATTAAAAAAATAAAAATCTATTATTTTCATTTATGTTTCAAGGCTTGTACATTCAAGACTCAGACTTTGAAAATATATGAAAAAATAAGGCAACATCAAGTCACTTCATCATTAATTTATGTGTTGAATATTGTAATTATGAGCTCTCAAGAAACTAAAAATCATAGTTTTATTAATGAATTTTCAAGATATTTTAGTCAATATATAAGGTAAATATAGAGTCTTAGATTAGTAAAATGGATTCTCCAAAATTGGCATACAACCAAGCCCCTTCTTTATACTCCCTTTCTGGTAACAATGAATAAACAGACACTACATTTGACAAATGTGCCCTAGATTTAAATTTTCATTAATATTTAGATACCTATAATATAGTGGAGGAAATAAAACCATACTCATTAAAAGGTCATCTATCTTAGGAAGATCAATAATACATTGATTAAATATTGTCACTAAAGAACATGGAATTGCATAAAGTGGATATAAATTTTGAAGTAATGCCTTGTATTTACTTGCTTGATGATTTACTCTATAATGGAACTTGTACTATACATTTATTTCATCTTAAAGCATAAAAAAATTTAGTTGCCTATATTTTGAGGTGAGTGTTTGAGAGTTATCTTAGGCTCCCAATGCTCAAAGTTTATTATAACTAGTTTTGGCCAATGTATAGATGGAGCATAACACTATAGAAGGAAAATTAAAATTAGTGGTTAGTAAAAGGGGAAAAAAATAATCCCAAGGGAGGTATTTCCTAAAATAGGTTAACAATGACACTTTTGAATAGGTTTATGGCTTCCCTACTATCACTTACATGTAGGTATAATGGGTGGCATTGCTAGATAGGTATCCTACTAAAAAGTGGTTGAAAAAAATAGAGAGGTAAAAATGTAGTATAATAAAAATTTGGTATGACAAAAATATCACAAGGATAAAACATAGCGAGGAAAAATGTAGTGGTATTCGTAATGCCATAAAAATGTCACAAAGTTTCAACTAAAGGTCCAAACTCATGAAATCACATTTTTCTCTATTATTTTTCTTGTAAATTTGGTACATTACTTTTCCACCATGAAATGTTAACTACTATCACCAAAATGAACTAGACAACAAATAAATAATGTGATAATCACTAAAATGTCCCAATCATGCTCTTCATGACATTTTTGTGACATTACCAATACTATTACATTTTTACTTGCTATGTTTTGTCCTCATGACATTTTATCATACTACATTTTTACCATTACATTTTTTTCCACTATGTTATCATATAGAGCCACTAGATATCCTCTTGACCTTAGACAAAATTATGGTACTAGGCAAAATTATCAATGTTAGATTTAAGGGACAAATTTTTATATTAGAACAAAGGCCAACTAATGGAAATTTTATATGATGTCTTACTTGTTGGATGAAGTCATTAGGATGGTCCAAAAATCTCATAGAGAATCATGGGAGCCATCCACCAAGTATCTAAATAATAGAAGCTATGATGACTACTATTTCTTGTATGTTTATATATTTTAAAATGAAATCACTAGAATTTGTGAGGATGTTTATCCTCAAGTCCACCAAGTCATTTATGGCACCCAAATGTCTAGGCTATCTAAAAATTTGAGGAGAAAATTAAAAATGGGAGATCATTGGTACTACCTATATTGTACCATTATTATAATTAAAGGGACCATAACACCCACTTTATATTTTCCATGTCATAGAAAATTTAGTAGAACAAGAAATTGGACATCAATTATATAATAGTGTGGATGAGGATTTTATCACAAAACACTAAGATTATTTTCACAAGACTCTACTAAGCACTAGGTATGTTTAGTTTCACAGTCAAGGCACACTTTAATCAAGTGATAAAGGGTAGGTATGATTATAATTTGAAGGTATCCCAATACAAATAATGGGACCCAATATAAAGAGTTAGAAATTATCTAAGGTTCCTCAAGGAGAGAAAATGTATTATCATTAGATATATTGATTATGAATATGATAATGATGCCATCTTTATAAATTCTTAAGATGTTTTTTAATTCTAGACATGTATGATGGATAATGATATGTTGATGATCATTACTCAATAAATCAAATATGATTGTAAAATCACCAATGAGTAGGAAAATAAAATTATATTTGAAGCATAAATATCTTGGAGCAATAAATGGACTCAACCACAACCTCAAGACCTAGTCAAATAGTATCAACCTCCCTATCCCATTAAAGAAGAGACCAATCTATCAAGAGAGACTAGTGGTCAAAGGGAAGAGAATATCCAAATTAGGAAGGATATTGTCAAAGGTTTCCCTAGTCCTCATCTAGGATCCACTCATCTAATTAATACCACTTTAGGAATAAAAAATATACTTATGATGAATTTACCTCCTCTAAATGGATGGAAAAACACATTCTCTTGGGCATTTGTAGATCCACTTTCTTTAGTCATGCAAGTAAGTATCCCTAAGTTTTTACAGAGTTATTTCTCATCCTTTCCATCTACTCCTTCTTCCCCTTAGACACATATAATGAGTTCATCTCTACCCATTACCATAACTGATGGGGCATCTTCTCAAATATTACCTACTATATTGGTTTCCTCTCCATCCATTTGTGCCTCTACTACCATTATTTTACTACACATCCCTTCACCATCCACAATAGTAATTACTACTATTGTGGTTCATTTATTGGTTTCATATTCCCCTTCATCTCTTATCCCCATCACAATTACTCACCAAGGTAAATCCATATTTGTTCCAACCACCTTCAAAATTCAATAATTGAAATCAATACCATTTTTAGGTATAACTACCCTAAGAGGACCCCTTGACAAGGAAATAAATTAGGAAGAGCATGGAAATATAATTTCACTAGTGAATTATCCCACAGATGAGGAAGAATAAAATGAAATAAATATGAAGGGAATAAAACAATAATTAAGTAAAGGAATCTAGGATGAAATAGAAGCAAAGGCATAATTAGAAAAGGCAAAATCCATAAGCTTGGAAAGCCTAGAAGAAGAAATTCTAGTTGGAGCACATGATCATAAGATTCTTAATCAAGTTGAGAAGTTGTAAATTAATAATTTAGTTTATTCTCTTAATTTTATTAATACTCAAGTTGTTAATTTACCATGTACTAATTTTGGGTCACAAATTTCTAGTTTTATTGATTCTTCCATTCTTTCTACTCCAACCCAAAAAATGGATCCCAAAAAGAGGGTCTATTTTGAGAGATTAGTTTTAATTTACATTTTAATCCTTGAGGGTAAACTATCCCTCCAAAATTCTTAGCTCAATTAGATTTGCCATTTCCATAATTTTCACCCCATAATCTGCCACAATAATAATTTTGAAAACCCTAGGCTAGACAAAGTATGTGTAAGAAATCACCCCCTAGAGGGCAGTATCAAAATGGCAAAGGATTATTTAGTTTTCCTTTAAATTTTATATCCATTTTATTGCCTCTATGACACCTCCAATGATTAATCCACCTCTAATTATTACACCACATCCTACCTCTACAATCCTAGATAGCTTGAAGAACAAGGGGGACTCATTGTGTCCCAATGAGTTACAGAGTTACATGATGAGAGATATGAAAGAAAAAAAATTGTCCTCATAGAGTTACCCATAGTCTCCAACTTTTTTGATAATAAAAGTGGTAAAAATTTTAGAGGGGAGGAAAAGGAAAGGGGTGAACACTAGCACAAGGGAGGAAATAGTGCTAGAACAAAGGAAAACCTATTTCCCTTGGATAAGAATTCCAAAAAGAGTCCTAATGACATTGATGAGTATGCAAAGAATTATTTCCTTCATGGATTTAGATGGGGAGGATATGAAATAAATTTATAAAATACAAGAGCAAGAATAATAAATTCTTGTGTAGAGACAAATAATTCATAATCCCCGGGAAATTGTAGACAATGTCCAAAGTATAATGACAAGGTTGTACAACATTTTGAATATAATTTGAGTCTCTAGGCGTGAGTTTGAGCCTAAAATGTTAAATGTTGAATAATTTTAGTAGATGGTCAAATTATGTCAACCCCCTTATAATTTAAATCTTTCATAGGGTCTCCTAGGTTATAAATGCTCACATGGTCATTAGTGAAGTCACATAAGATGTTTTACCTTGGTCATATTTGTCTAGCTTGGTCTTATGTCATGTTAAGCCATACTTTTGGGTCATTTAATGAAATGGTATAGTTTTAAATTAAATAAAAAGGTGTAAATAAGAAATTTAATATCTTACATGTCAGGAATGGTTAGATAAACTATTGTGAAATTGAAAAATTGTAGGTTCAAGGTCCACCTAAGAGGATCGACTAAAAATATATAATTTTAGGTATTTGTACAACTTGAGTGACATAATTGGCATGTGGGAAGACTTAAATAGAGTCCCTTCAGATCCATAAAAGTCATTTTTAGGATTCATAAGCTTCATTAGGTCCAAAGCTACCAAAAACTAACTTCTCTCTCACATTGCTCTCTTAGGCAAGTCTATAAGGTCAACTAGTTTTTAATCAATACAGGTAGTAAGAGAAGAGTTCAAGTGAGTGCACTTGGTGGATGGTATTATTCAATTTATGCTTCCATTATATGGATATATTTTTATTAGTGTTTTTTTATTCTTCATGAACCATCACTAATAATTTTAGTGACTGCAAGCTTATCACATAACCCCAACACCTCAATTTTTCTCATCTTTTGCATTAGTTTATGTGAACTAGTTAGTGTATATAGGTTGGCATAGAATTACCATTATTTTAATGTTTTTATTAATTGTTCTGGGATATGTGAATGTGAAAGTATTAGCAATAACATCCTCCTTATGCTAAGAGTGAACATCATTGGTCTCTAGAACATTATTCATAAATTGTAGTGTTTTATTCTTTTGTCAGTGGCTTTAATATAAAGATAGTCAACCTATGTTTCTCCCCTTAGAACATGGTCATTGGTTTCTCCATTTTAAGTTTGTATTCAAGAGTTCCATTGATGGAGTGCTAAACTTTGAAAGTTAACATAACCAAGAAATCTTGAGAAGGTCACCTATAAGACTGCATAAGAATGTTTACACAATGGTGGTTAAAAGATGTGAACTTCATAGTGGATACTTTCAATGTTTGATATTAGTTTGAAGGCCTAAAAAAATTAAAAAATAGTTAAATCTACACTTAGACCCTTCACTAACACTCATTGAGTTGTAGGGTTGGAAAATTTTCTTGGTAGAGATGTTATTGTAACTTCTCTAACATGGGACTTTGCTTAACACAATGTTATCTTATGGTGAAGATATATGAGGTATAGATAGGCATAATGTTCTCTTTCTTGTAGAATATGCATAGTAATAGCTCTTTAACATAAATATAAGGTGGATAGTCAAGAGAGAGTAATGTTAAATGAAATTTCAAAGCATCCAAGATTTTACTAAAGATATGTAGTGAAATACAATACAATTGAGACCAAATGGACCTATAACTTGTAAGTAAAATTTATGGTGTTGATAATAAGGAATGATTCATAGTTCCAAGGAATAAATGAGTCCATTAAAGTTATGAGGTGACATTCATGACCCCAATAATAATCAAAAGGATATAAACATAATTCTCAAGGTAGGAATCTACACCTACAAGAAATCTTTAGTTTCCCTAAGTATAGATACCTGTAGTTTAGACTTAGATCATAGATTAGTCTAAGCCAATAAATGATGAAATTAATTTGATGAAAATAAATTATAGATGAAATGGTATTAGTGATTTGAGATGGAAATATAAACATGAAACAAAATTCTCAAATATTAATACATACCTATAGGCAATCCTTGATGCACCTAATAGACATCTACAGTTTAGCCCATATACAGACTGGTCTCAAGTTAATGGAAAATATAGGTTTGGTTGTTAGATAGATACATAGGTTGAATATGATCACATTTATTTCACCCTTAAATTTATGTCACAATACTTATATTTTATCATCAAATGAAAGGAAGAATAGATCCATCCATAACTCAGAGTTCTTAGACTTAACCAAAAAACTTGCACATAGTCACTATTTAAGGAAACTTATATTGAGAGTTTGAGATATTTGGGGGTTTTAGAGGTATGAAAAAGCTTTGAAAATTGGTACAAAATGTCCTAATGACCTAAAAATATAATCATTCCATCATTTTATCCAAACCAATAGGGGAAGTATCCTCTATTTTGTCTCAGATAGAGGGTACTTTAGAACCATGCAGTCTGCAAACCTAATGTGTTAATGGCAAAAAAGATGAATGTAATAACCTTGGATGAATGTAAGGTAATGTTAAAAATTTAATTGGATGTATTAAATATAATATAAGTACCCATATCCATTGTTATTTATGATCATTTCATATAGATCATCATATCTATATAAATTGTCCATCAAGTGTTGCCTTTGGTTATATATTATATTGCATTTAATAGTTAAAGTCTAATCTAAATAGGATATGAATGCAATTTATTATTTGTTTGTATGTAATTTATTATTAATTATTTACCTTGTTATTATGTATAACTTGGATGAATAACATAGTTTTGATTACAACAACACATCCCAATGATGGGGTAATTTTGAGAAGGTGACACACAATTTTGACAACTCTTTTTGGTTGCAATTTTGAGGATTTGGGAAGTGAGCTCTGAAGATATAAAACTATAAATACACTCCAAAGACATTCTAGAAGTGATTCAAAGTTGATCTAGGTGTGCTCCTAATAAATACATAGGATGCTATAAAGAATTCTAGGTATGCTTTGATGACCTATACAGGGTGCTCTAAAGACCTATATAGGATGCTCTAAAGATATCCAGAGTGCTCCAAAGACCAGTTGGATCCTACTGCTCATAATAGTAATTATATATATATATATATATATCTATAAATAGATTTTATAGATTTATATGTCTTATTTTAGACATTACCATTCATGGTAATGGTCTAAAATAGTTTGGATATATTTGTATCTTTATTTTGTAAAATCAGATAAGTATTTTTAATCTATGTTAGTTATTTATTATATATAGTTAGTTGAGTCAGTTCTAACACCTTCCTAAAATCATGGGATATAAATCTTAGATTATCTATATTTTCAATAAATATATTTGAGTGTTAAGATCACCAATATTTGGTACTCTGTGAATAGATGTTGATATATGTTTAAATACACATCTCCTCTTTCCAAGGAGTTTCTAGTTAGAAAATTTGTTGAAGTTGAAGACAGTTAGAAGAAGTAGGAAATAGAGTTCAAAATTTCATATCTATATATGTTTTTTTGAATGAAATAGAGACTAAAAATTACCTTTATTTTTTATTAAATTAATTCATATTCTGGGGAAGGAGCAAGGGCCCACTTCTCTCTAAGGATTAGGATAAATTGGTACTTTTTAGTTTAATAGTTTAGAATCATTTATTAATTTATATATATTTCATTCACTATATATTTTAATTTAATTTTAACTAAAAAAGTGATTTATTTTAAATTTAGAGTGATTTACCTTCCAAGAAATGAGTGATTATTTTTAAATGCAAGTGTAAATTTCATTTTCAAAAGCAAAGGTGATTTCCTTTTCTGAAAGCAAGTGTGAATTTCATTTAATACAAGAGTGTTTCATTTACATGAAAGAGTTATTGAAATTTAATAAAAGCATATCACTTTTATTCAAAAGTGTTTTTTCCAATCTAGATTAATTTTTTTAATTCATCTCATATTTAGAATTAAGCACAAGTTATTTAAGTGACAATAAACAACATTCTCAGATTATGAACATCATGTTTTCCTACCTAATCAGGCAAGTCCCTTTTATTAAAAAGTGTGTTTTTAAAACTATATTAAGTTTTTTAATTCATCTCATATACAAAATTAATCAAAATTTATTTAAGTGACAATAAACAACATTCTCATATTCAGAACGTCATGTTATCCTACCTAGTCAGGCAAGTCGAGTGAGGACATTATATTTATTATGCCAGATGTTTAAGTTATGGAATTTGATGGATTGAATAAAAATAGGATATTTTCAATTAACAAAAAACTTAGATTTAATTTCATGTAAACTAGAGTTAGAGTTTCATTTACTATTTTTAGGATTTAGAATGCATAGTAAAACTAACCCCCCCAAATAGTGAATTGTACAACTCTAATATCAAATGGTCTCATTAAAGATAGACATAAAACACTACCTTGGTTGAAAATGACACCAATAAATTTATTTGTTAAATGATAGGTATAATGATAGCCTATTAGGGATCACTCATAATTAATCACATGCTCATATACACAGCATATGCAAAATAGGCCTAGAACTAGGAGTGAACCCTAAAGGTTTATAGCTTAACTCATGACATAATTAGACCCTTAAAAGACATTTTATAACCTTAAAGTGAGAGTGTATATTCAGTAAGAACCATTAGTTTGTAGAGGATAATATAAAATTGGTCATTTTGGCCTAATTTTCTCTTAGGGGTACCTAGAATTCAAGTAGGAGCTCAAGAGACCATTTTATTTTTCTCACACATGTATGGATAGTGTGCATGGTTCATCCATGAATTATGGGTAATTAATGAGTGTCATGAAATAAATATTTTTGGAATAATTTTAGGTTTTGGATGTCTAACCTTTATGGATCATTGCTAAGAAGCTAAGAGACATAAAACCATCCTAAAACCATTGAAATTAATGGAGAAAACATGAAAGGATATACATTTAAAAGGAGTTAAATTTACTTTAAATTGTTTTTGGACCTCTATGACACTCTCTCAGACTCTTCACCATCCATTTTTATGTACCATCACTTGTACAAACATGCCTAATTCAATCTATTTTACAGGATTTCATTTGTTTAATAGATGCATAAAGGAATAGATAGATCAAAGCCACTATGGAAGGTGTGTAGAGACTTGATATAACCCCTCATACTCAAATATCACATTTTTATGCATATAAACACTTCTACTAGACCATTCATTTTAGGTAGTCTAAATTAGCACAGTGAGAAAATGGAGTGACAACATATGAGAAAGATGATAAGTGTTGTATTGAGTTTCATTGAAGTACATATGATAGACTAGAAGGCAAAGAGGCTTTGATGATCTATTTAAAACCTTTTCAATAATTTTTTTTGAGTAACTACAAGGTAATTTAATGACACATGTGAATACAAGCCTAAAAGGACTAGTGAGTGGTTGTTATAAAGTGAATAACAAATGTCTGTGAGGAGTTCATTAGTTAAAGAGTATCTAATGACTATCACAATTAGGTTTCCAACTTCTCAAAATATTGCATATGTGTCAAGGTATCCTAAGGTATTTTAAAATAGTCAAGTGGAATCATCACCAAAAATCAATTTCAAAGAAGAACATGAAGAGTATCTATGCCAACTTGAGGGAGAATCATGAATTTATGATGGACACTTGTACATGACACTCTATTAATCTATTTTACACTTAATTATATTTATTTTTAATTGGTTTACAAGTATTGACACTTATCCTTATGACTCTATATCTTCTCTTCTTCTCTTTCCTCTATTATGTTCTATATATGCAAGCCTTTTTAGCATTTGTATCTGATCCATGTCTGGTATGGAAAAGACCTACTAGTTTAAATACCAATGTTTAACTTTGAATAAATATTTTAAGATGGTTTTTATTCTATAATTACATGCCTAAGTGTGTGGATTAGTGAAAATCTAAATGGTAAGTGATAATCACCTATCCTTATATTCATCTTACTCTCTCATGTTGTGTGTAAGTAATTCACTCTCCAATAGGTCAAATGAAGTGTACTTAGTGTCCTTCTATATCTCTAAGTATAAGTACTAGAATTAGTGTCTATGATTAGGAATTTTATCCATTCACTTTAAAAATGGCATTACATATCACCTTCATCTTTGAAATACTTAAGTTAGATTAACATAGGAGGTTGAAACCAATCTTGTGAGCAATCTTTCATAGTGCAGGTCATGGGAGTCTAGTGGATATCAATTTGGTGTACCACTTTGTTATAATAGGTCATTTTCATGTTTTATTATATATATTTTCATCCAAACAAAATAATAGTATAGGTGATAAGCTATCAAATACTAATCTATAGATCTAGTCCTTAAACCTAAAGGTCTACCTCTATTGTAGGCAATCCATAGGCCTAGAGGAAATACAATTTTTCACTCAATTTAGAGAGGGCTTGAACAACATCTCTAGGGTGAAATATTGAGTGAAAATAGTGAAGTAAATGTGTTAAAAATATAGCATAAACTAAAATAATTTTAAAAGAGACTCAACTTTTTGGTTTAGTGTGAAATAAATAGTGCATACAATCACTTGAACTTATTGTTAGCCCAAGATATTGCATGGGCTTTGAGTTATGTGATTTAAAAGAGGTATGGTGACTTTAATTGGCATACACAATTGAAATCCTTGATAGAGTAGTTTTTAGGCTAAGATAATAAGGCCATGAATATCTTAAAAGATATGAGAGTCATAGATGTGATAGCCTCCATTGTGAAATTAGTAAATAGGCTTAATTTTGAAAAACTTATTAAAATAACTATAGATAGTTTCAAGAATTAAGTTGAAAGGTTTGTATATAAGATGAATGAATAAATTTTATAGCTAATTAATTTTTTGAAATATAGATTGACTAAAGTTGAAGCCCTCAGAGGTTGGTTCAAAGCCTACAAAATAAAGCATATAAAGTTAATGGTTGAAGTTATCAAAATAATCAAGCCTTCTATGTTTAATTTGTACCTTATCAATAAATAATTTAAATTTATTATGCATTGTTTAATAATATTAAGGCTACAAAATAGGATCTTAGGTTAGCACCAAAAATTCATTCAACAAAAATTGCTTCAATGTCATCACAAGGTTCCTAGTTCTCTAGATATGCAGTAATGCATACTCTAATAAGACCAATTTTTATTCCTCAAGGATCTACAACGGATTATATAGATAGTTCATTTCAAAGTTTTATCATGAAACTATTTTCCTCTCCCAGTAGTGCCACATCAACACCATCTTAGGTATATAAGTATTCACATTTTCTAAATTAATTTGGGATTGGGGATCCCAAATTTATTGGCATATATGTAATATATTTTGGTTGAGGGATCTTATTTATGTATATAATTTTTATACATGCATGTCATGTATGAATTTTGGACATAGTTCTATAATTATTAATGTAAATTTAGAATTTGTTTAGAGGATAAGGCATCCCCTCCCCAAGCCTATATATATATTTGTATCCTCTCGATCCTAAAAGGTGGAGAATTTTGGTTGTTAAAATTAAGAATAAATTCTAAGGATTTCTATATAATTGTTCTTGATGTGAAAATCTTTTTCTTCTCCAAATTTGTGATTTTTAAATAAGTTACATCAATCTGGTATCTTAGTCTTTTAGTTTGTATGAACATTATTTTGTTAAATTTATTCGTATTATGAAGTATCTGATTTGAATGCTTTTGTGTAATAATCATAATGTCCCTTTGTAAATGTGCAATTGTAATCTCACAAACATAACCTTTGAATAGTTCACTAAAGTCAAATATATTATTGTTTACTTAGAATATTAACTATGTTTTATTAATTTTGTGCTAATAGTAACTTGAATCAATCATTGGTTCCTGATTATTTGTCCAACCCCTAGTTCAAGATCTAGCTTAGAAGGGTTTCATCTTGTTTGATTCACAAGCCTTTTTATCTTCCCTACCCCTTTTTTGATTTTATTTTTCTAATACCTACCTTAGGTTGAATTCATCATTAATACACCCATATCAAGTATGATTAGACTCATGTTATATCCAAACCCTCTAAGGTAAACAACTTCTCTGCTCAGTGCTATTCCACCATTAATTTGTTTATAAAACCTAATAACTTATAACTCATGACTTGGAGTAAATATTTCATCACTAATCTTAAAATGTTTGAGGCTACCTTGTAAGGTTCCATGGTGTACATAAAACCCACATAAACACTCAAGTATATTCTTTCATTTATTCTATTTCATCTTATTTTTTTATTAGCATAATTTTGTATGTTTGTCCTTACATTTTAGCCACTAACTCACCTATAGTGGAGTGTATGTTTTATGGACCAGAATTCCCACATAATTTTTTAAAGGACTAGATGATTGGGATGATTTTATCTACATGGTCATATAAAACATCATATTGAATGGGTGGAATAATTTAGGTGCATGGGATATATGGACAGATGTAGAGGTAGTCAATGGTAGCAGAAAAGTAAAATTATTATTTATATTTTTTAACATTTTGTGTGTAAATTATATACCCTTAACCAAGGACTTATTTTAACTTAACTTCCCAAATAAGCATGATGAAAAATTGATATTTTTTGTTCATGGTATCCAAATGGGTTTTTATTTTCTCTCCCATAGTTTTCTCTCTATCCCATTCTAATTTTCCATTTATTCTTATAAGGAATTTTTAATAATACATAGCTAAACAAAGCAACATATACCCATAACAGAAATTGTGCTTACCTCTCTTGATTTTTAAAATATTGTCATTGAAATTATCTATGAGACATTATTAGAGGTTTTATTTTATCTCTAATGAAAACATATAAAATGATATAATTTTAATGTTAGGACTCATGACATCCTCCATGTTAGTGTAATATACTTTCCATGTCACTACCTTTATGGTGTATTTATGTATTATATTTTTATGATTGCTATGTTGATGTCATTTTTTATTTGGGTAGATTTTAGGCAATTGGAATAAATGCTTCCTTTAGCAAAGCCAATTTTTTCATATTTAAGTATGTTTTTTCCTTCGTTCATCAACCTATTTACCTTTTAATGTCATGGGTATTAATCAAATGAGGTTGGCCTAGAATAAAATCCCATTGTGTAGGGGTTGAGTAGAATTCTAATGGTGTTGTTTACTATAATGAAAAATAGGAATGATGCCCAAAAATATAACTTCATCTATGAGATGGATTTTGATTTGGGTTTTAATCCCATGTATTATTTTATGGAACTTGATAGATGAGTTACTTGTGGTCTACCTCCATACAAATCTATTAAATTTAAACTAAATATGCATGGATATATTTGAAAGTATCCTCAAGGTGCACAATATCATATAAAATCTTTGAAAATGCTCCTTTGTTATCTAGTTCTAATTATTTTTTGGTTACATGATTTACCTTAGGAATCATGAGGGTTATAGAGCCAGTGATGTGTGGGGTGGCCATTATTGTGTCTCTCTTTTTTACACTAGATCATTGAGATGTAAAAATGGCACCATAAAATTTTTGTAGTGTTTAGGTGCTTGGAAATGTTTTTGAAGTGAGAAGGGGTGATGTCTTGATTTTATAGAGTTTTTTAGTGGTTTTTGAGGTGATGGTGGAGTGGATTGATATCTTTTCCAAATTTATTGGTGATAGTGTAGTTAATTATTTTGTTGAACTACTCATCCTTAGAGGTTAAAATTTCTCTTGTCCATCCCCTCAACCTTGATGACTCCAAGAGTGGTATAAATGTGATTCTTATATCATTTGTCCTTTTTAATTTATATTGTCATGTTGGTTAATGACCCAATTAGCTATTTATGAGTGTTTAACCCTTTTTACAATTTAGGGTTAGGGGAGAGTAGCCTAATCAAAGAGGAATAATCTACACTAAAAGTAAGCCAATTAATGACTTTAGATTTTATAGATATTATAATAATAAATATTGAATCTAAGTATATGCCAGATTTAAAAACTATAAAATTAAATATTTTTATAATAAAAATATGAAAGATAAATTTTGCATACCTTATAAATTGATGTACAGTTAGGTTTGAGTAATGCACGTGTAGAAATAGACTATATGAAGATTCTGATCCACTCATTATATTTTAAAAATTATTTTTTTGTCAAAAAAGACACTTGAATCACCCCATGGACACATTAATCAATGATATTATTCATGTTTTAATGCATATATCCTATATGGAGTATTGATTATTGTTTAAAATATTACCCTATTTATTTCTAGGTTTATTTTCCCCTTTGGGATTATATGCTTAAATAGCGTGCATATGCTCTTGATATCATAATATATATCAAATCATATATCCTCATCTTAGGTATTTATATCTTACAAAAATGGGTTAGTGGGTCCAAAAAGTTGAGATAACCTCAAGGAACCCTCTGTCAATGAGTGCTTCCTACATACCCAATACTCCAAAGAGGGATTTAGACATATGTTGTCTCGATATCATAATATATATCAAACCATGTATCCTCCTCTTAGGTCTTGTCACCTATTAAAATGGGTTAGGGATCTCATGAAGTTCAACTAACCTCAAATACCCCTATATCAATTAACACTTACTACATATCCAATACTCCAAAGAGGGATTTAGACATATGTAGTTCTCCCATATGTGTTGGATTGTGTGTAAAAAATGGTGTATAAGGCCATATGAAAGTGCATGTAGTGATATAAATTGTAACTTGATAAATATGTCTCATAAAATACTCTTTGAATGCTTCAGACCTATAATATGACTACTCCTATGACTAATATGAAAATAAGAAAGGATAAGAAAGAATACCTTAGATGTGCAATTGATTTTTAGTAATGTAGTGTAAGCTTGAGATGTGCTTTTTAGATGATAATGAGTTGGATTTAACTTATATTTATACCACATATTTTGAAAATTTCCTCACATAAGGGTTAATGAAACATAATAGGATAACTTATACATATCAAAATATTTATAAATTTGAGTGTATATAAGGCACAAACACTTGCATTAGAGAATAGATAATAACATCAAATTTATTATCTAGGTTTGAAGAAAATTATCCAATAACATAGAAGTTTTACATTGCTTATATATATATATATATATATATATATATATATATATATATATATATTGTGGTCTACAGGTGATCTAGTTAATAATAATAGGTTTAGACTACAAGATAAGCATTAAGACCCACTGAGATGGTAAACAAAAGCCTATAGTTGTAAAGAAGGTCAAGAATTTAATGGTAGATATTTGAGTTATATTTGTTGAGTGTACAAGTCTAGTTTAGCATATAAATATATATTTAATTATTTATATCCCATCCCCTCCCCCACCTTTAATCTAGTAATGTATAAAGATGAAATTACTAGTCTAAATGAATGAAATTAGTATCATGGTGTGTACAAAACACCTTGATTTGTTTGAGCATTGTTTGGATTTTTTATATGTGTATGACCTGAAACCAAGAGCATGTTACAAGTACAACTAAATAATATAATCTAAAAAATGAATTATTGAAATTTTATTGAAATAAAAGAGTAAGGAAAAAGTAAACATGTGTGTCATTGAAATCATGTTTCCCCCTAATAGTCTATTTTGGTAATAATGATTCTTAGTGGAAGCATTATAAATAGGTTCACAAATCAACCTCAGAGATGTGAATGGGGTAATTCAATGGCTATCATGCCCAAAATATGATATAAAGGTGAGTTGTGTTAAGTCTATTGAGAGCTTAGATATCAATCACACAACTCTAGTGTATCCTAATATAGCTGATATCACTAAGTCAAATGGTATAACCATAAAAATTCATAATAATAGAAAATAGTTCCAATTACATTGATGGTGTTGAATCTCAATTACACTAATCAAATAAGGAAATTGTTTCAGTAGATAAATACTCAAAATTATCTTCTTGGTAGGGTCAATGCATGAATAATATGTATAATGTAACAATATAACTATGATTTGGTGCATTTTCATGGCATATGCACCTCAAATGTGTCTCAAGATTAATTATATGTCATAATTTAACCTTTGATCTATAAAATGTGTATAATATGTATCACAATTTTGAAAAACTTTGTCCCAAATTTGTGCCAAAAGTATATAATTTTTTTCCAAGTGTATATTTGAATCATGTAAACTAAATCAAAATTATGAAAATTCTATGAACTATATGTATGTGGTATCATACCTCTATGGCATTACCCCACTAATATGCACCCCCCCCCCCTCATACTTTGAGGTAGGGTAATAAAAAATTGATAGTCACCTTATCTCAAATGATAAGATAATTATGTTGTATCTATGTGAATCATGTCGTAAAGAAGCATATATTAGTACATATCAAAGTAGATATACCAATTAATATCATGGTCTATATACATAACAAACCCTAATATTCATGATATGAATCATATAATCATATATAAGATAACAATCTCAGAAAATAATCAATCACATATGTAATAGTACTCAAATACCATGCAAAGAGGGGTCTAAAGATACTGCAAATAAATGGCATGTTAAAATGTCACACACTCAAGGGGATGACAATGAAAATGTCCTCATACCAAATAATAAATCAATACTCAAGGAGATATGAACAACAATCAAGGAACAAGTTTAAATGTTCCAAAAAAAGAAAAAGAAAACAAGAATTACACAAGTAAATCATGTGAAGAGATTAATTAAATGAAATATAAGAAACAAGCATAAGCATGTCATACTAGTCCCTACATACATATGTTAACAAAATTTCATGTAAAACAACATATAAAGTACATTTTTAAAGATATAAACATGAGTATAGGCCTGTGTAAATATTAGTATATAAGCTTAATGTTATAATGAAAATGATCATAAAATAATATAACTTGTGTCAATTATGATTATATAAAATCAAAATACCCACAACGTATTGTGTCATATGGGAAAAGTAAAGGTAAAATATCTACATGTTCATGTATCATGGTTCTCATGTATGTTTGTATTATACTCAAGTAATCAGGAAACATATGTGTGTATATAAATAATATGTTATCTCCTAACATAAATTAAACATATGCAAATGGTAGTAAGCATGTGAAATGCTAAATATTTTTTTATTTTTTATTCATTTGAATGTTTTCATATTTTATTGAATATTTAATTTTTTTTATAAGTTTAATCCAATAAGTCCTCATCCTCAAACATGATAAGATTCCTAATAAGCCTATTTCTCAAAGCTAGTATTGATACTGAACTATTACCACCTATTTTATGTTTGTTTGCATTTTTTCATTAACAATAGTTGGTATTGATTTATTACCATGTCCATCATGTTGGATTTGAACCCCCTTGAAATGAAAAATAAGGAACATATTGGTAGTATCCATTTTTATGTTCATATCAACCAACCAATGCTATCCAAAATGAAATGCCAAATGTAGTTAATAGTATAATACCCATATACTTATAGGGGACACTTCTAGTCCACATGAAATAGGTAATTGAATGTATCCATGACATTATGGAAAAAGTGAATAGTGTTTTAAATATTCTATAGTATTTTAAAACTATTATAAACAATAAATCATACAATCTATGTCTTAATTATATCAACCTTGAGATGCTCTAGATCCCATTCATATTTTAAATAATGGTTATATCCTCTTATCATGGGAGATTTATAGTATAACCCTTTTTAATTTTCACTTTTGAATTATTCAAAATCAATGGTCTTTGTCTTTTTTATGGCATAATATGTATACAACCCTCATTTTTGTATTTATAAGTTTGCTTTTGTAATGCCTCACAATGATCTATATCATGGCATGTGATTCTATGATAATTGCATTAATTTTATCCTTTTGTATGGAAAAGCCTACCCCTTGATAAGTGCCTATTAAGTCTCAAAGATATCATGTTGTGCTTGCATAACATATAAACAATTATGTGTGGAGTGTCTTGTACTATTGTGATCTATAATATCTATTATAGATACCTATGAGAGGATTTCACATTATTAACATGATATATTTACATTTTTCCCATGTAAGGTTAGCTTAAAAATTTTAATCAAGAGGGATGAATGTAATAACAAACATTCAAATGCCCATATATTATTTTTTCTTGTCATTATATCAATTTGATTTTGTATCCTTTAGTGATGAATTAAACTTGTATGTATCAGGGTCCATATGTGTGAATAAATCATGTGAGAGATGATCAAGTGGATCAAAGATAATCTTTCATATCTTTTCATCAGTTATATCATGAGGAATCTCATCATCATTATCATAATAATATGAAATCTTACCATATTATTATTTGGAATTGACCCATAAATGAAACTCAAATGTTTTATTTTATTATGGTTGTGATATCATTAATTTATTTTATATTAGAATTTTTTTGACTTAATTTCCCTTATGTTCATCCACATGTATTTGGGAAGTTAGTGCTTTATGAATATCATGAAAGAAATGATGTACCTTACTTTATTTACCCATATCATAAGTTGTTATGTTCTTGATTGATATAAATTATATAGGTGGCACCATTTAAGGAACTTACACTCTATATTAATGCCACATTTAAAAAAAATTAAATGGTTCATCATCTTTAGGCATGGTCTATAATGTCCCATCATGTATGAATTTTACAAATTGATCTAATGTAGATGGTACAAATTCCATAATGTGTATCCAAGGTCTGCCTAGGAGTAATTTATAATGCAATGATTAAGACATTACTCCATAATGTGTATCCAAGGTCTGCCTAGGAGTAATTTATAATGCAATGATTAAGACATTACTGAGAAAGTAACTTGTACAATTTTAGGCCTCAATGTCACACCTAATGTGATCTGACCAATGGGTGGGATACATGAATTACCAAATCCTTTTATATGTATGTTTAATTTTTTAAGAACATTTTGACTAAACCCATTATGTGAAAAACCTTTATATTGGAAATGTTTAAAATTGATCCATTATCAATGAGTACTCTCTTAATTCCCTTATTTTGAATATTGACTTGTATGAATAAAGGAAAATCTTGATCAATAATTTATTTTGAGGGTAGATCCATGCGGTAAATAATAAGATATACATTGTTTCTGATATCCTTCATAATAACTATAAAATAAGTAGGTTTAGTGTCACTCGCTACTTGGGTTTCATGTAAGGCTTCATAGAAGATATATTTATAAATATTTGATTACTAAAAGAGTTTAATGATTGATATCTTATCATGGGTATTACTTAATTGTCTAATCATATTGTACCCTTTAGATTTGATTATTAGCTTTGGCTTAGGAAGAACTTGTTATATATTAATAGGTGGTTGAATAGGCTAGACACATTTTTATTTTCTTGTAGTGGCATCATGGACCACATAATATAATATAATCCATGGGTGAATAATGGGATAATAATGATAGTTATCACTTGAATAAGATTTAGGTAGAATAAAAGGTTGAGAACATGAATGTTGGAACCTAGTGAATCTAAATAAGGGATCAATGGTAATTCAACAAGAATTATAAAGAGGGATTATATTTTTATCTTGTGTTAGATATTTATCTTTATTTTTACCAATTATTTTTAACATAGTTTTGATTAATAGAATAATGTATGAAATATAAGAATAAATGATTATCATGACACTTTTTACAAAGGTAAATTTACTATATCTATTCTTTTTATTGATCATAATTTATTAATTTTCAATTTAAAATAAATATTATTTATAAATATATTTTAAAAATTTAAAAATAAAAAATGAGAAAACCCAAGGGCACACTAGGATTGAAATTATAAAAAATTAGAGGTCAGATTCAACAATTATTTAACACTTTTTTGGATTTAGGGTTAGGGGATAGTAGCCTAATATAAGAGGAATAATTTACCATAAAATTATGGAAATTAATGATTTTATATTATACTAATATTATAATAATAAATATTTAATCTAAGCATATGCCAAATATAAAAAAAAATGTTCAATATTTTAATAATACAAATATGAAGGGGAACTTGTACTTAGATTATACACTAATGTGCAATCAGGTTTGAGTAACTTAGGTTTATAAATGGACTATATGATGATTCTGCTCTAGTTATTAAATTCTAAAAATTAGCTTTTAGTCATTATATACACTTACATCATCTTGTGGACACTTGTGCCAATGTTATTGTCCATGCTTCAACATATCTATTATGTATGGATTATTGATCATTGACTAAATCTTCCACCTATCTCTCTCTAGGTTTTATTTTTTCCTTTTGGATTGTGTGTTCATATCACATGTATAGGCTCTCAATATCAAAATATATCTCAAAACCTAGATCCTCCTTTTAGGTCTTGTCACCTTGCCAAAAATGGATTACTGGGATCATAAATTCAAGTTGAACTTAAGGATCCCTCTATCAATGACTGCTACCTAAATATCCAATACTCTAAATAGGGCCTTAGACATATATAATTCTCCCTTAATGGTGTAAAATGTTATATGCAAGTGCATGTAGTGATTTATCTTATAACTTGATAAATATAGCTCATGGGATTCTCTTTGAATGATTCAAACATGTAATATGACTAATCCTATGATTGATATAAAAATAGGAAATAATAAATTAGTTATGAATTGATTTTTATTAGTGTAGTGTAAGATTGAGAGGTATTTTTTAGATGAATAACAAGTTGGCTTTAACTTGTATTTATAACACCTATTTTAAAAATTTCCTCATAGAAGGGTTAATTCAAAATAATAAGATGACCCATAAATATCAAAATATTTACAAATTTGAGTGCTTATAAGGTAAAAACACTTACATTAGAGAATGGATAGTAGAATTAATGATTCTATCCAAGTTTGAATGTAATTATCTAAGAACATAAAAGGTTATTGGAGGTTTAACTAGTAGTGAATGATATATATCCAAGTTTAAGTGTAATTTAGGATACAAGTGATCTAGGTAATTTGAATAATGGAGTTATAATAAAAGATAAGTTTAGGACTAGTGAGATGGAAAACATGAGCCTATCGACTACAAGGAAGGTCAAGAATTGAAGGGTAGATCCTTGAGTGATATTTTTCAAGGGAATAATACTATTTTAACATATGAATCTAGATTTAAGCATCTAGAATGAGCTCATTGATGCAATTTTATTTATTTAAATTTGATGTGATTGGTGTATCTATATAGGACTTTTTAAATTAGTCAACTTACATGTTTATCATAATATTTTAGTATTAGATGCCACAACATCTTTGATTAATTTATCTATCTTGGTTTAGTTCAACCAATGGGGTTTTTAAGACCAAACACTAATATCCCATGTATGTATTGTCCACAAGCCATTGTTTACAAACTTTCAACTTGGGAGTTTCTTTTTATTTTTACGTTCATCTCAATATTTCATTTACCAATTTTTAAATTGGGACAATTTTTTTTATTTTTCCTTTTATCTAAAGTTGACATTTACCAATTTCCATAAAAATAATTTCAAATAATGAATTGATAGTTTAATTTTCTAGACTCACTAATGTCTAGAGAAAGTATCTAGTTATGTTGATTAAGTATTCTTAAACACAAGTAAACATCACACACATGATGCATAAAAATATTCAATAATTTAGATATATTTATCTTTAATAGACTTAAAGTGGTTACATAAGGTAGCTCAAAACATAGTATTCATGTATAGATAACTCAAATTCTAATACTGGATAGGATGATCTCTATCCATATTACTAAGTCTAATTATAGTGTTATAATCTAATAGTTGTATCATTTATACATGTCTCTATGTTTTTGCATAGCTTCGTTAGTTGTCATACATTATAGTTTATGTCGTAATATAATCATTGAATTTTTTAGGTTTTTGGCTAGTAATTAAACCTCATGAATAAACCTACTAAAAATTAAATATAACATTTATCATGTTTCCATTCTACAAAAGACAAAAATATTTATTTCTTTGTAAGATGCAAATATTCTTATCTTGAAGTCATGTAGAATGGTAAGTTATTCAATGTACATGACATAAAATATCTTAGAATGGGATTAACTAGTAATATTCTTAATATCTTGTGTATAATGGAAACATCTCCTTTCTATACATGATATTAATAACATTATCAACTAATCCTATTTTACACAAGATATTAATAGGCACATGCCCATTCTACACAAGATAAGAATATTTGATTCTTTATAAGAGGCTAATATTCTTATTTTGATGTCATGTGGAATGGGAAACTACCTATTCTACATGACATCAAATATCTTTATTTTATGTGCAATGGGATCTTATGTTGACATGACAATGGGTACTAAGATGAAGAAATGGAACATACCACTAAAATACCATGTGAAAATTTTAATGTGGGGTAGGTCATTCCCCATAAGGTGGAAAGATGGAATCTATGGAAAGGAGTAAATGATAATAAGTGAGAAATATTGTGTTGAAGGAATCAAATAATGGAACGATGTGCACATAGAAGTAATAATAGTAAGATGCATTAGATAAATGCAAAATAGAGATAATAAGTGGAATAATTTATTTTGTAGATTAAGTCAAGTGTATAACATGAAGTGATAGGTTCCAAACACAAGGAATAATAAGGTATGCAATAAGATATCTAACTAGATAAAGTGACATTTTTTGACATAAACACCAAAGTATAAATTACATAATATTTGGGAAGTTGATCCACATTAATTATTGTCATAATTGAGTAGCTTAAGAAGTTACTAAACCATGGAAAGGAAAATATTGGGAGATTTCAAGGCATAAATAAAGCCATGCTACCTATCAAAAATTTTAAGGTTGAGGCATAACTCAGCTAGGATAATCTAGCACAAGTAGATGAAGTGATGACTATCAACATGGAAAATAAATTGATTGGTTACATCTTAATACCTATAAATCTAGGAAGTTAGCACATGGTAATGATTACCAAAAACATTTTTTTTGAAGGAGATTGCTAGTTATAGAAGGGTATTATTGTATGAATAAAGGTAGACAACACTGAATCATAACCATTTTTAGGAAAGTTTGAGAGGCTTAGAAGGAGGAGAAGAAAACATGCTAAAGGGATAGGTTATTAAGATTGAAGGTATGAAATCCTAGAGCCAAAAATTTGGTTATGATTTAGATAGAATTTTACACCTTCCATCAATCATGGATGGGTATAGGTAATGAAGGGGAAAATAATATGTGGACATCATAGGGAAGAGCCACACATGTAGACAATGCAAAGACGAAGAGGGAATGTGTAAAATTTTGTAAGTGTAGATTTACACTAATGAAAATTGGGAGCATTGTTAACCAAGGGAGTGTGAAAAATAAATGTTCACCTAGAGGATTTAAGGAATTTAAGAAAAAAATTAGATGTCAAGGAAAGGAGAGGAAACAATAAGACTCCACAATATTTTCCCAAGTAGGGTTTACCTAGACTCACCTAGAACTATAAATAAGTCCCTTTGAGATAAATAGATAAGAAAATTTAGGTATCCCTCCCCAACTAAATGGTTGGAGCCATCTATAAAAATATCATCCTTCATTGATCATACTCTAGGTGCACACTAAAATATAGAGGAGTGAAGTAAACAAAAAATGGGTAGGTTCACTCCCTAAACTTAACCCATGATAGAATATGTAAAATTTCACCCACTAGGGGAGTGTATGATGGAAAAGTTACTTGAATACATGTTAATAAGTTGATGGGATACAAATTCCATTGTATAATGGTGTGTATAGGAAGGTTGTAATGAGAGAAACTTAGAGAATTAGGTGGAAAGAAAAGTCTTAGAAACCCTTAAGAATAGTCTAAAGTGACCCTAGGAAATTAATTAACACATCAAAACTAAGGAAATCATTAAATTTATAATCTAGAGGAAAAACAATTATGCTCTAGATGAATATGCCACCATGCAGAATAACATGAGCCAATGTGTATAGATTAGAAAGAGAGCTAAAAGGTAGGAGAGGAAATTAGGTAAAGTGCATAAATTTTTTCACTTTATAGAAGGAATAATGAAAATCATCTCATGAAGAGCCATGAAAAATTAGGCTTGTAAGAAAGTGTTGATCTAGATGAAGCAATTTTTTATGGTGTCACTTTGTAGGAAGATGGATAGCACAAAAAAATCAGGCAAGAGTTGGATTGTTGTTTGGGGATGAAAAATTAGTTTAGTGTGGGGTGATGTTGACCACATAAAATTAGCTAAGCACCAAAATAACAACACACATTAGTGAACACTAGGTGAAGACTTAACAATTTCAATAGCCAATAAGTGGTGTGAACAATCCTCAAGCTAAAAAGGTTAGGTAGGTAGCCTTATGCCATGTTAAAATTTAAATGGATAAAGGAATAAAATGCATTAACCGATGGTAGTTGTAGTTGATTCATCTTACTAAAAATAATACCTAAGGGAGAATAAATAATAAGACACTTGATGATTTAAAAATAGACCAACAAAATGATAGAGCGAGTTGGAATAATTATCTAAGAAAACTACCATTAGAATGTATAAGGACAAAACTAGTTAGATAAATAATAATGGTTTATAATGATTAAGTGCACATAGAGTATTGGTTTTAATTATAAGTAGTCATTTATGAATGAGACTAATATTAATAAACCAAGTGTTGGTTGATTTACAACTAAAAATGTATGGATGATCCCAATTTATAATTCTACTTATTGTTTGATCTACATGTCAAATATGTTTATCCTGTGTAGAATGAGATTAATTGATAGAAATATTCTTAATATCTTGTGTTGAATGGGAACATGACCATTCTATTGATGTGATTTTTACCCACAACTGAAATACACCATGGGTTTTCACCCTCTCATTTTAAGAATATGGGAATAGTAGAGTACATGAGTCATAAGTATTGGGCTCTCTAATGTAGACTTATCTATCCCTACAAAATTATCTTAGAAATGAACAACCATGAATATTGTTATTAAACACATTTTATATAACCCTTTTGATAAATTAGACAAATTTCATAAATAAATTAGTTTAGAGAATATTTAAGCCTAATAATACATGTGTATAATGATCTAGACTTATAGCATCATCTAATCAAGCATTTAATATCTAGAAACATAAACTAAGAATTTGGAAGGGATTCCAAAAAATAAACATATGATCATGAACAATTTTATGCATTACTTTAAACTTTTGATTTCTATACTAGGAATTTAGACCATTTTAAAATAATTTGGCATCTATATATACTAACACTAAGGCAAACAATGGATTCACAAAAAGAGTGCGACACGTCTATAAATGTAAAAAAAAAAATCACAAAAAAAGACAAAATTCATCATAATAGAACAAAAGGAGGGGACCCATCCATTAGAAATAAATAATCAAATTCATAGATTCATTGTCCTCCTTAATGGAATCCTTTTATCTATTTTTTTCCTTTTTGATTATTCATTTTTTCTTTAGGTAATATTCAACTTTACTTCCATCATTAGTGATATCTAAGGCACCTTGAGAGGTATTTTCCTAGTGCTATATTCTTGCTTACTTAGGTTACATGGTTGGAGGGGAGAGTGTGGATTGGTACCTTCATGGTAGTGGATATCTAAACATTTTATTTGGCATATACAATTAATTAAATAACCTTATCACTTTTTTTTTGTTGTCCTCCTTATATTTGTCTCCAAACTCTAACATGAACTTGACTAATTTGACATATAACTCCATGAAAGAGTCCACTTTTCCATATATATTGAAAAGAGACACAATTCATGCTCCCTAGAACATCTTCATAATTTATTTATTCCTATCATAATATTTCCCTCATTTTACTATATTATATTTAAATCAATAATAATTTATCTTCACTATGACTATCTGTATCTATTTTAATGTGAGATGTTGTGAAGTATAGGCAATGTTTCAAGTGTTATATGTAGTTTTTAGATGTTGTGACATAATCATATGTTTTTATGGCTTGATTAAATGTTCAAATATCAAATGAATAATCCAAATAACATCATCCCTTGAATTAACCTTTTTCTTATACATAAGACAACCAAAAATGAAGAATATCATAAATATTTATGTACTTATATTTGGTGAAAAACTATTGGTTCTTGGCAAATAATTTAGCCTCAAAATATTTCTGTTTAGCCTCAAAATATTTATATTAAGTGATGTGTCCATTGGTCATTTATGATTTTTGTTCCAAATAAATATTATCTTAGACCCAATTGATGATGTAATTTGGTGGGGGTTGACCATTGATAAATTTTTATAAAGTCTCCATATCATTGGCGACTTGATCTAATTTCTCCATAGATTTATTGATTACCCTCTACATTCATCAATATCAGCGAGGATGTGGTCCCTTTGATCCTTCTTGGCATATAATTTATCACCCAAATCTAGTAGTCATTTTATTTCTACTCCTGTAAGGTATTTCATGATGTCATATTATGTAGTTTATTGATTTAATCTTCCTTTAAAGTGTTAAAATATTTATTTTTAGATTATGTTGCCATCAACAATCCTATAATAAATGAAAAATAATTAGCAACATAAGTTATTTATTGATAAATTTAAGCAATGTCTATCTTAACTTTATGGTTATTAAGAATTATACTCTAATGGTTTTTCCCTTTATTCAAACTTAAATTCTTCCACCACATTCTTTTTTAATGGTTTGCTTCTCCATCATTGAGAGAGAGAGAGAGTGATGCTTTATCATATTTTGCATTGTCTCTTAAAGGCATTGTTATAATGGCCATTTAGGATCAATATCATATTGTGTCATTTTGTTTTATTATTTTTTTAGAATAATGGAGTTTTATTCCTAGTTAAAAAAACAAGTATGAACAAAGTAAATCAATAAATAATATGTAGGAATTAAGCTACTTATTTGTGTAAATAGATTTGTATTTTTGAATTTTATAAATATAGTATTAAATAAGAGAAATGTAACTTAGATTATTCTGAATGATCCAGACTGAGATAGGGTTTGATACTGGAGGAATAGGACTAGGAAACTATCAAAAACTAGATCTTGAGGTTCATTTCTAGATTGGATAGGAGTGCCAAAAATGGGACACCATATTGTCTAGAATTGTAGTCTTTTTTGTGTGTTGTTATCTAAGTGGTCTAAGATTTTTAGGTTTTGTTCAGTAGACCTGTGTTACCCTATCAGTGAAATATCGAAGCCTATAAGCCTATGGAGCTCATTATGTGTTTTTTTTAAATATTCAATTCCTAGGATCTCATTATGCTTGAAATTGAATGGAAACTTGGAAAAGATAGATAAGGGGTTAGTGTTTAAAGGATACACTGGACACACTTCATACCCCATGTGTGTGCATGATTCCTACATACTAATACTCCAAGGAGGGATCAAGATAATGTAGTTTTCCCATTAAAGTTCTTAGTGTAATTATGTATGATAAATGAAAATAGATGTGAAATTATATGTACTTAGGATGGCTAGGGACTGATGAAAAGGTTATGTATAAGCTTTAAATTATCTTGGAAGGTTGTATGCAAAGAATAGGAAAGAGTGTTTGAGTGTACTTGCTTGTATTTTTGCTTCTCTCTTGTATATGAGTGCTAACCCTTCTAAATGGACTTTGATTGGAATTTTATAAGGAAATTAATGATTTTGGGTTAAATTAATTCATGCTAGGTTTACAAGGAAAAATATAAGGATTTGGAAGAATCTAATCATTAGGACCAATTTTGCACTTGGACAATAGCACCAAAATTAGGACACCCTAGGTTTCAACACTCCTATCTAAGTTGAGCACTATTTTATAGAGGGAATGAGACTTAGGGGGATGGATCTAGACCTAAAAGAGATACCTAGATATATAAGGGTTAAGTCCAAAAGGTTTTGGATGAATTTGAATCAATGAAAGAATAGCCTAGAAGGGTTGTGTATGCAGTAGGAAGACCTATGGATTGGGTGTCATTATCCATGCTTAAGTAATCCAATTTCATATTTTATATGACTAAATTTACCCTCCACCCCCAATTTATTTTAGTGATGTATCAAATAAAAATAATAGGATAAAATAAATTAAAAATCATACCTAAACTTACCTATAAGGGAGAAGCTCATGAAGCTATGTGATGCTAGATGTGCATAGAGAGAGCATACTGTGAAGTTTGAATCTGCAATGAAAACTTAAAAGTAGATAAATTATTACTAAATAAACTATATCTAAAATAATAATGTATAAAATTTGAGTAAGAGGAAGAGAAAGGAATTAATACACCTCATCGAGTACACGAACCAATACAAAACCTGTTATGATGCTAGATTGTGCTAGATGATGTTGGGTATGTATTGAATCATGAGTAATATCATGAATGGAGCTGAGTGCTCAATTCCATAAAAAGTGGCTCCAAAATTCAAAGGCTATTCCTTTGACTCAATCATCACTAACTTAGTTAAGTTAATGAATCATGCATGTGCCAATTGATGTCTGGACTATGTGTCCAATCCCTCTAAATAGTCAGCTCAAGAATACAAAGGTTGGCCCTTTGGTTCCATTATTGCCCCATGATGTGAATCTATAAAGTGATACCAATATAGAATATATGTCATATGATATGGCTCATGGATCCCATGGATATTATATAAATTTGACAATATGGATAGCCTAAATATATGCTAGAAACTAGGCCATTCTTGGCCATTTCAAAAGATGGAGGTTAGGTGTATGTGAAAGCCAATCTAAAACTAATTCACCAGGTTTATGTGAAATCCAACTCAAGAACTCAGGTACTCAAAAAGATAAAATTTTATGAAATTTAAACTTAAAATTGATGTCAACCACCTATAGATGGAGTAAGGCATGCAACTATTGAGAATGCCTCGATGATAACTAAACTCAGAAACAAAAGAAGACTAATGTACCATGCACATTGCCCCAATCACTGATGTTTAGGACACAGATTATTATTTATAAGTTATGTCAATTTCCTAATATAAAACTATAAATGAGATTCATTATGATGTGCATGATACCCTTATATCCAGATTTCCTAAGAAAATTGTACTAAAACTACTATTTTTGATTGATCTAGATGTGTAAAAACTATATCTGAACTGAATGTTTTGCCTATTTATAGAAAAATTGAGTGTTTTATTGCCTATACAGGAGCACCAAAATGAGGACACCCCTATGTTTTGTGTTACTATCCATTTTTGGTGCTACTATCCTATGTTAAAACTAGTTATTGATCTCAAACTATCACTATTTTTTTTGCTCTATTCTAACTGGTTTGACCTTTAGATTCTAAACTGGGTGATTTGAATGTTTTTGTTTTAACTATTAAGAGATTTGATCTCTATGACAAAACCCTTATTCCCCTGCCCCATCTTTTTAGGCTAGGAATGATGAACCTACAATGACTACCCTCAAAAGAAAGAGTCTTGCAATTGTGTTAAGTTGTATAGATACATGATATAACAATGATATTTGACAGGATATCTCTAAATATATCAATGTTTATTTTGAGAGATTTTTAGATCAATATGGGTATACCTAGATAGATGTAAAAATTTAAAAGCATATGTAATGTACTGAACAAGAACTAGAAATGTTAAATGTTTTTTATTAGTTATAGGGATGGAGCATGATGTCCATCATGGCATCTAAGAAAGCAAGTGAAATACATGATGTGGATCATGAAATTGCACATATTGAGAAGAAAATGAGAAATGAAAAAAGAATTAAGGAGCATACTAGGATGGCCAAGGGGCCTTGCAAAAAAGGGACATGGGCACATGTCACTAAAATTAGAAAGCAAGCATAGAAGGCATGTTCAAATGCCATATACACATCAAGTGAAACAAAAACATTTGGCACATGGATGAGTATAAGAAAATGACATTGGAAAATATACTAAGGCACACACATGAATAGAAGCAAAGGGCATTGGAAAATGTCCTAAGGCACAAATAGGAGACAATCAAGAACTATAAATGCAATCATACAAGCTATGCTAAGTAAGAGGAGAAAACATGTAATAACTAGAAAGTTATAATCATATCTAACTAATCAAAGCAAATGTGAAAGTATGAAAAAACATGTGTATTACAAGACTAGGTATATGTTAAGAAATACATAAGTTCTAGATACTAGTAAAATGTTGATTTAGTAATCTATGTAATCTAGTAAGGAATGTACATCAACATTATAACTCAGAGTGTGTAGTGTAGGAATGGCATAACCTAGATGGTGTTGTCATGTATAAGATTCCCCTAGTGGGTATGTATATCAATGTGTGTCTCGAATGTAGAAGTAGGAATTCCCCCTAATGGGTAGAGTGAAATAATCAAAGATCTAGAAATCACTGCACACACTCAAAAGAGATCAAGTGAAACATGGTAATGTGGATAAATTGACATATAATAACATAAAATAGTAAATGTAAGTCCTATCATCATACTAGTAATGTAAATCATGGATGATGCATAAAATCAAAATGTTTTTAGTATTTTTGATATATTTGATTTTTTTTTGTATATATATATATATATATATATATAAGTTATGTATAATCAAGTATAAGAGATTATATGTAAGCAATGTTGAAAATAAACTATGTACAAACATGTAGGTAAAGCAATATGTACATGATAAAATAAAAGACTAGGCTAGTAGGGGAAGGGATCCAAGGATGAAGCCTAATGGGGATAAAAATGGAGGAAAGGGCCATGACCATCATCAAATTCCTTGATATCATCATCATAAACATCATTATATGCCATAAATGTCATGTTTATGGTGGCATCATGCCAAATACGAACTGAAGGTTGCTCTAGTGGTGAAGATGATGACTCTACTCTAGGATGTTTAGTCCTACTAGTAGATGACTTCAGTGGAAGTGCTAGAGCTAGTATTTTTGGTGGTGATATAATATATATAATGCCTTGATCCTATAGTTTATCTAATTTTTATCTTAAATTTTTACATGAGTTTGTATCATGGCCTGTAATCTTGTGAAAAGTACACAATGGTGACCATCTTGATGTGACAATTTGTTGATAGATCTATGTTATACTATAGCTAATGTGATCAAGTAATATCTGTAACATAAATTGTGGATAATGTTGTGTTACCTTCCTGAATCTGAATAACTAGCTCTATATCCATAGAGATAACCATGTGAAATGTATATGTGCTAAGTGGTTTGATTGTGGCCATGAGTGTGGAGTATATTCTATGATTGTAGTGAGAGATGCTAAAAGTGTTGTAGTATGTGTTATGAGATATTTAGAGTCATCTTAGTACTCTTTTAGGCCAACTAGTGTAAATTTCAATCTACACAAATAGTCATATGTGAGTGTGGGTGTCATATCATCTTCTAAAGAAGCTTGTGAATCTATATCAACATCATGTACATATGGTAACTCAAAACTTTCCATAAGGGGTAAATGTGATATAGGAGTCTCATCATCTAGATTAGTATAAGATGATGTTGTTGTGAAGGTATTTGTAACTAGTGGATTAACTATGGAATCAATTAGAACTATTGGTACTACCATCAATGATGGTAGATGTGTAACAAGTGTCAAAACTATGATTGATGAAGTAGTTGGAATGGTTGATGATATTATGGCTAGCAGAATAGATGGTACTAATGGTGCAACTATAAGTGGAGTAGTTCAAGAAGAGATAGTATATCCAACCTCATATGTATGTATCTAATTAAGATAAATTCTATGAAGTGGTGGCTATACTATGAGATATGGTGTCCCATCTAGTGAAATAGTCAAAGATGACTCTGTAAGTTGACAATATCTAAATGGATGGTTATTTGTTGGACATGTGTATATATATACCTCATGGGAAAACTTAATACATTGATCAAGAGTGGAAGTAATGCCACCTATAGTATATATCTAGGCTCATTTGAGTAAAAGATTGTAGTGGAGAGAACTTGACATGACCTAGAACTATGTAGAGAGGGTTTTTAGTCCCATAATGATATCTAAAGTAATAGTACCCAATGTCTATTTGGGTATATCATTGAACCCTTGAATTATATCATATGTTTTTTCATTGATTCCAAATCTACACCCATGGCCTATAAGAATGTGATATTACATAAATTTAGTATGGAACCACTGTCAACAAGAAATCTCTTGAATATGATAGTTTTGACTTCTACTTGTATGAATAGTGGAAAATTTTGATTAATAACTATATGAGAAGGCATGTCCTCATAATAAAAATAAATTGCATCTTCTATAGTTTTTAAAATGTTGACCACTAATTCAAAATAAGAAGGTTTTGAATCAATAGGCATAGTAGTCTGAGTGAGTGCTTGATAAATAATGTCCTTGAATACATTATATTTCTAAAGTAGTTCTAGTATGGAAATTTTAGATGGATTGTTTCTCAATTAATCAACAATGTCAGATGCCTTGTGCAAATCTTCTTGTATTGGTGGGTTAGGCCTAGGACAAGTTGGAATAGTAGGGTGAAGGGGATCCTAGGTAGGTGGAGGAGGCAAAGTGGTACATCAAGTAATAACTATAACCAAATTATCTCCTATCTATATATGAGTAGTATTTATGGGAGGAGATCAAAGATAATTGACAAGTCAGGGTGGTAGAGGGATAAAGGGTGTCAACTGGGCTCTTTGTCAATGGTTAGTGACTTGGGGAATAGAAAAATGGGTTAAGAAATATGATTCATTAGGGGGTAGAGGATGTAAGGGAGGTGATGCAAAAGACATATTAACATGTTTAAGAATAACTTGCTTAACATCATCCTATATAATGAAAAATAAGCATGAAATGCAAAGAATGAAGATTTTTACTAACATATGATAGACTTCATCATTAATATACATGATAGGTCCCATTAAGGTTTCCTTATTATTTTCAATAAATGTAAGAAAAGTTTGAAAATAAATGAAAATCATTTTTATAATTTTAATTATGGATGTAAGGTGATATCGCAAGAAGTAAAAGAGGAGTTAGTATATGCAACTAGAGATTATTGAATGAATTTTTTAAATAAGTACGATAATTTTAAAATTTTGATATGAATTTATCAAAAATTTGTATAAATTTTCTTGAAAAATTTATGAAAAATCAAAAAATATTTCTAAAATTAGTAATATATCTTTCATAGTGTTTGAAATGTGTTTATATACAAGGACCTAATATGTGCAAACTAGGGTTTAAACAAAATATGTGATATTTTTACAATTTATTTGTAGATTTTTTATTTTTAAATGCAATAAAAATTAGTAAATTATGGAAAAAATAATAAATAATTATCCCTAGTGTTTCTAGGGTTTTTGTTTGAAATTTGAAGTATGTTGGGTTCACCAAATGTTTTATTGTTTTTCAAAATAATGAATTTTTATTCCTAGTTAAAAAAATAGGTCTGAGAAAAGTAAATTAGTAAATAATATGAAGGAATTAAGCTACTAATTTGTGTAAATATATTTGTATTTTTCTCTTTTCTAAATATAGTAATAAATTAGAGAAATTTAACTTAGCTTATTATGAATGATCTAGACTGAGACAAGGTCTGATACTGGAGGAGCAAGATAAGGAAACTATCAAAAATTGGATCCTAAGGTTCATTTATAGATTGGATAGGATCACAAAAAGTGGGACACCCTAATATCTAGTGATTTATTCTTTTTTTAGTGATATTTTCCAAGTGGTCTCAGCTTTCTAGGTTTTGTTCAACAGGCATGTGTTACCCTATTAGTGAAGTATCATAGATTGAAAGCTTGAAAAGCTCATTATGTATCTATTTTAAATATTTAAATCCATAAAATCTCTTTATGATTTAAATTTAATGGAAACTTGGAAAATATAGATAAGGGGTTAGTGTGTAAAGGATACACTGGATGTACTATACACCCTATGTGTGGGCATGCTGCCTACATACCAATACTTTGAGGAGGGATCAAGCTAATGTAGTTATCCCATTTAAGTGTTTGGTTAAATTATGTATGATAAATGAAAATATATATGAAACTAGATGTAATTAAGATGGATATGGATTGATGTAAATGTTTTGAATAAACTTGAAATCATCTTGGAAGGTTGTATGTAGAGAATAGGGAAGAGTGCTTGAGTGTACTTGCTTATATTCTTGATTCTCTCTTGTAAATGAGTGTTAACCCTTATAAATGTAATTTGAATGGCCTTTTATAAGGAAATTATTAATCATGGGTTAAATTAATTCACTTTAGGACAACAAGGAAAAGGATAAGGATCCAAAAGAATCTGACTGTTAAGACCAATTTTGAACTTGGAAAATAATGCCAAAATTAAGACACCCTTGGTTTCAGTGCTACTATCTAAGTTGGGCATTGTTGTCTAGAGGGAATGAGACCTAAGGGATGTATTTGGGCCTAAAACAGATGCTTGGGTATATAAGGGTTAAGTCTGAAAGGCTATGGATGACTGGGAATCAGTGAAATAATAGCTTAGAAGGGTTGTGTAAGCAAGTAGGAAGATCTATAGATTGGTTATCATTATCCATGCTTAAGTCATCCAATTTCACATTTTATATGACAACACCTTTCCTAGGAGATTTATTATATTTATTTACATATTATTTATTTTAAAACACACTAGTACATCCAATATTCATTTTAAATTTCATGAAAACTAGTACCTAACTGCTACTTCTATAGTGGTGATAATTTTTGGAGATCAATATTGGTTCCTTATGTGGATTATAGCATAGCTAAAACCAATTAAATGGATTTGGTTTTTTTTAATTTGGATAAAATTTATTTTATCTAAGTAATGAATAATTTTAAAGTAAGGATTTTAGTTGGTATGGTAGATTAGGATATGGATGGTGTGGGAATTTGTTGTGTGGGGTTTAGTATAGGAGTGAGTTTTGACGTTGCATGTTTTGAAACTTTTATTGATACTTGTTTCCTTTTATATTAATATATTATTTTATAAGTTTCCATTTATACCTCATGATTTTATTATTTTAATTTTTATATTACTTCTTCTGCCACCCTATTCTAATCTATTTATGTTTTTTGGGTGGCTTCTTTTGCCTTTTTCTTTTTTTGTCCTAATTTTTGGGTAGGGTTTTACATCACCTTCTTATTTTCAAATTTTGGTTTTTATTTTTATATTTTATCCTTTTATAAGTTCTAATTTTATAATTTTTACTTTCTCTTTGTTATTTTTCTAATTTATCCTTTATCATTATTTCAGCATGTTCCTTTTTCTTCTGTGCTACCATTTCCTATGTGGATTTTGGTTTGGTATTTGCTTCTTCCCTTTCTTTCCTCTTATATTCTAGTTTTCCTTATTTATCCATTTCTTCTTCTTCTTATTTTTTTATTTGTTATTTTTCTAATTTATCCTTTGTCACTTTTTCCTCATGTTCCTTTTTCCTCTTTGTTTCCATTTTCTCCACATATTTTCGTTTGGCCATAGCTTCTTCCCTTTCTTTCCTCTCCTATACTAGTTTGGCTTGTTTCTCCCTTTCTTAATCTTCCTTAATTTTTTTTTCTTTATCTTTCTCTTATTTATCTTGTTTTTGAATTTTTTCCTCAACTTTTAATATTTGTTCATCCTTGAGTCATTTAACTTCATCAAGTGTTGTGATTACTTCCTTATAGGCCTTAGCTAATGCCATGGTTGTGACTTTCTGTAGGGTTGATTTTATTTCATTTTATTTATATTTATATTTTTTTATTCTTATTATTTCATATCTTATTCAAAAACCAACCCCTTCATGGTTTGATCTCATAGTTCTTCCTCTTCCTTTGTCTCAATATCTGACAATATGATGGACACCATTTTCCTTGTATAGTCCAATTTACGTATATTACTATCTTATTTTTTCCTTTTTTGTTTATATTTTTTCTAAGGTGACATATCAATTTTCCCCCTTTTTACACATGTGTTGACATTTTATGATTTTAATCTATGACAAATTGATGCCTATTGGCCCTCTATATTATGGTGGTGATTGAATGCCTTGCATTTGCTATGTGGTAAGTACCTCTCCTATTTTTAGGACCATACCTCAAATTTGAATGTTGTGGTATGGATCCATAGACTTAGAAAATTTGGGTTAGGACTTTTGGATTGTGTTTATGCCTCTTATTTATCTTATTCAACTTGTATGCAACCTTATTATTGGACTTTTATATTTTCAACAAGTTAATATAGGATTGCATTGATATTAGGTCGTTTGGGCATCCTGATGGCTTTGGGAAATGAATATATTGTAGAGAAAAATTATTTATCAATTTCATCTAAGAATTTATATGAGGATGGGAGCCAATATTTTCACACCTCTCATAGGTTTACATGTAAATAAAGTTGGTATTGACTATGAAAAATAATTTATTGGAGTGTTTCTCAATAATTTCTTGGGAAAGATGGAAGCTATGGGTCATTTTTTTGAATTTGTCTCCACATGTAATTAAGTATATAAATTATTCAAGGGGTGGGATGGGATCCATATGTATTTTAACTTCCACCTTATATATTTGTCTTAGGCTCACTAAAATTGCCTCTCTATGCATGGGAGTGTATTGGTATAGAAACATAGTTAAACATATGAGTAAAGAGCCAAAACAAAAATCATGCTTACCCCATTTAATATTATTTACATTAAAGTGATCTAGTAGCCCTTGGTAGAGATTATGATTTAACTTCATGGAAATAATGTCAAATTCCACCATCATACTTTTTAAGGTTCGTGGCATCATCTATGTTACTAAATTGTATATTTCATGCTTCCACCATGACCACATACCACAATACCATGTTTTTTATGGATGTTATATTGGTGAATCTTTTTTTACATCCCCTAAGTAATCTGTGGTCTATATTCATTTATAAAAACCTTTCTTATCATATTTAAAGATATTATGGACTTAATTAATCAACCCCTTCACAAATTAAATATATGTTGCAATTTTATTATGCAATTGTTCTAAGAACAAGATCCCAATGTGGAGATGGTTGAGTAGGATTTTGATCACATTGTTGCATAGATAAAAGAGTGATAATTTCACCTATACATCTAATTTAATTAATGGAATTAATATGTCCTTGGTAATCCATTCCATTTGATTTGTTTATGAAACTTGTTGAATTATCTCAGCACCTCTACATCCATCCTTATGTGATAAATTTTTGTGATATTTTCATGGATATAATGGATTATATTATCAAAGTTCCTTACTTTATATGGGATGAATGATAAATATCTTGTGGGATATATTATGAGTCCCTTATCTATATCATGCTTAAATTTTGGAATTTATAGCTCCTTTTGATCAAATATTTACAATACTTCCATTATCACTCATTTTGTTTAGGATGTTGATAATTGTTGTATTGTGGAGTGATTTTGAAAAATAAATATGCTTTAACATTTTATATGAATTGAAAGAGGGATGATTTATTAATTATATAATATTCTTCCTACTACCCTTTGTTTATGGATTTAAATATAGACATGATGCGTAGTGTTTCTAAATTTATTATAAAGTAAGCTTTCCAATAGTTTACTTAGCTAGCATGTACATTTTATCCTATTAATAACCACTTTGATTTTAATTTATTTTTTTATTATGTTAGATACTTTGTCTACCTAAATACATTTTTTTTCTAGTCGTGATTGGATGTTTTTTTTAATTTTAACCATCATTACTCTTTGTACATAGTGATTTGTATCATGGTTTGTTTTTATGTTCAAAACTTGAATGAAGATTTGTACCATGCTTGAGATAAAATAATATATGGGAAGTTTATTTCCTAACTTAATATAACTCATAATTTATTAAACATAAACAATCATATCACTGATAAAACATAATAAATAACATAAACCCTATGTCAAGTTGTGAGTTCATAGTTTGACATCTCAAATAGTTTTGATGTATACAATGAGAAATATATTTTCATTTACATTAACATAAATTTCATTAATAAATCATGAATAAACATAACACTAATAACACATAATATAAAAAATGTCACATGATTCAATTCACATTCATATATTAATAACAAATACATATGTCTATATCATGCTCAATTTGATATATTGGAATCATCTGGATACAATTCATTGTTAAGACTACATAAAATATAAAATATCAACTAAAATTAAATTTCTAGTGGTTATATATTTTTCATCTTCTTTGTGAGATATCATGAAGTATAATTGATACAATGAATGTTGTTTTTAAATATTTGATGTCATGGTATCATCATAAGATTCTATAATTTACTTGTATGTTCAATACTCCATTTAAAAATCATGAAAACATCATACCCAAACTTAATATTTGATGCATACTCAAGACCAAAAAACTAAATAATCATGGATCTAAGAACTTAATCAGTCTATACATTTTTTTGATACTTGATAGTCATTTTGGTCTCAAAATATTTCCATTCAATTAGGTGTATCCATCTACCTATTGTAATTTTTTCTCTAAAAAATATTTTGTCAAACTAATATAGTTTAGTTTGGTAAACTATAAATATTTATCATATTGTAAAACTTCTCAATTTTTTTGTTAATAAGTTCTAATTTATGTAAAAAATTATTTATTATCCTTGTAAACTCATCTAGGTCAGTGATGATGTTATCTCGATGTTCTTGTTTAGTGTGGAATTGATCCCCAAAATCTAATAGTTTTTTATTTATTCTCTAATAAGGTCTTTAGTGATGTTGTATTATATGGCATCTTTATTTATTTATTGCTTAAAATAATCTATAGTTTTATTTTAATTTTTCCACCACCCATACTATAGTGAATACAAAGTAAGTGGTGGCATTGTAAATCAATTTTTGAATGGAAGTGATGTTTTTATACTATATTTTGGTGTTGGGCATTCTATGCCAATAGTGTTATTCTTTGTTCAAACTTAAACCCTTTCATGGTAGTTTCTTGGATGGTTTTATTATCCACCTCTGATATTTATTGATGATTGATCATATTTTGAAGTGTTTCATATAGGCATTATTAAAATTACCATTTTGATTAGTCTTTGCCTTTGAGATATTTTTTATAACCTCCTAAATTTCCTCTTCAAAAATTAAAAAAGCATTGCATCAAATCATTAGTTTTACTTTATTTAAGATTAGAACCCATATGTTTTTTATGTGTAGGAGATAATTTGTTAAGATGGATATTGGTGCCTTGAGGTGTGTATTTTAACATACTTAGGGCCAACTACATAGTGTTAATATTTTTTCATTTTTCTAATATGGCCTTTATTAATGTGAGTGAGTCTCATGGGGTTAAAATATTAGTAGCTATAGTGGATTGAAATGTAGATGGCGTGGTGATTTTTTGTGGATGAATGGATGGTAGAGTTTGGGATGCCACCATACTTGTGGATTTATTAATAGGGGGAGTTTAAAATGGAGTGAAAACTCCTCGATCAATAACCTTATGTGGGGGTGAAATGGAAGTATGAGGAATATAAAAAAACATGAGGTGGAGGAGCTATAGAGTGCACATGTAGAGTTTGTGGAATGAGAGGTCTCTTAATTTATATCTTCTTCTTTGATGTTGAATCATCACCATAATTTTTATTAGGATTTTTTTTGAGTCTTAATCATCACCTCCATCTGTTGGTTCTATGTTTCATCTTGCATATATAATGGTATGTTGAGGGGATGGAGAAAAGTATAGTTTCTTATGAATTAACGAATACACCCTTTTTACATAACTTCCTTTCACCAGGTGTTCACCAAATTTCCTCATAAACCATGCTCTAGACCTTTATAAAATAAATTTAGTTCATTATCCAAGGTTTACTAGCTCTTTTATTTCACAATTTATTTAAGGTAGTTGAATAACTTTGATTATTTTTAAAAATGTATGATTAATCAAATCACTCCCATCATATAAAATGCCTTGAGTAACACATTCAAACCTATATGACTTTAATTAATCTATATTAATTCTCATTTAGTCTCTTTTTAATACCTCAAAGTCATTTTCACATACCTCCCATTAGTATTCAATATATGGAATATGATAATAGCTTGATCCAAGTTTAAAATTAGCTTCCACATAACCCTTTCTATAAAAATAAAGTATCTAAAAGTATAAATTCATAGTGATACTAACCAATGTCATTTCAATATTTTATGCATTTGAATTCATGTAGATGTAATAGTTCAGGCCTATTCAAAATGAGATTCCATATTTATTTTTCTATTTGTATTTCATATTGATATCTCGCATCTGTCTACATAACTCAATAAATACCATTTTATCATTATAAAATTGGGGTGGTTTTAAAGGAATACCATCAAACCCACCAATCCTAATATATGTAAATTTTAGGAACTAAAAGAAATAACTACCATATTTCATAACTAGAAAAGCATATTTGAGATAAATTCTCATTACAATTTTCCATTCTAGTGTCCTTATTTTTTAGCATTATGAAATCATCAATCACCCTCCTAAAATGTTTATTGATTTCTTCTAGAACTAATAGGGGATAATACTCATATATGGTTATTTTATAGGTGAATATTTCATTAATTTTGAGTTTAGGACATGAATTCATGGATGAAATGAAATAAAACAAGTAAGAAGTCATATAATTATTGATTTGATTCCAAGTTAGTCAATATTTAAGGAATATTATCACTAGTAATTTAACCCCAATCTCTTAAATATGTCTTATATCAAATGATATTGGTGAACAAACATATCCATTTGTGTAATGTGTCAATTTCATTATGACCCATCAATTTATTTAAGAGTATTATGATGTCAGATACTTCATTTTAGAAATTACAATTGTATAAGGTTTTAGGTATTTTGTATCCTCCTTTCCATTTGTATTTCCACCATGATTAATATGTTACTAAGTTGAACATGTATTTATTTTCTTTCAAATGAAATTATCTAGTTTATTTTTTCATTTCAACATATTCTTCCCTTTATGGCCTAAAGGCAACATTTAATGATTGATTATAAAACATTTTAACCACCTCATCTTTAGAAGACCTTACTTCTTAGGTTTACTCATTGTAATATTTAGTACAAGCAAAATCTAGGTCAGTGCATTGAATCAAGGTGGGAAAATCAGATGCATATGTTGGGGGTTTTATTTTCATTTTTAATCCTCTACCAAAAGTCACACATGTTGATATGCCTAAGCCTCAAATTATCAATTTATGTGAGGTTAGTTCTTAGGGAAGACAATCATTCATATCCTTGATAACTTTATTTCATCTTCTCTATGACTATTCTCCTCTATTTTGTTAAATGGGGTGCCACAAAACATTATCAACATCATGAAGTATCTATATATATGTGTTATATTAAGGTATGAATAAAGGCTTATGTGGTTTACCTTTATACTCAATGATAAATAATACATAAATGAGTGTTGATAGGGTTTATTAGCTTGAAGCAAGACTCAACCACATAATTTTAGAGTTGATCAACTCAATATATCACTCACCCATGTGATTTATGGACAAGTATTTATAAACTTGGGTGTTAAAATACTATATGGACAATTACCAACCCCAAATATATAGCTCAATTACGTGATCAGGATCTGAATATGGATGGATGGATATATTCTCCCTTCAATTCACTATAAAAATATTAATATGAAAGTGTAAAAACACCCATCTCTTATTCATGAATATTCTTATATGTTATCTTACATGGGATATTGCTAAGAACTATTGATACTATGAAGTATGTTTGTAGATGTCTGATGTTATGGTATGACTACAGGATTCATGGTTTCCCTTTATATTTAATGCCAAATATAGTATAATTTATTGTTTATAGGATTGAGTGGATCAAGGCATGACTCAGCCATATAATTTTAGATTTAAGTGACTCAAGATATGACTTAGTCACACGATTTATGAATAGGTATATATAAAAATGGGTACCAAAGTACTAGTAATAAAACTTCCAATCTATGAAATAAATCAGCTAGTAACCAACTCTCACAACTATAAATAGAGATATTAGTCCTATGAATAAGTTTTTTTAATGGATTTATGGTTAATGTATAATAAAATAGGTTGTGATATGTATATACCCTCTTAATATAATGTAGGAAAATAATAACTACAAGTAATAGATTGGAGGCGTGATAAGGAGAATGTATAGATTGACAAATTATTATTCTTGAGGAATTCATAGATATATATTAAGATACTTAAGTCCTTCCATCAATCAAAAATGGGTATAGAGTAGGGATTTCAAGGAGTAGACACATATAAAAAGAGGAAGTGGGTCAAAAATGGTGAGTACTGCACATTTATCCAAGAGGATATAGGTGACTTTATAAAAAGAGAGAGCATGTAATAGAGTTTATGTAGTAGATCAATTGGGGGATTGTGGGACTTCAAAGAGGAAAGGTGATGTCATGAAAAGTAGAAGAGACACATAGTATCTTCACTACTACATTTGGTAGTGTATATGTATACTCACCTCAACATAAAGGGAAGTATTAAGGTGAATCCTCCAGGAAATTAATATGGGTATTTATCCCTTACTATAAGTTTCGGGCCATACAGGAAGTTTTCCAAAATTTTAATGGCCTTCTAGATACACTCTATGTGAAATAATCATGTGAGTAGGAGACATGCAGATGATGCATAGAGGAATAAATTTTAGAGTGCGACTTGGAACAATAAGAGGTAGGGTGAATTACATGAACACTTTGAGGAGGATTTGAGTCTACTTCAATAAATAAGGGAAGGTAATTCATAATGTTTAGGATAACATAGAGATGAAATCCATGAAAAACCCTACTATAGGAAGGAGGATCTTTAATTGACATGCATAAATAAAAATTCATTATTAATCATCTTTTAAAGAGGAGTTAAGTATGATGCATAAGACTAAAGGGTGTGATAGGAATAAAATCAACGTGTCAGTAATGAAGGGAGCATGTAATTTATAATGCATAGTACAACATGAAGTTTAACTCCATAAAAAATTTGACATAATGAGGATTATATTGAATGAATATGTATAATTCACAATGTAAAATATTTATTTATTCTATATAAAAGTCATAAAAAAGTGAGGAGGGCATGGACCCATCCATATAATGGATAGGTAGAGAAGAGTGTGAAAGTTTTACTTGTTACTAGATAAATATTAAGTGCATTAGAGTAAAATATAATTCTAGGCATATACTATGAATAGTAGTGATAGTTTGCAGCATTGTAAGCTCCTTGAGTGCTTTGTAACCCTAAATGGCCATGTAATGATGAACTATTATATAATAAATAGATCATTATTTATATCATTGTGTATTGTTAGTGGCTATGTGATAAACATTTTTATTATTTTTTTGAATGTGTATATTGAAATTTAATTAGATAAATGTACAAAAAAATTAATGGTTCTTATAAATAGTGTGTAGTGATTCGCTCTTAATTAAACGGGTCCTTATTTATAATAAACTTGAGGGTGTTTTGGTAACAACAAATTCTATAATATTATAGTAAATTATAAATTATCACAAGATCTAAGAATAATTAAGAAATTAGTAATTCAGAATCTAATATTCTTATCTTTTTTATTGTGGCCATGTGCCCATTATAAAAGGATTTAATAATATAGATAAATATAAATTAGGAATCTAATATTATTATCCTTTATAGAATGGGAATATGCCCATTATACACAATAATCTAAGAATATAGATAATTATCAATTATCACAAGAATCTAAGAATAATAAGGAAATTATTAATTAGGAATCAAATATGCTTATATTTTATAGAATGGACATGCACCCAATCTACATAATAATCTAAGAATATACGCCTCTATACTTCAAGTCTTTTATTTTCATACTAGCATACAATCCAATATAACCTCTACAAGGGAAAATGCCTCAATCTACACAATATCATCCACATGCTAGCATAAATATTATGCAACTAATAAACTTAAAATAAATCTTGAAGCCATGCTTTGATATTTTATGCAAACATGTAAATGAGACCTACCACCAAGGTGCACATAATACCATTTTAGGTCCTTATAACCAAGTCAATTACAATAATACAATCTCAAAAAAGAATCTTGGAGATGGTAGTATTTCTATCATGAGTAATGTTAGGCTCTATAAAATGGTATTATTCATTTATTTCCATTATACATATATACATAATCATTCTTCTACATAGAGAACTTGAGCATTTTTAAAATAGATCATCATAGGAAAAAACCCATAGGATTTGCAAAGTCCCAAATAATGGATGGATTATAAATCATCCAATAACTCAATTCCATCCTTAATTTATTCATCATTACTTAACAGCTTTCAAACTTCATCAACTAATTTTAAAACATTGTTATAATGCTTGAATCTAATAATCCCCTAAATAAATGTGGTGTTCTTAAACTCTTGAATAGATTTGGGGTGTGAAGATGAGTATGCCATCATTGATTTTTGATCTTAGATAACTCTAAAAACTATTTTTACAAGGGATGGATCTATGGATAAATATATTAGGGTTTTTTTTATTATAATATATCCTAAGCTCTAAATAATTAGTTCAAAATTTTTATTAGATTATACCTTCAAGTTCTTAAAATTAGGCTCGCATTAATGGTGATGGGAATTCAAAACACTCATATTAACTCTTAGTTGGTGTATATATTTAAATTAGCCACCTTTTCCCCTTTATAATTATTGTTGAAATTTATAATTTAGTTTTAAATCATATTTCAGTGATGTGACTCACCTAGTTAGTGTTTTTTGACCCTTTAAATCTTTTGAGGGTGACACCTAGGTGATATGTTATATTTTTATAGTGTGGTAGGCATGCATCCATATTTTTCCCCTTGGTACCTAGGGATCTCGTGGAGTATGCCAAGTATCATTTGGGGTTGTCAATTTGAAAATCAATAAGTATCCTTGAGTGGCATTTCATTAGAGATGTTATCTCAGTTGTACATAAATATGGGTGTACAAATGGGATATATGGAAAACATTGGTTGGGAAGGCTTAAAAGAGGTGTAAAAGTGCCAAATTATAATTTCTAAGTGGTAAATAATTCCTGATATATATTATTATTATACATGCCAATTGGAAAATACATGTAATAAAGCATTCTCTAATCAATTTAAGGGTCCTAGGAACATATAAAACTCTAACAAAAAATCTCCTTTCAATAATTTTGTAACACTTGGCCCACATTGATTTTTTTGATATTCCCATCTTTTAACCCCATTTTATTTCTATAGGTTTTGTTAGATACCATACATAATCCTATAATTGTTTGAGGGTTCTCAGGAATATAGTGTGACATGTGGCCCTTTTTGAGTCACTAAATGTTCTTGTGTCATTTCTATCTTTATTGACATCATGAGACCTACCATATTAATAATGACTTTTACAAAATAAATTATTAGTGCCCAAAAAACTAACTATAAACTATTGAAAAGTTTCAAGTGGTTAAATTTAAATATATGAATAAACCCAAGAAAAAACATAATCAAATTCATTGACTGAGAGGTATCATAATATATTTTCATGAAAATACATGCATTTAAACTTTATTAAACATCATTTATTAGGGGCAGGTCTAAATTTAAATATTAATACATATGTTTGGAGGGATATATTTTGGGATTTACCATAGATCTCTTCAGGACAAAGGGACATATTGGTCACAATACCAAAATTCTTATCTTTTTTAGAATGGTAATGTGCCCATTGTAAAAGAATCTAATAATATAAGAATAATTAGGTAATAATCAATTAGGAAGCCAATATTAATATCTTTTTTAGAATGGGCATGTGCTAATTATACGCAATAATATAAGGAATAATTAAAAAATTATCAATTAGGAAGCCGATATTCTTATCTTTTTTAGAATGGGCATGTTCCCATTCTACACAAGAATCTAAGAATAACTAGGCAATTATCAATTAGGAAACTAATATTTTTATCTTTTATGGAATGGGCATGTGTCAATTATACATAATAATTAGAAAAATAATAATCATAGAGGGTGATTCATTTAATTTATTAAATTAACTTATAAATTCATCTAATCCTTTTTATTCTATTAGTAACTTGATTAATGACCATTTTATTGTCAATTTTATTTACTTTGTCTCTTGTTCCAGTTTATGACCAGTTGTGTCCTGGTTATATTTTTTGTATAGCGGCTTGTCATAGATTTAACCTTGATGGTTTTATCTATTTTTTATATATCACTTTTTGATAGGATTTGGGCCCTATCAAAATCTCCATTTAACCCTTTAGAAAAAATATTAATAATATAGGCCATGTTTTTCATATTATTCCTATCATGTATAAAATGGGCATATGCCCATTATACACTAGTATATATTAGTAATACTATCAACATTGGCCAATATGGATATTTATTTTCTTATAAAACTTAATCCAATGAAAATTTATAGTTTTAAATATTAATAACCATCATTTCAATTTAAGATCTGGTTCCTAAATAGATTATTTTTACATGGGTTAAAAACATGATCCACTCAAAAAATTGTGACTAATTATTTACAATAGTAAAAAATGGCTCTTTTGGGAAATGATCCTTATCAAGATATTCCATTTATTAGAGGTGAATTAGACCAAGATAAAATATATGAGGGTGGTTTATATAAATATACTCTCTATATAGCTATGACAATGACCTCTAATTATTTCATTATTTATCATAGGAACATCAAGTGATTGGAATAGTGGTAAAGATGAAATACATTTTAGATAATGTAGTAACTATTAAAGTGGAGAAGAAAAATGTGTGATCATTCTAAATTATTAAAATGGAGCTATAGATTGTATTATATACAAATAATGGCATGGTTCATTTGGCAAAACATCTAAAATATTTGTGTCATTCTTATGGTTGTAAATTAGAATTGTATATAGATAGAGACACCACTAGAGTGGAAACTAGTCAAAGTATTTGTAATGAAATTTTAGTGGCATTAAAAATAATTTATTTATATGAATTCACTTAATATATCACCCACTAGTTTAATATAGATAATGAATTGGAAAAAACAACTTTCCATTCAAAAATATTTGCATATATAAGGAGGAAACTATTGTCCAAGCTATAAAAATAAGCCTCTATATCACACTTAAAAGAGATAAGGGAATCTAAAAGGGATTAAAAAAAATATTGACGCAAGCTAAAAAATAACTTAATAAAAGTGAATATTCAACATATGAAGAGATTCAACTTTTCCTATTAAATGAAAAATCATTCAACATTGGAGTTGAATGCTGATAGCAAGTTCCTTCTAAAAACTATTATTAATCCCTTGATTTACCAAGTTTTGATAAATTAGTTAGCAATATGTTGTGAAATCATGTTCCTATTTAGTATAAGTAAATAATGTTTCCCTTTAGAAAATAAACTAATAATATCTTATACATTGAGTTCTGACATGAACTACATGATTTTGAGACTAACTTATATATTACTAATGAACAACATACCATCACAACTCAAAATATTATCTTATCAAACCATGAATTTGAAAATTTATATGACATAATAAAATAAAGTTCAAATCATATTATTTCTCCTAAATCCATAAAAAAATAAGATAATCAGTATCTACAAACAAAAAAAGGCAAAAAAACATGGGTTGCAATAAATTTTATTGACTAGTTGTATAAAGCCAGGGCAAGATGGATCCTTAAAAAATACCAGATTACTCAAGTTATATCCATGATAAGTTAGATAATTGTAAGAGTTTTAAATTTTAAATTCAATTCACCTAGTAATAAAATAATTTAAAATTAAATATTCATTTAAGTAGGTTTTATATAAAACTAGTGTAAATTATTTGTATGTTTTCATACATGCATTTGAAAAAGAGTGTTTAAAGATTTTTAAAAAATTAAACATGGACAATCTTTGTGTAATTTTTCATTTATCCTTTTTCCCAATGAAATTTTGGAAAATGGGTTATGGTTTTTGATTTCTACATAGATGGTGGGCTAGCTTGTAGCCATAACAAATACATTTACTAAGATTGCAATCCAAATTTTTTTGATAAACTTATGACATGATTATTTAGAGGCACAAGGGGTATGTTTTCTACAGAATTATCTATAATATTAAAAATAGTTATGAATATATAATTTTGGCTATGAGTGACTCTTTAACTTGGTGTTTAAGTAGAAACTTTATGTTCATATTGTAAAAGAGCTATGAAGAAAAGAGTTTCAAGGGTTAAAATTATGGAAGATTTGAATTCATGGGTTCTAGAAGAAGTATCTATGATGGAATTCATTGTATAGAATGTGATAAAAAAATTTGGCATGCATGAAATTCACATTGTTCAACTCTTTGAGGAATTCAAAGATGAAAAGGGAAAAGTAAAAAGTGGAAAAAATATTATAATATGACAATATCAAAGGATTCCATCGACCTCTTGGAATTGCATGTATCATTAGCTACTAAACATTATCAACTAAGGGAGGAAGATAATTATGAGCTCACATTCTACTGTGATTTTCCTTTTATACTAGCCACAAAATTAGAAGCACTAAAAACATATTTATCCACTTTTTCTAAAGGTTTTTATTACAATTATTTTCACTTCGTAACTAGTATCACATAAATTGATATTATATATCTACTCTCTTATATTGGGTTTAGTTCAATGAATTATGTGTGCATATTTATTATTCTAGTGCTTAAATCTCACATGTTTCATAATTATATATGCATCTACATGTAAAATCAAAAGAAAATAATGAAATCATTTTTGAAGGATGTTATAAGGTTTTTAATGATGAAGATGGGTTTGAGAGACTATCATTGATATTTATCATCCATGTTTTCCATGATTCAAAAGATAATCTCAATGAATAAGTGGGAATATAAATTAATTGGTCACACATCGAGCCATTGGACATTGTGAGGCCAACTGATATTGGGATTGCTTTATCTTAACATAAGTTCAAGTATGAGAGATCTAATAATTTTTGGGATCACATGTTAATAAGATGTAACACATAATCATCCCCTATTTTAATACTTTATGGAGGCATAAATGTGATACAAGTTTCCATAAGTTTAAATATGACTTAAATTATATTCATACTATAAAATAAATAATAGGAGATGATACTTAAATTTATTTAAAATATCTCACTACACCTTTGGGTACATACAATGTTTGATAATATCATTAAATTTGTGTACTACACTAAATTATTTTCATAGTTAAAGTTAATACATTACATCATGACATATACTTCATTAAATTATCTACATTATGTTGTTTCTATCTCTTGACAAACACCTATTCTTATATATTTTACTTCTCCATGCATTTGAGAAAGGGTGGCCACCCATTATAAATAATTTTGAACTCCTATTATAAACATGTATGTTTCATACTGGTAGAAGTTTTTAAGTCTTTACAAATAATGATGAATGTATATGGAAAGGTTGATGGACCTAAGGTTTGATTAAATCAATGCTCAAATTTAGATCAAGGGGAGAAAAATAAAGACAACTATTGGATACATATAACCAACAATATAAAATTTAATAAAACATGCAATTTGTTGTGGTAAACACAACAAATACATCAAACCATGCTTTGCCAATTGTTACACTTAGATCATAAAAATTATTAATTATTACTGATCAATAATTATTGAAAAAATCATTATTTACCAATGTTGGTTTGATCCAATTTATAAATAATTAAATAATTATAATTTTAAATTATTATGTATATTTGGCTAGAGATTATGTACAATCTATAAAAATTCCTAAGAATACAGGTAAAAAATTAACTGGCATATTACTATTACATTAAACAAAAAATGTAAAAATAAATCTCAATATTATTATATTATGAAATTCCTACAAAAAACATTTATTTTTTATTTACTTGGATTATTAATTCAAAAAAAATATTCAAAAAATAAAGACACATTCCAATTTAAAAATGAGCATATGCAACCAAGAGGATTTTGACCCAGTTTTTAATGGTTGCATCCACAATTTCAATTAGTATTTTATTTTATGTTTTATAAAGATGTCAATGTAGAAAAAATCATAATGAAATTATTGGTAAAAACTAAAGTGTAGGCATGTTCTTTATTTTTTGAGGGTTTTGCGCATTGTAAAAAAATGGGTAAAAGAATAAAAAGAATTTGGATAAGATTTGAAAGGAACCTGAAAGTCCTTTTAGTTATGCAAGTACTATTATAGTCATCATAATAAATAGAGTATATGAATAAAATTTTGTCATTTAAATTAAGGTTTATTCTAAAAAAAATTAGAAATGGAAAATAGTTTATGATGACATTGTTTACACAACTAGTCTTGATTGGGGATGCAAATCATGTAAGGTTTTTTTTCAAATAAGCTAGTTTATCTATGACAAGTGTTGAACAAGGAAATAAATGAAATTGAATTTACACTACATAATATATAAAATATTTTTGTAGAGCATTTTGAAAATTACATTTCTATCTAATTTTATTTTTTATTTGATAAGGTAAAATAAGTGGTTTTACAAGGATCCTACAACTAGAGTTTAAACAAAATTAAAGTAAAACAAAATAAGCCCCAAGAGATAAAAAATGTAGTATGGTAGATAAAAAATATCTAGCAAAAAAATAGTGATGAAGGTAAAATAAAAAAACAAAAGAATAAATTATTTAGGGTGGGTAATTTCCTCTGTGAATGCCTTAATAGCATCATTATCCTCTACCTTATCCATTGGACTATTTACAATTATCTTTACCCAAGTCCTATTATTTGGTTCTTTCATAACATCCTTTAGCATAAACATTCTTAGCTTCTTCTGAGGTCATTCCTTCTCTGATGACTTCTTGAGAGGGTTCACATTGAGGGGTTTGAAGGAGGGTTTTGGAGTGAGTTGAACCTCCACATTCCCAACATCTTATTTTTGGGTAGGAACCTTAGCCTCTTTGTGTTGTGAAAAGGCTGTAGAATTTTAGTGGCTTACCTATTAATGGTGTTTCACTCCTTTATTAGACTAGATAGATGAAGCCCTACTTCATGAAGTTTAATATTAAAACCCTCTAATTGCCTATCTTTTATTATTCCTAATTCACTCAAACAAGGGGGCCTTTCTTTTTTTAGAAAAATATACAATATCCCCTTCCTCAAAGGCAATGGGTTGTGGTTGGTTTACTATAAGATGAAGACGGAGTTACCCTATGGTGATATTGAAAATAGGGATTATGAGGGAAGGGATAGGAATATGTCAATGAGAATCCATGGTTGGGTCTTCCTCAGGGGATTCTTCCTCTACAGAAGACCCTCCTAGTGGGACTTCTTTCCCATGCAAGTTCTATATATGCTTGAAAATCAAGAAAATAAGTCCTTAGTGGATGATAGCATTCACTTCATTAATTTTAAAATAAAGGGATGTGGTTTATAGTGAATTTACCAAGTAGTAGGGCAAACTAGTTTTAAAACCTTGAAATTGGCTAAGAAGCAGAAAGTGGTGTGAAAAGATAAGGGTAAATTTACCTTCTAAAGTAATGTATTTCATGATTTTTAGGCACACCTATGGCTATTACCTTAGCAAGTCCATTCATAGAAATCCCTTATTATCAGATTTTAAAGTCTCATTTTTCTTGAAGAATCTTTGCATCAACTCTGTTTTCTTTTATTGATATTTAAAAGCTTTAGACCCCTCACAAGACATTCTAGTTATCTCACCAATTAGCTCCTTGGTGATAGTGATTTTAATACCTCTTATATCCAAATTTATTTTATTCCATACTACAACAAAATCATTTTCAAGGTTTATGCCATGCCTTATGATTATCTGTATGTATTTTATCAGACCTCCCTTGTACAACTTCTTCCAAACCTTCTTAATAGATCAAACCTATGAGCATGAGTTCAGATTGAGCCTATCTCTATCTCCCCCCATCCTATGCTTGTCGGAGATAATATTGTTTGAAAGGTGATCAAGGTCTACCTTTTCCTAGTTAAGCTTGTGGCTTATAGCATCAAATAGAATTAATGAAAAATATTTCACCCAACTTGGAGTAATAAACTCCCATGTAGGACTATGATGTATTAATATGATTTTTAAAACCCAATGAGTTGTATGTGATTTTGGCATGTGTGACCATCACCACTATACCCTATGATATAATAGCTTCATTTTGAATTACCTTGCTGACTTGTACTAGGACATAGATGCTATCAAGACATGGTTACTTAGACGTGGCTACTGGGATGTGACTTCTATCTAATGTTATTAATAGTAAGATGTTCTCATTAATAATTTTACATTATGATTTTTTGATAAATGGGTACTTTAAAAAAATGATTTTTCCCTCGGGCATTTTTACTACAATGAATTTTCCCCAAAGATTTTTACTACTATGAGTTTCTCAGAAAAAAATTAACCTTTAAAGTTCATTCTAAGTTGGTGTTTAACATATAATATCACAATGGTGGAAATACATTATTTTTAATAAAATTTTAGTAACTCACCTTAATAAAATATAATTCTTGTATTGGTTGGCTATTTCAAATATAGTTCCAGTTGGAAATAAGTTTTTGGTATTAGGAGTAGAAAGATTGATGTTCGGATTTTCAAGCATTAATAATTTTAGATCACTGACCAAACAACCATATTTTTCATATTCACATTACCAATACTTTATTCATGTGTTTAGCCATGATTTTTTGAATAATATAAGGAAATATTTTGATATTAGGTTTTGATTTAGTTACTTGAACTCAAGATTACAATGTTCATTCATTCAAAAATTGAATGGCTATGAAATGTGGATTTTATTTTTACATTGGGGATATTGTAGTTTGAATTTAGTGGAAAATTTATCAAATCAAAGAAAGGAAATATGTTCCTAGTATACATTAAAAACATATAAAAGGCTATATAAAAGTACACACACTTAGATGGGACATGAAACGTATTATTCATAGGCAAGAAAACATGCTTTTTTTGTGACAAAAGAGTCCATTTTATTTGGATTTCATCCCAATTGAGAATTTGATGGTACAATACATTCAAATAATAAAATATTCACATATTTATGTACATGATTATATCATGTGGGTCCACACCCAAATATGCACCTCTCTTTAGAAACATAAAAAATAACAATTAGTGACTTTGATTGATTTATCTTGATACAATTACATAATTTATATTTCTTACAACAAGATATATAAACAAAGGAAATTTCGTTAAGTTTTATGGTGCGATGGAACTATTTTAAATTAAAAAAGTGTACTTATAACATATTTTTGACTAAGTTGCATATTTACATGGAAGTTGATTAATGTTATAGTCACTTGGAATTGTTTTTATACATATAAATAACTTTATTAGATGAGTGATTTGACTAATTATTCTATTTAAATAAGATATTATTTACACTTAATCACTAACATATTTAAATGGAATCCTTATTCTACAAAATCATTCTCTCATCATGATGATGGTTCATGGAGTGTAAATTGAAATATTGATTGAAAAACTTTTACACATTTTTTCAAGAAATCTTCATCAACATTATTATTTTTTGATGAAATTTAAATGTACCCAAACCTAAATAAATTTAATTATTTTTATGATTATTTTTAAAAAAAATCATAGCCTATGTATATAATATGGTTAGAAAGGTCACAATGAGAATGGTCATTCACATTTTCTCATTTTTTCCTTTCAATCTTGTTAATTGAGAATTACATTATATCTCATTCACATGCCATGCAAAATTTTAGTATCAATTTGGATTCATGCCATGCCCTTGATCTGTCAATATGGTATTGAGTTATTTTTTTACAAAACAGCCTTTAGACACGTGGTATATTTTGTTTACATTACATCCTCACATTTATATAACTATTTTTTATACCATTGACACTCCGTGAGGTGCATAACAAGTGATAACATGACTTATTGATTGATGATAGTATTGCCTCAAAATTTGAATTGGGAAACCCATTATTCATGCCTACGAAGGGTGTGGATAGATTAATTAACATTAGTTTAGGCCACATGTCTTATTTTCATATCATTTTTCCATGAATTTTTTTATTTTAAATTCATAAGTTTGGTCCATACCACATGTCACTTTTTCAAAACTTCATAGTTAATCAAGTTTTTCTCAACTTTTGCATGATATGTTCAATGTTGGGGTTCTAAATGAATCCATGTGTCAATGTTTTATTAGGTCAAATCACTCCAAACCATATCCATTCAAATTATTGGTAATATTATTCATTATATTATTTACCATATTAAATTAAAAACTACATAAGGTTAAATCATATCATGAAATTACGCATCCAAAAACATCTTTTGTGGCATTGATCATACTTCATGGCATCCCACATAAATGGATATAAATGTATAGGCATGAAGAAGATATATATTTATTGATATTTTATATTATAAGTAATATTAACAATAAATTGTAAGTAATATATCCTACTATCTAATATATTTATATATTGAACTGATCTTGATACCAATATTATATATATTAAATTTGTGTTTCATTTATTAATGATAATTAGAATAGAAATTATTTTATGTATTATGTGTTATTAGCATTATTTGTAATTAATAAATGTGTGTTGAACTAACCTAAGATATATTTCCATTATATAACATCAATCTTATGATATAACTAAACTATAAACTAAGGACACATTGTAAAATTTAATATGTCAACCTGACTTCACATTCAAAATTATTTATTATGAAGGATCGATCTTGAGTGAGAATTTTTTTTAATTTGAATTCATGAATAGTTTGAATAAGTACATGAAAAATTGGCATGTGTCATGCCATTAATACCTCAATGTTTTACTTAGAAACCTCATCTTTATTCATGTAGAGTACATGGTTATGAGTGAGCAAGATCATGACATGTGGAGTCATCTCATTGTATCACATTACCATGTTTTAAAATATTTTATTTTTACCTTGTAATAAGTGGTTTTGATTGAGTGATATTGTGACATTTGGAATCATCTCTCTATCTTGTAATGACTATATGAAAACACAAGTAATAAACAAAAAAGTGGCATATTCATAATTAATAGTCAAATAAAATTATTGTGAAGAGGTGTGAACAAATATGAGTGTCCACAAAGTGAATAGTTTTTAAATATGAAAGCCAAAAATAATGCAAGAGATATAAAAAATTAAAATTAAATAAGTGGCATAGTTTAACATTATCATTATGTCCATGCACCATACTATGAAGCCCTGTAGATAAGGATTTAATAATTGTGAAACCTAGAAACTTATTAGACCAATATAGAAAGATAATGAAATATAAATAAAGTTACCATATTATTATTTACCATTATACACAAGATAGTAATATTATCACTTAGGAATCTAAGAAGTACCATTCTACACAAGATAATATAATTATCACTTAGGAAGATAAGAAGCCAATATTACTATCTTGTGTAGAATGGGAACATGCCCCATTCTACACAATATAAGTTTTTTTTAATATGTCAAAAGGGTTCCATTGGGGCATTTACCCATATAAATACATTAATAATTTAATAGATTCAAATTTTTATACAATAAGAAAGAAAGAGAATATACTAGGGAAATGTTGAGGAGGAATATAGATGAAGGTATGTTACAAAAATATTATAATCATAAAGTTTAACTTTTATTTTAATTCTTAGATATAGTCAAATAATATAAATCCAAGAATGACATCATGCAAGATTATAATTCACCTGATACATACTTACCCATGTGAATATAGGAAACCTCTTGAGAAAATACCACTCACATGTTATAATTTGATATTATCTAATCCATTATAATTTTTTATCTTAAGAGGATGATTTGGATTTAAGGTACACTTAGATGGTGACCCACGTGATCAATCATCAAGAAATTTCTATCAATAAGGCCAACATGTTTTTTTATTAGCTCCTTTCCTTTTAGATATTCCAACCATCAAAGGGACTCTTGATAATATTCTATCTTGAACTAAACTAGGATGATATTCACATGAACTTTACACTTTTTAAAATCCTTCTTCAAACATTATCCCAATCATTTTTATATATTTGTCTCAATGGATTCAAGGTGAGAAAGAATCTAGGATGAGGTGTAAGCTCACCTTTCCTTTTTAACATCTTGGATCATGGAAATTTTATGTTTAAGTCTCTCTATAATTCATTGGTTGTCCACCATCCATAGCTCAGTGGGACTTCCTTTACCTTTTTATTTGGGTTGGTGGAACTCCAAAATCACCTTAAATTCTTTTGTTCCATGAGTATGGTATTTTATCATTAACTGGATCATAATGAAATGGATATTGTTAAAAGATAAAATAATTAGGGAAAGAGCATTGATTAGTTCATGTCTCATATTTATTTTTGTGAAGGGTGGGTTGATTGTTACCCCAGATACCTTTAGTACTTTGTAAATCAGTCTTTTGAGGATGATATTACATCAAAATAATTTCAAATATCTTTTAAAGACAGCAAATTCTTTGGATTAGATTAAATTATAGATGACATGTTTAAAATGAGGATTGAGAAATGAGGAATCATATTATCTATTTATGAAGATGAATAATTTAATGGAGAAAGGAGGGCTGAAAATATAAATACATGATACTATTTTCATACTTTGAGTATGGGAGTGTCAATACTTCATTTTATCATTGTAATCCTCTTTGAGTATGGGAGAATTATTTTTAGATATCTAGGGGTATCAATAACATCTATACGAATGGGAGAGTTAATACTCTCTAATTTTCTCATGGAAATATTTTTTAAGCATGGGAGAGTTAATAATCTTTTTTTTTCATTCTTATCCTCTCTGATCATGGGAGAATTAGTATTATCCATTGTCAAATTATTCTCAATGAGGGTGCTAAAGTATACTACATCTTTATTATCAATAATATTTAAAGTTTGTAAGTGCAAGGTCCCCCATATTTTCCATTATAGAAATAAATTGATTGGCATCACTAAAACAATGAATGTTTTTTATTTCATTAAATTTTGGAGCATTTTGAAATAATTTTGGTTTCAAGATTTAGTTGGCTTCCAATTCAAAAGGAGGATATTTTTTCAAATATAAATTTATTTCACCAAAATTTAATATTTTTTTACTACCATTATTTTAAAAAATATATTGAATTAATTCATCAAAGACTAGAATAGATTTAAAGATGAAAATGTGGCACTAAAAAAGGACTTGGACATAGTTTTAATGATGGAGGCCATTATACAAGACAAGACTACTAAACTAGTGTAGGTCTTAGAAGACAATCAAAAACTTCAACCCACCTCTTAACCTAAAGGGACCCCTAGTTCCTGCCATAATAATATCATATAGAGCTTTATTAAAGACCCTTATAAATGCATGAGGGCCATAATTTCTAAGGAACTACTAAAGGAACCAAGCAAAGATTCAAAATAGGAGGGTACTCATGGCAAGTCTAGTTCCAAAGAGCTTTTTCCTTCTACTTAGTATTGTTATTTTATGTGTTTTATAATACCTTATAATGTTTTTTTTTATTGTTAGGATAATGACTTTCTCTACACTACAATGATTTTAGGCTTGTTTTTTGACCTTGGATCTGAACTTTTAACATTGTGGTTATTAGGTCCATGTAAAACTAACCTTATTTACCCTATCAATAAAAAACTCAACATATTACATTCTATTTTTTGATTGTTAATAATTTCATTACAAAAACATATAAATTATAATCCATAAAATATGATATGTAATTATAATAAACTCTAAATTAGAATATGATAATAGCTAAATTGGGTTATAATATTTGAAATAATTGATACTATAAAAAACCAATAATAATAGTTTTAGTTTTTTTTATCTACACTATAATATATCAAAATTTAATGAAATGATGATTTTTTTATGTTTTGAGGTATGCATTCATCATAATATTGAGATGTTTCAAAAATACAAATTAGGTGCTTACATTTTCCCCCTCAGTATGTGTACCTTCTCATTTAGTTTCCTTATCATTACTTAATGAGGTGAAATTTCTAAAAATAGGAATGGAATTTTTCAAGGGAAGGTTTATATGATGTACCTTAGGTTGCTTGTGTAAAATTTTGAGGAGAATCCAACATATATGATCATTCTCCTAAAAAATATAAATAAAGTTAAATGTAGAGTATATTTATTTAAAATAAATATTTACATAAACAAACAAATAAATAAAAAGATAAAAGTGGGAGGAAGGCGGGGGGGGGGGGGGGGGGGGGGGGGAAGCTTGGAGCTCTACAATGGGGAGATGAAGAGTCATCCTCCATTAATGGTGCTTCAATATTTATCTAAGTGGCTTGCCTTAGTTACCTTTGCTTCCTTTGTGATTATTATATATCTTCTTTATGCAAGTGGTGGTATTTTATTTCTAATTATCTCATAATCATTCATTAAATTGTTTTATTATGTTTGTTTTATTTCATTTGATGTGCTTGGTATTAAATCTATTTTTTGGGTTGATGTGTATTTTCCACATCATCATGTGCATCCCTTCCCAATCACCCATCCCATTTCCTTTGGATTTTTTGAAGGGGAATGAATTAATTTTAGTGGTTTATGGAAACCCACATACTTGATAGCTTTGAGCATGTAGAGAAGGGAAAATATGGTGGCCTTAATGAGCCAGATGATTATGGGGGGGTGATAAGATATGCAATCATAAGGGTGATAGTTATAGCCAATCTAAAGTGGAAGAGAAAGCATTTAATCTATCAAAAAAGTTGTTTAGTGAATTCCTATGGTAGAAAGAAGTGGCTAAGAAATCAGAAGGAGATAAATTTGTGGCATGTTGTAAGGAGCATGGAGAATAAGAGCATAATGAAAACCAAATCAATAAGAATCCTAGCCTTGCTAAGACTTTGACTATTGTATCAAATGCTTATATGTAAATTGACCTATAGTATAATGAAACTAGGTTAAAAAAATGTATGGATTTTTTTGTTTGTTTAAATGAGAATTCTCTCCCTTATAGGATTTTTTTTTATTACTGGCTCAACTTTGTTTGGGGTAAAAAACTAGGTTTGTATATTAGTTTTGTCAGGTAATTCAGAAAGGCGTTTTTATGATTTTGTTTAAAAAATATAATAAGAAACATAGGGATATTAGTAAACCCTTATGGAACATTGGCTAGTCAATTTTTAAAGCTATCTTATGGATCCTAGAGATGGACTTTAATGACCTCATTTTCAAAACTACTCCTAGATGGGTAGATATTAAAGGAGTACTGATACAATTGTGGAATTTTCTACCATAGGTATTGAAACCCCTTAGAGAAGTCTTGAGAATTGATTATACCAAAAAGTAACTTGCCCATATGAATTTTAGGGGTTTAATATCTCTAGAACCCTTAGAGTTCTTTCTAAATTCTCTCAATTTTGAAATTAATGAAAAGTCTCATACTTGTGCTCTTATAGGATTGGGTAGGTTGAATGCCTATTTTTTTGTAAAAAATATGGCCATCTTAGGAAAAAAATATCTTATATTGGTTAATAAGGGTAATATAATTAATAAACAAAGATATAAGGATGTCCTAAAAATGAGTCTATATTGGATGAAATAAAGGTCTTCGAAAACCCCTTATTCAATAGTGTACCACTGAAAGATAGTGCCCCACTAAAGAGGCTAATTGTAATTATTAGATCTAAGGTTGAGAATGAGTAGGGACTAAACAA